>JAENPR010000696.1:0-336113 GCA_018135685.1 Themeda triandra | reverse complement strand
ACCGTATTTATTTGCGACACCCTATATTCGGATCGTGAGGTAGATCGCGGGAGTGACAGCCCCGTTGAGTCCTTTGTAGCCCTTCTCCCGAGTATAGTCTAGCGTAACACCCCTATTACATTGAAGTCATTGCTATGTCTCTAGTCTTCTCTCGTAATATCACTATGCATAGATGTAACCTTTTCCCGCCATGATTGCTAGATGTTCTTGCACTAATCATTGTATGTTTTGACTTTATAGTTAGAATAACATAGGATTATACCCTAGATCGTCCTAGTCCATGCTAGTGTTATAAGCTTAGAGTGCTAAGTTGAGATGGTTACTATCATTTTATGTGGCTAAGTGCTCTCATTTATCTTATGTCAATTATCATTCATTTCTATATTTTATGTGACACTTACCCCGAAGACACGTGAGACCATGGATGGGCAAGACAAATGCTCTTCGTACTAGAGGTGCATTCTTATCACTCACTATTGCTCAAGCCAGACCATGGATGCCGCCGCTAGAGGTGCATTCTCTTGTGGAGAAGATGGCATCCAACCAAGGTTGGAGTAAAGAAAGAACTCGAGACCCGCAAGAGAGGTGGAGGAATGCACCAGCCGAAGGAGGTAGACATGCATGTCGCCAAAATGGACTGTTAATAAAGAGGCTCAATGAGAGAGCCACGAGAAGAAAGAAGTCATGCATATACATGATGCTCGCATGACATGTGAAGAGTGTGGAGAGACTGGGCACACAGGTGCTAACCGCCCGTAGCCGAAGGAGGACGTGAACTACCTCAACAACAACAAAAACAATTACTATCGTCCTCAACGAATCAAGGTTGGAATCAACAAACAGAGGCCTAACTACTCGTGCAATTATTCGTGCAACTATCAAGGTAACTCCTCCTCCTACAATAATTACAATCAACCGCCTTTGAGAGAGTTAGTGCTGAATCAAGGCAAGTTGATAGACAACTTGTCCAAGAAGCTGGCATCAAATGACAAGGCCCTAGAGACAATCAACAATAGAATGGGTGGCTTTTCCAATGCCATCAAGAATCAGCTCAGCTTCAAAAAAATGCTAGAGTCTCAGGTACAACAGCTTGCCAACTTTGCTCCCTCCGCCGGCCTAGGTAAACTGGCAGGACAACCGGAAGAGCTCGAAACAGCAAACCTTGTTGGTATATTCAATGCGAGAAAGTAGCTGGAGTGACCCATCGAAAGGGTCATGGATTGATTCAACTCTGCCAATCAAGAAGGGTGATCCAGGGAGACCAGTCATTCCGATCTCCATTGGAAGTACCAACTTCAATGAGGCAATCTGTGATTTCGGTGCAAGCATCAACATCATGCCAAGAGTGATATATGAGAGTTATTCAGATGTCCCTTAGCATACACAACCATGTGCTTACAGCTTATAGATCAGTCACTCCGTGTCCCCTTGGGAATACTAGAAGACATATGTGTACGAGTGGGTAACTCGTATGTTCCTGCAGACTTCGTGGTGGTGGATACAGGCAGTGACGAAAGGTCCCCCATCATTTTGGGACGACCATTCTTGAACACTGCTGGAGCTATTATGTATGCCAACACTGCCAAGATCATCTTCAACATCAAGGGCAAGAGAGAGACCTTCTTCTTCAAGAACAGAGTGCTGTAGTTCCTAGCACACCCTCATCAGCAGAACAATAAGAAGAAGAAGAATCCAGCTAAGAAGAATAAGACCAAGGATAAGAAGACCAAGAAGACAGAGACAGTGAGGATGGTCACTGCAGTCCACAAGGAGCATGACCACCTGCTTAGGTCCCCACGTCTGATCAAGAAAGATGACCCAGGTGTCCCAACCGTTCAATGCTCCATCAACAGAAGCTCTTTCAATAAAGGCATGCCGTGACACCGGATCGGGCGTCAATATTACGGCCAAGGTAACCTATGAATATCTATATGGCACTATGCCTTTGGAGCCCACCTATGCACAAACGTGCAGATGGCGGATCGACATTCCCGCCGTCGAAAGAGAAGTGAAGGACGTCCTCATCCAGATAGATGACCATTATGTCCCCACAGACTTCCTAGTCATCGATATGGGAGATGACTACGACCCTTCGATCATCCTAGGAAGACTATTTCTGAACACCACCAGAGCGATCATCTATATTGGAACAGGAGAGATTCATTTCCACTTTCCCACTGAGAAGGTACGCCGCTACTTCAACAATAATTATATAATCACTGAGGAGCCCAAGAAGAACAGAGCAAGGAGAAGGCAGCGTACCCATCGCCAGAACAAGAAGAACATCACCACAGATGGATGGGCTGACTATGAGGGAGAAGTATCTAGATATGAAGATCGATACCCAGAAGAGAAGAACATTACAGTAGAAGAAGAAGAGGTGCTACCAGCAGAAGAAAAACAAGTGCTCCAAGAAGCTTCCTCCTCAAGGTCATCCTCTCCAACAAAGAAGGTGTGGAAGGTAAAAGCAAAATCAGAATCAATTCCTACACACGAGGCGACATCATCAGAGGCGCCAGGCAATGCACCCCTTGACAAATGAGCGAACATGACAAGTCCTGTTCAGAGGATTTAAAACCACCGAACGCCGCGCCAAGAGGTAACTTGGTATTTATCAACATTACTTTTTCAACATTACTTTTTCAGCATTGTAGTTTTACCTTAGCATATCTATTTCCCTACTTGCATCATAGTTGCATCCTTGTGTTATTATCTCTGCATTAGAAAAAGAAAATAAAGATGTTGTGCATTTGCATCCAGAAAATCGTTAAGCCCCATGTGGATAATCATTCACCGTGGTGGCACAAAAATAATTTCTCAAAGATATATTATCTTTCCCCGTCTCGCATTCCTTAAATAATAAAAAGATAAAAATATTTCTTGAGATCCCGTTAGAATAAGTTTAAGTTAGGAAAGTTCTAGACAACCAAGGCCTAGAGGTTTCATCACTAACGCTTAATTAGTTCCACAAGCTTTGTTGTCTATTTGAGCTTCATAGAACATCAAGGATCAAGAAGAGCTAACAGGCAGAAGGACATCCAGTTCCTTGTCGGAGTGCTGCCCGCAACATTCAAGTGCTCCTCCAACAACAACTATCCACGGCACTCCAGGAGGACTAGAACGTCTTCGTTGCCTGCCAGCAACATCAGCAGACTATGTCAACATCTAGCTTGGGGGAGAGCATCCCCCGTGTACCAAGCTAAGTATTTCCAACTTATCTATGTATGCTTTGTTAGAGTGTGCTTTGTTAAAACAACTAAAAAGATGCATAACCATAGAAACCCAGAAAGATTTCCTTATTTATATCTTTTCTAGTTTTGGAGAGCTCTTGCAATCTGCCTTGAAAATAGTCCCCAGAATAAACTCTACTTGAAGATGATGAATAGTTGCTATGCCGAATTCATTTCAAGTACCTAGTTTTCAACCTTGCACTCTCCCGAGTTTTGGACACAACTGTTTAGATTTGAGATTTGCTCTGAACCTGAGACTTGTGGGTAGCAAACACTTGATCTAAGTCTAGGTGGTTGACGGGTATGATATGGGAAGGTTTTGAGTTGTTGTCCATCTTGTTCCTAGAGATACTAGAGTTCTGGAGAATTTATTTATGAAAATATTAAATTCCTGCATGATGAGTTCCTTTATGATGAGAGTTCGATTTCCTACCACAGCCATATATTCATGCTTACTAGATTAGGAAAACCTATCTATTTATATAGATCATTTTGTAGCATTGAGTGTAGTCTTTATAGGCATTGAGTGTAGTTATGCTGTGGACCCATAAGGAATCAGTCATGCAGTTAAAGTCAATACTATGTGCTCTCCAATCATTGATCCATGCTACTTCTGTCCTCAGAAGCATGCACCCATTTTATAGATACTACATTCATTCTGTGCTACTTCTGTCCCTAGAGGTACCACCTACACAAAGATCCATATCCACCACATATTGTGCTATCTCTACCCTGTAGATACGCACTTATGCTGCTCCTACCCTAGGAGTACGCATTCCCCATATATTTGTGCTATCTCTACCCTGGAGATACGCGCTTATGCTGCTCCTACCCTGGGAGTACGTATCCATCCATCCATCCACATATACATACGCCACTCATTTCACTTCATCCAGAAAAAGGTTCTACTCCTATCCTGGGAGTGAACATCTAGAAATAATCATCGCCATGCCATTTTCCTACACAAAAGCTCCAGTCATTATCATTTCAAGTTATACACTCCCCGTTGCTAAAGTTTTGTTTTCAGAGGATTGGTTGCTCTAAAAAAAAGAAAAAAAAAGAGAGAAAGAGAAAGAGTAGCCAAGTCCTTCCTTCAAGAAGTTTCAAAGTTTCCGAATAAAGGGAGTCATGTTATCCCCAAAGGAGCAAGTGTAGAAGTAGATGTTTACCAAGTGATCACCCCTCATAATCATTTCCTTATCATCATCACATCATTCATTCCATTCCCTCATTCACATGCACATATGACTTTATTATTATTTTAATTCCTTTGGATCGATGGCTTAACCGTGCAATATATGCAAGTGAGTTTGAGTGTCTCCCCACCTATGAGCTCCACATAAGCCTAATAGAAATAGGGTGAGAGAGAGAGAGAGAAGGCACTTTCCACTATGCCTTAGTTCCATAAATACCATATATTTTGAGAGAAGAGAGAAGGCATACACTACTCATGCCTTGGAGAGGATCCAGAAATACCACAAATGAGAGACCTGAAAGGTTCATACAAGGAACTCTGAGTTTTATTTCAAAACTTTGTGAAAACTCCGGAATAATAGTTGATCAAAGAGCGAGAAACATGGCGCTTGACTTGACCGTTCTATCTTTCAACTACTCAAGACCCAAGTGACGGTTACAAGCCCCATGGTCAAAGGTAATATGAGTAAGTTTTGAGTCAGAATAGTTCACTCTAATCCGGAGGAGAGTTCTTGTTTGAACGCATGTGTACTTGTGAGGAGTGAAAGCATTGTAGCAACTCCCGATCCATCACGAGTCTATCTTTGCTCGGGGACGAGCAAAAGGTAAGCTTGGGGAGTTTGTTGACGGTGATTAAGTATCAATTTTATACCGTCAATGCAGCAAGAGAAAGGACTAAAATAAGTTCACCTATTAGATATAGGGGTTACACTGACAGAATTCCATGAGTTTTGGTGATTGTCTATTTCTGCAGGGTGTTATCAGGAAAGAACCTAATGAAGGCCCACATGTCAGGATTACATAGAGATAAAGACCGAATGGGTAAAATTGTATACTCTAGAAGACTCCAGAAGGCGACACCTGAAACCAGGGGCCCACCTGGCATTGACCAGAGGCGGCCGCCCCTGGCATGGAGTCGGCCGCCCCTCCCCCTCAACCAATCAGGTTGAATCTCGCGGATTATGCCTCCACCGCCTTTGAGGATGAATAATAATCGTCCGTTTAGGTCGGTTTAATCCGAGGGCTGTGGTGCATTCTAGAGGGCTATATATTCAGAGCCCCTGACCCTGGGAGAAACCCTAATTCATTCTCTATTCATTCATCTGAGAGAATTCAGAGAAGCCAGAGCCACCATCTCAATTAGAGCTCCATAGTTTAGTAGCATAGCTACATAGGAATAGATCTAGAGGGAATCAAGCCTAGCTTGGAGTCCGGATCTCGTCGAGTTCTTGGTAATTCCCCTCTACATTCTTGTAATATTCATCATTGTTCGTGATACTATGAATAGTACTTTATTCTATTCTATTATATCAGAATTGACTTTGCTCTATTTGATTATGTTATCAATTATATCGTTCTTAGTCTACTTTGATTATATGTTTAGCATAGTTGGACTAGAATTATGTTTATGCATAGGATCGTATTTGCTCATTAGGCCAATGGGTGAGTGATAGATATTGTGTAGGCATGGTGCCTGGACCGTATTTATCTGCGATTGCACTCTATATTCCGGATCGTGAGGTAGGTCGCGGGAGTGACAGTCCTGTTGAGTCCTTTGTAGCCCTTCTCTCGAGTATAGGTCTAGCAGAACACCCCTATTACATTGAAGTCATTGCTATGTCTCTAGTCTTCTCTGGTAATATCACTATGCATAGATGTAACCTTTTCCCGCCATGATTGCTAGATGTTCTTGCACTAATCATTGTATGCTTTGACTTTATAGTTAGAATAACATAGGATTATACCCTAGATCGTCCTAGTCCATGCTAGTGTTATAAGCTTAGAGTGCTAAGTTGAGATGGTTACTATCATTTTATGTGGCTAAATGCTCTCATTTATCTTATGTCAATTATCATTCATTCCTATATTTTATGTGACACTTACCCTGTATGAGATGATCGATACAGACAAGGTTAAGCTCTCCATTATCGCATGCATTGCTCATCACTCATTATCCAGTGCATTCCCTTTCCAGTGGTAAAATTATAAATACGATACCTGGATTACTCCTGGTTAAAATGCTACATCGGTATTATCTGTGCGCTTGCGGATCCCATATTTATCTCTAGAAGAAGTTGCATTTATTAGTACCAACATTTTGGCGCCATGTTGGGGATGACAAACTAACACTGAGTGGCGTTAGAAATGTCAACAGTGCCCTACATCAAACTACAATTAATCACCACTAAAATCAAGCTATATCATCAAATAGGGGGTGCAAGGTCATGTCTCTACCTAATCAACACTAGTACCATCAAAGATAAGCTCCAATTTGGGCAATACATGGCTCAAGCACCATTGAAGAGAGAGAAAACAAGAATGCAAATTGCTCACTAATTAACCAATGAAACTTGGATTAGAGGGTGGGAATGGCATTCCCTTACCTTAAACAAGCTTTTCACCAAAGGAATTGAGTTGAAAACCTCCCCCCCTTCCTAGAGCAATTTTAGGGAGGTGCCCAAGGCCTCCCAAGCCTTTTTTCTCGAGTGGAGTGTGTTGGCTCGGGAAGGAAGAAGGGTGGGCAAGCCACTTATTGCTACAGACCACTGTAGGGGCGGCTGGATCACCAGCCGCCCTTACGTGGCTTTGTAAGGTGGCCGGATCACCACCCCCCTACAAGATGCATTAGCAGGGGCGCGGTGATCTGGCCCTCACCTCCCAGCGCCGGCCATCGTAGGGGCGACTGCATCACCAGCCGCCCCTACAGTTTTTTGCCATTCGCTCCCTTAATTAGTTAGATTTTCACGTAGTGCAGGACAAGCCTAGGTGGTAAGTGGTATTCGCCGGTATTCTTTAAGTACCTACCGCATTACTATTCGTGATCTGAGCGTGTTTAAAATCTTGTAAGTTGTAACCACCCCAAAAAACTTGTACAACTCTTTCTATTTAAATACAATGATGGGTAAGTCTTTTGCGTATTCGAAAAAACTATTGGTGATCAAATATTTAAGGGTGTAACTAGTTATACACATTATACAACATAGTTGACTAAAATTTTACTACCTTTAGGCCTCGTTCGTTTGCTTGGGTTTATCATTCCGGTCCTCGAAACTTACCAGGCCTCGTTATAGTGAATCCAGGAGTGTTACTCATTCCAGGCCAGGATTAATTGCAGAGAGTAAGAGGTCTGGTTTCTTTCCGGGCCGTAGAGAGAGGAAAAAGAGAAACAGTTTTTGTTCCAAGCCAATTTTGATTCGAGACTGACCTAAAACAAAAGCATATATATGCTAATTTTCACCCGGAATGTGCCCGCAACACGCTAATCCTGCCGAAACGAACAAGGCCTAATAGGGAATTTGAATACGTTCTTCACAACTCGGCCCGCCTGTTCTCTGCGGCTCGATCATCGATCGAGTTACTGCGACACTGACAGGATCAACTGAAGCAATACTACGTAGAAGTGTAACGCGGCCTGCTGAAGAAAAGGAGAGAGAGAGAGAGAGAGGCGAGCGCAAATACGTTGTTGCGCCGTGCATGCATGCACCAGTGCATTGTAGTGCGCGCGGCGCGGGCGTCACGAGTCACGACGGGGCCGGCCGGAACTCCGACTCCGACGACACCGAACGCGCAGCACAGGCGGGCCGGAGAAAGAGGAGACGCGTGGCGGAGCGCGTGAGGGCCGCCGTCGGATGGGCATGACTCCATCACGTGGCTGCATGCGGCCGTCGTCCTCTAGTCCCTCCCTCCAGGCTCCCACAGCATGCAAAAAAAAAAAAAAAAAAAAAAAAAAAAAGCAAGCCTCGTAGTGGTGGTAGACTGGTGAGTGCCCATATGCAAGTACATGTCTCGAGTTCAGTGGCCGGGAGTGTAGTCCGTGTTTCATGGCAACGGACATGGACTTTTCCGAGAGTGCTCGAGCCGTGAAACACTGACAGAATCGCGGGAGCTAGATGCAGCGCATTCGGCGCCTGGATATTGTTTCTGGTGCTGTTCGTCTTAGACTTTGTCAGCCCTATCCACAGCTACTCGATCGTGGGAGGACTCAGGACTGGATAAGTGGATATAGATAGCGTTTACTAAATTTTACGTGACATGCATGGTCACAAGTCATGTTCTCCGGCCTGGTGCTACGGACAAACGTTAACGATATTGAACAGCCCTATCTCGGAGGTGCAGGCGTGCAGCTCCTCCCTCGGCGGTAGTCGGTACCGTAGGACCTTGGATGCGGACACGGACAAGCGCGAGCTAGCAATGCCATGCACATGCATGCATGTCTGTATCGCGCCGGTAGTACGTAACTAAACCGTACGTGGGCTCGCTATGTAAGTATCTATCTAGTGCAATATACATGCATAATGCATGATAAGCTTGAATCGTTTCATCAGTGCACTAAAATTAATTATGGATGTGTGGGCCATATAATTAAGTGCTGTCGTACCTAGTTACAGTAGTAAATTGTAAATAATGCAAGCTTGCGGGTCTTGACAATGAATCTAGCTAGTTGTAGTGTCGATCGGTGTGGGCTAGCTAATAAAGGTGCGGTAAGCCTAAGCCAGTTGCGCTGCATTCGGCGTTCCGGACATTGTTTGTCACTGTGCCGTTTAGACTTTCCTCGTACTTGACTACTAGAGCAGGGGAGCATCTGGAAGCTAACCATGCAAGTCGATCTAGAAGTAGTAGTGCACGATAAGTGAGAACCAAGGAAGCTAAACAAGTTCGTTTGGTCTGTTTCGTTCTGGTGCTGGAGATCGAACGCAGCAAAGAACTCCCATATATAGCAAGCTTTGCCTAGCTAGCCATTTATTACCCTATCCCATCACCAAAAAAATGAAAAACTATAGAGGACATATATGTTTATACAATAGAGAAAACATATATGTTTAACTGCAATTACTACAACTACTGTTATTTTTCACGAATACACAAAATACTTTTGCACATCTTTGTATTTACCATAGCTACTGTTATTAATTACATGTCGTCTTTTTAGGGTGGCTGCAATTTACCAGTTGTAGTAGCAGTAGCATGAGCAGCAAGCCAGTGCAATGCAATACGCCCTATATGATCATCATCTTTTTGCATTTTGCATTGATTTGTCGTGTTCTTAGCTTCGCTCTCTCTTTGTACTGCCATATATGTAGCAATATACAAATAGCTTAGATTCCGTTTAGATCATCAGCTAACCTTTTGATCACCACTTGTAGTATTAATTTAGTCAATCAATCCAAAACAGTACAACGCGATGATTATTTGAAGATCGATGGGATTTTTTTTCTTTTGATTAAACTTGATGAGAGGCTTTTCTAGAACTAATATATGCATGCCGACTATAACAAGCCATATAATACAATGCGTTTGCAACTAGCAAAGATATCCATCATCATTCATCAATCACGCGATGATCAACTTGACGAGAGGCTTTACATACAGAGCTAACATATCACTACTTATATTTAACAACAATTTGTTATTATATAAACACCATGCAGGCATGCATGGCGAGTATAATAAGACACACAAACGCATTGCGACGAGCAAAGAAAAATCCATGCATCGACCATCGATCAGGCGCTTGAAAGTTGAAACGACACCTGACCAGACCCTGCTGGGCCTTCACAAAGACACTTTGCCGGGGCCGCACAGTGCAGGAGGCGACGTGGCCGAGCCAGGATCACAAGAACGCATGCACAAAGCTGCAGCAGAGCGCAAGTTGTGCACCGTAGGAGTAGTGTGCAATCAGCGAGCTGTTGTGCCCGGGGCCCCTGCGGCAGACTGTGGCTACAGTAAAAGAGTATCAATGATTAATCCCTGGACGACAAGACATTTAATCCAGGAGAGATCCAAGAACGCGCCCGCGCGCGCGAAAAACATGTGTGCCTTGCAACCATATGCTTCCAATCAAATAATTGCATGCCATCGGTAAATGATGAAGCGATGGCTGGCGAGCGGGGCTACGTAGGCCAGCCGGCCCGGCCGGCGACACGTCCCCAACGTACGTGGCGGCGTGCATGCGCTTTACATGGGGCCGCCCGAGCTGGGGAGCCGGCGTGTGGAAGGCCACGTCGCGTCGTCGCCCCGAGGACGCGGGAGAGCCAGCCAGGCCAGGCCAGCCCACGAGCAGCTGGGCCCGACGAGGCCTCACGCTCACGTGGCTGTCCTCGCACCGCGCGGTCCTCTTGTCCGACTCCGCTGCACAGTGGGCCCGGCCCAGGCCGAGCCCTGTCACGTTGGACGCATCCGGATCCGCTGGATTGTTTTTGGACGATAGGATCGTGTGGCGTACTGTACTCCGTTGGTGGTGCACGCATGCATTTGGTGCGAGTTAAAAAAGAGAGGAGGGATTCTACTGGAGTGACCGGGCGACATCGCACACATACACAGAACGTGCTTTACAGGAGGCCTCTCTCTGGCCCTTCACTAACCGGGAAATAAAGTTATAAAAACTCGGAAATTACAAGATAGAGGAATAAGGCTATCATTAGAATGTACTCCTTCCGTCCTGAAATAAAAATCATTCTAGCCTTTGATAGTTGTCCCCAAATATAGTACATTTAGGAAACAAGAACATAATATTTATCTAAATAGAAGTACGTAATTATATTTTACAAGGAAGATAACTCATTTGCCTGCCATATTTTGTATAAAGACAAATAATTCACCCTTTAATCATGGGGAATAAAATAAGATTTTAATATATTAGAAAGGTAAGTGAGGGTACGCGTCTATTATTCATCTCCCTTATTTTGTCTTAAAATAGCTAGAATGCTCTCTATTTCAGGACGGAGGGAATAGAACTGACCGCAAAAATATTATATTCAAGGAGCAGAAACATAAATCTAATAATCCCATCAGTGTGCAAATAGAAATAGCTAGACGGAACCAATTGAATTTGTTGAAGGAGAAATATATAGCACTTATACTTTCGTCTATTCGTTGAGGATTCTTCCAATACAATCCGTGCTTCCTTTCTTTTTTGATTCCCTTCTTTTTAGACACAGCGTGAAGCCAATTCTACTTACTCCCTCTATTGAAAGTTACAGGTCGTTTTGGCACATTTTCCGAATCGTATCTCTTTCAAATCATTCGTGCATTTATACTATGAAAAAATTTCTTTTCACAGCAGCACAAGCTAAGACCACGAGTTCAGGGGCATTTATGCGAGATGAGACGAACGAGACAAGAGCTAGAACAAGACGCTTGACGACAGTGCAAGATTTGGTGCTACACACCGCGCTACCAAACCATCTAGTGACGGTGACGGAGCAGAAGCAGGGCATCCAAGTCGGGCACCCGGATTTGATTTCGTTTGGTGGATCATTATCTGCGGCTGCCAGTCACGCCGGATCATAGGGTACGCACCGACGTGGCAGTGCCAACGGCCTCAGGTGTTCTATGCATACTAGTACAGTGCCCGTGCTAACGCTACGGCTTCATTTCAGAGGTGTACATGGAAACAACCAAATGATAATATTTTTTTTTCATAGTTCAAACTTCACACAATTGTACAACTATTTATATAATCCGGGAAACACTTATATTACAAGGCATAATAAAATTGTCTCACCCCAGCCATCTAATTTACAATATGCTCAAGACCACACTTCTCTGCTTGCCTCCATGAGGGCATGAGCACCTCGCTCCACCTAGACTCCCTGCCATGACCATTGTTTGGCCCATGGATGGTGCAGGTAGCCATGACATACCATGATGTCCACCTCATGCCATGCCGAGGTAGTCGTCAATCCACGCCAATTCTGCTGACTCAAAGCTATGCATCATCCTAGGCCGCCGTCTCCAAGCTCATGCTTTTCCTAGAAAAATAAAGTTAACAGTGAGCAATATGTACTGAGGCTACGAATCAAGAAGTTGTACTGTTGGCCAACCAACAATCCTAGTGTCCGGGTCTGTGTTGTCATACAAATAACACCTAAAGAAGTTTCTCTTGGGCTGTTAAACAAATTTGTACCAAACAGATCAAAAGTTGATTCACCTGTTCAGGAAAAAAAAAAGAACCGAAATCTCATATTTGCATCACAAACTGAAAGAAGATTTTTAGTCTATTCTGACAATGACCATATAGCAATAGCTATTTCATCTATTCTTGACAGGGTTTCTTGAGAGAAAGAAGCTTATACAGCAAGCAACCTGAACATTCTAGACACTAAGGGCACTAAGTAAAAAAGAAGCAGTAGTTTGGAATTATTTTTGTTATCAAAACATGAAGCTTGGGAAAAGCAACAGTCTGAGTAGTAGCCTTCACTTGCTGACCACCTGATTCTTAGTGGCTGTTCTGATTGCCTTCCTTTCCAAAAGCTTCTAATTTTTATCCATCTCATAACCTTGTGTAAAAATATCAGAGAGCATAAGACATGTTATTCCTAAGACCTGATATTGGATAGTCATAGAATAAAAAACTGAAAAGTGACCATTGCTTTCTTTTTCTTTACAGATTGGTTGGGCTCTAATACCATGAAAAAACAGGAATAATGCAAGAAGGGCAAAATGATGGTAGGGGAGCTCCTACGGTGTGTAATGGTGAGATTGAAATAATCTGAAAAATGTGATGGGTACTTAGTACCTACCTAAAAAGCTATAATCTAGCGACAAATAACAAGCTATAATTTTTGTTGTCACTAATAAACAATTTATTTCAGTCACAAGCAGAATTTTTTAAAGATGAACAACTGAATGACATGCAGCCAACAACACTCGTGCTTGATCGAATCAGCTAAGTGACGGAGAGAGATGCAAGGGAGTGTGCCCTCCTCCGCCTCCTCCTGTCCTCTACCCGTGCTAACGCCACGGCTTTATCTTGGGTAGCACATGAATACAACCAATATGTTTCTCATAGTTTAACTTTCACACAATTATATTTGAGCATGTATACAATCTGGAAACACTTTTGCATAAGAATCCCAGTCTTAGTGCCCAGCACACTAAAGCTACCTACTATCGATCAAGCACACTATAGCAATCAATCTGATTCCGATGAGCAAATATCAATTTCCATGGCCATTGCATGTTGCACATGCCATCGTATGGACGAGAGACTCCCTCCCATAAAGAGTGGTCTCCTCATACAATCTGATACCTATCAAATCGGCGATTACCATTGGTTATTCATAAAGAAGAAACTAATTGGATAGTAGGCCAGAAACTGAAAAGAGAAAATATAATGGATTTGCAAATGAGGAACACATTGCTACCATTCCAGCTTTGTGTCTGAAGGATCAATAGGCAAACGATGCCCAAGTAATTTCCGAAGAGCTTCTGCAGACTTTCATCAGACAATCTCAAACATCTTGATCTTACGTCTTCCATAGCAGGTCCACCTAATACAAGGAGGCCAACACTGACCATCTTAACAGATTTGCACAGTGACTTTCTTCAAGTAATAAAGAAGATAATTCTGAGCACTATGCATTTCTCTTCATACTGCAAGATGACAAAAACACCGACACAGAGAATTAGCCTTCGAAACCTGCAGTTGGGTCTGACAAAAACACAATTGTTATGACGGAATTTAACAACTTATGGAACTCTAGTTTATTGCTCGTGCTAGCGCTACGGTGACGTTTAGAAAAAACATAAAAAGTTCTATATGAAAATACAGCAGCTCCCACATGAGGCAACACATATTCAGTTAACATCTAACAAGTGCTATGTAGAAAATTAAAAAACACAATTGATCTATATGAAATTACAATACTTCTTGTCACAGAATTTTTCATGATGTTTCCAAGTTAAAATTTCTCATTATTTAGGTAACTATGTCGTATCCAATTTTCATGTCTTCCCTTTTACAGCTAGGAGCATTTCTTCTTCCTTTCGTAACAATACAATTTACTACATGCTGGCAGGGAGCTGTCAGATTCCTCACCCAGTGATCTCCAGTTAGCATGAACGAACACAACTCTAAGCATTCAGTAGAGGGCCCTCAAGGTCAGAACCAATGGAATTTCTATTATGCCGGCTATTTTCTATCAGACTACAATCTTTTATTGAATTTTCTAATAATTTGAGATTTGCACTGGTAAAAGGGAAACTACTTACAATGACATGGACTACATACAACTGACCTGATCAACCAAGAACAAGCAATCCTGCTGCTTCAGTAATAGCACACCATGGCCTTGCAACCACAACCTAAATAAAAAAATATTCATAGTGCAAGCACATGAGAGAAGAATCATCAGAGACATACATCAAGACACTGCTGCCCAATGGTTGATGCATCATTCTCATTTGACACTCGCTGCCTTTCCTCTGCAATTTTTAAATTTCGACCCTGTCACTTTCCTGAGCAGAGATTTCTGAAACTGCGAGGCAACAACATACAGTTAGTCAAATGAAATCTAAATAAGGTACCACTTAATCACCGTCAATTGAACCCCAAGCTTACCATTCTCCATGAGAAAAAGGAAGCATCCACTTGTAGCATAACGAGATTGGATGATGAACAAACCTCGACCTTGTGCATCTGTCAAGCAACTAAAACACATAAGAACATATTCTCCATTAGTTTTAGAAAAATGGACCAATCTCAAAATATGATCACTACCGGAGAGCGAGTGTTTGCCGATGGCCCAGGAGTTTGCCGATGGCCAAGGAATCTGCCATCGGCAAACATCCCGATTTGCCGATGGCAAAGTGAAGCCATCGGCAAACATATTATTGCCGATGGCCGGGCCATCGGCGAATAATGGCCATCGGCAAAAAGCCTATTTGCCGATGGCCAGGCCATCGGCGAACAAAAGCCATCGGCCTAGAATTTATTTCCCGATGGCCGAGCCATCGGCATACTACCACCATCGGCAAACTATGCCAGGACCTGACGGCGACCGACGCCGTCCGGTTTGCCGATGGCTTCCGGCGTTAGGCCATCGGCAAACTGCGGCTTTTGCCGATGGCCACGGCCAACGGCAAATCGTGGCCACGTGGCAGCACAGGCAGCGCCTAGGCCCACCTTGTTTGCCGATGGCCGGCCATCGGCAAAGCACCATGCCGATGGCTTTCCAAGGCCATCGGCAAACAATCCTTTTTTTTTGTTTTTTTTCCTTCCCATTTTTTTTCTGGTGTCTTGCTACACCAAATACAACTCACCTCCAGAATTTGGGATAATTTTGAACTTTTTAGCTATATTCCATTAATTTTTTTGGTTTCTTTGAATATTTCCCGCACCTTAAAATTTGAACTGCGGGTACATGAAATAATGCAGACTTTTGATTCAAAAAATGATATTCATGATTCTCGGAGTAAGTTGAGGCCATATCCAGGAGCTCGCATGAAATTACGACCGTGTTGGCCTCGTAACATGGGTAGTGACGTCTTAGGAAAGTGTTTTTAAATTCTATTAAATCCTAACGGAGTCCGAAATTGACGAAACTTGACGAGTTGTGTTGGCATGGCATGTGTAGTGTGTGGTAAAAATTTCAAAAAGTTTCGAGCAAGTTGTGACGTCGGATGGTCAAAGCCCCGGACATCTCCACATGTGATCACATCACATGTGGAGATGTCTGGGTTTTGACCATCCGACGTCACAACTTGCTCGAAACTTTTTGAAATTTTTACCACACCCTACACATGCGATGGCGAGACAACTCGTCGAGTTTCATCCATTTCGGACTTCGTTTGGATTTTATAGAATTTAAAAACACTTCCCGCGCACGTCACTACCCATGTTACGAGGCCAACAGGGTCGTAATTTCATGCGAGGTCCTGGATACGGCCTCAACATACTCCGAGCATCATGAATATCATTTTTTGAATCAAAAGTCTGCATTATTTCATGTACCTGCAGTTCAAATTTAGAGTTGCGGGGAAAATTCAAAGAAACCAAAAAAATTAACGAAATATGGCTAAAAAGTTCAAAATTGTCCCAGCTTTTGAAACTGGGATGTGTTTAGTATAGGAAGCCTCGAGAAAAAATTAGGAAGAAAAAAACAAAAAAAAATTCAAATTTTGCCGACGGCCGGAAAGCGTCGGCAAAATTAATTTGCCGATGGCCGGCCACGGCAAACAAGATGGGCTGGGCGGCTCGGGCGCCACGTGGCCGAGTTTGCCGATGGCTATGGCCATCGGCAAAGTCGGTTTGAAAATAAAATAAAAAAGAAGCCGGCCCCGCCCGACCCCAAACCCTATCTCCCCAACGCCCGACCCCGCCGCCATTCCCGGCCGCCGCCGCCATTCCCACCGCCGCCACTTCTCGCCCCGCGCCGCCGGAGTTCCCCGCCGCCGCAGCCCACTCCCCGCCTCCTCCGCCACCCTCCCCGCTCCCGCGCCCTTAATCCCCGCCCCGCGCGCACGTCCGCGCGGCCGGATCCCGACCGCCCCTCCCACTCCCGCCGCGGGGCCGCATTCCCGCCGCCTCGAGCGTCTCCCGACCGCCGCCGGCCACCTCCGGCTCGGCCCCACCACTCCCCGCCCCAGCGGCTACTCCCCCCCGCCCCCCCCGCGGCCGCCACTACCCCGCGGCGCCCCACTTCCCCGCTACGCCACTCCACCGCCGGCGCCACACTCCCCGCAAGGCTCGAGCTCCCGACCGCGCCACCCGCGGCTCGCAAGCTCCGCCCCTCTATCGCCGCCACCCTCTTAGCGCGCGGGGGTAGTAGGAGAAGGGAAGAAGGGAAGGGGAGAAGGAGGAGGAGGAAGAAGGAGAAGGAAGGAAGAAGAAGAAAGAAGAAGAAAGAAAGAGGAGGAGGAGGAGGAAGAAGGAGAAGGGAGGAGGAGGAAAGAAGAAGAAAGAAGAAGAAAGAAAGAGGAGGAGAAGGAAGAGAAGGAAGAAGAAGAAGAAAGAAAGAGGAGGAGGAGGAAGAAGGAGAAGGGAGGAGGAGAGAAGGTTCGTTGTTCGTCCACGTTCGTCCGCCGCGTCGTCGACACCGTTCGTCCATGTTCGTCCTCTCGTGTCGCCGGAGGAGAAGGTAAAGCTCAAGGGTTGTCGGCCATCGTGCCGTTGCTGTGTTGACGGCCTTCGTGCCGGGTTTGTAGTTGTGTCGGCCATCATGCTCCCAATGTGGACGTCGGCCTTTGAGCCGATGGTTTTCTTGCGAGTCTTGGAACCTCCCCCGTATAGGGGAGGTTATCCGAAATTTTCCACTAATACCGAAGTCTTTATTGCTTTGCAGAGCAGGACTTGTCGGAGGGGACCTTGACCGTGTTCGTGCACCTACCCGCCTCTGCGCCGCCACCCTAGGTATAATTCACCTCTCTTTCCTTATAGTTGTTGTAAGTACATTGCGTAACCGAGTTAGGCGTCTCCCGTCCGAAAGGGATTCGCGGTCGTTGGTATGCGGATCAGTGCATATCTGCGACGGTTTCTCTTTCGGATTGTCCACGTTTTTGGACGGCCCGAGGATGCGTAGATGGGTTTCTTCCATGTTCCGCCCGTCCGAGTCGGAGTTTCGTCGGCCCCCCCGTTGTTCTCCGGATACACACTCTCCCCGTCGGGACGTGTATCGAGAGAACAAATGGGAGGTGCTATCGAAATTCCGTCTCGGACGGGAGCGGAGCATGGAAGCTAACCTCATCTACGCATCCTCGGGTGGGATTAGGACCTATCCTTCACCTAGTAGATGGTAGGAACGCCTTGTAGATGCGAGATGTTGGTCTTATTACTCGCTTACGTTGGCGCATGACGGAGGATGGTCACGTGAGTGGATGTACATGGGATTCAAAGACAAGACCAATGAATGGGTTAAGGGGACCGGGACTTCTGGAGAAGGCATTTGGCCCAACTTTCTAAAGGGGCGATTCGGGTGTTTGTCCCCGTAGCAAGTGTAAGAACCAGACAAGGAAAGAGCAACGGCGGATGAGGAATGATATTTGGGCGAACGGGTATGTTCCAAACTATACCCGCCGGATCCTCCATGGGGAACCCCAACGGGTTAAGGAGGCGGTGGTGAGACCGGACCTCGAGGGGTTTGATCAAGATGCCTGGAATGGCGTTTTGCTTGAAGACGTTGAAGCCGTTCAAGGATTGGAGGTGGTGGAAGAAGATCCGGAGGCGACCGCAAAGGCGTACTACGACATGATGGAGGCGGCAAAGGAGCCCCTTCATGAGAAGACCCGCATTTCTAAACCGGATGCCATTTCACGCCTAATTGGGTTGAAGTCGTCACCGGGCATCGATCGGGAAAGGTTTTGATCTCGTGTTGGCAACTGTTGGCGGGCCGCTCGGAGGAGCACCGCTGCCGAAAAACACGACCGAGTCACGTGCTCCTTCGTGCACTCAAGATGCCTTATCGCCCAATCCAAGCTTGTAAGAACGGGTGTGTCCCGTTCCGGGAGACCACGAGGCAAAGAACACCGTCCGGAGTGCAAAGCCTCTAGGTACGTGGAGGTAGAAGACAGTGATGGCACTAAGAAACAGTCTAAGATCCCCGAGATGGTCATACGACACCTTCCAGTACTACCGAGGCTGCAACGGCAGTACATGACAGAGGAGTCCGCGAAACAAATGACTTGGCACAAGAATGGTGATGCATGGAAGCACTTTGATACCATGAATCCTCGCATGGCCGAGGAGGCTCGAAATGTACGCGTAGCGCTGGCAACAGATGGGTTCAACCCGTTTGGAATGATGGCGGCCCCGTACACTTGTTGGCCCGTGTTTGTGATCCCCCTCAATCTTCCCCCGCGTCATGTTCGACCCCAAGAACGTGTTCTTGGCGCCGATAATACCCGGACACCCGGGCAACAAAATGGGTGTGTTCATGCAATGTGTGGGATGAATTGCGTAAAGCTTGGGATGAGGGGGTGCCGACGTATGACCGAGCTACGAAGACGAACTTCACGATGCATGTGTGGTACCCGCACTCAATGCATGACTTCCTACGGCGTATGGCTTGTTCGGCGCGTGGTGTGTTCACGGGAAGTTCCCTTGCCCAACATGCAAGGCGAGATGTGATGTTCACCTGGCCGGCCAAGGGTGGCAAGTATTCTTCTTTCCACAAACATCGTCAATTCCTAAAGGAGGACAATCCACTGAGACTTGATAAAAAGCACTTCATGAAAGGTGTTCAAGTCACCGGCCCCATCCCTAAGGAAAAGAGCCCAGCTGACATCCTTGCACAGATAGAGGCTCTCGAAATTGATGACAATGATGGTTTCAAAGGATATGGTACCGACCACATGTGGACTCATATATCGGGCTTGACTAGGCTCCCCTACTACAAGCACCTTCTTCTTCCACACAACATCGATGTAATGCAAAGAATATCGCCGAGACACTTTGGGCAACACTCCTGGACATTGGCAAGAAGTCAAAGGACAATGTTAAGGCTAGACTGGACATTGAAACGATTTGCGATAGACCAAATCTAGTGATGAAGACCCTGCGCCGGCAAGAGATGGAAGAAGGGCCCGCCGATTACATCCCGAAAAGGCCGCATAGGAAGGAAGCACTGGAGTGGTTGTCGAAGCTAAGGTTCCCTGATGGGTATGCGGCGAATCTGAGCAGGGGAGTGAACTTGCCGGCGGCAAAGTCTTAGCGATGAAGAGTCATGACTTCCACATCTGGATTGAGCGGCTCCTTCCTGCGATGACCCGGGGATACCTACCCGAGCCGGTGTGGTGCGTCCTGGCAGAGTTGAGCTTTTTCTTCCGCTAGCTTTGTTCCAAGGAGTTGTCTCGGGACGTTTGTCTTGAACTGGGAGGAGGTGCACCTAAGTTGCTCGCAAGTTGGAGATGATATTTCCACCGGGCTTCTTCCTATCCATGCAGCATATGATTTTGCACCTACCAAGGGAGGCACGGTTGGGGGCCCGTGGCACGGACCGTTGGTGCTATCCAATCGAGAGGTGTCTAAAGCTTCTTCGGAAAAAGTGTAAAAATAAAGCCAAAATTGAGGCTTCTGTGGCAGAGGCATTCATTCTGGAGGAGGTGTCCACATGCACACAGGCGTACTATACCGAGAAACTTACGAGACCACGAGATCCAATCCCTCGTTACAACATCGACGAGAATTCATGCACTCTCAGCCTTTTCGGAGGATCTCGGAAGAAAGCGGGGGAGGACCCTCGTTACTTGCGGCATGATGAGTGGCACACTATCATGATGTACTTGTTGTTGAACCTTGAGGAAACGATTGATTATCAAGAGTAAGTTCTCGATGAGCTTGTTCCATACGTCGCCACTATCCTCCACCTATTGATCTGACCCCTCTTGTCTATTGTTTCTCCAGGGACTTTATTAATGAACACTGAGCTGCAGTAGGGCTCCTACCGAGGATGAGAAAGACCATCTTCTCGGACATAATACGCCCGATTTCGTCAATTGGTTCAAGCAAAAAGGTAACTATCTACCTAACCTCGATTCCACTTTGCTCCTATGAGCGATTAACTTAACTATCCACCCGTCCTAACCGTGCGAGGCTAATTGTGATGCGGAAATGAGTCCCGCATTGAGATGTGTGGGCCAAACCTTCGATCGACATGTCAAGTCATTCGACGTTTATGACGTGAATGGCTATCGGTTTCGCACGAGAAGCTACGAAGAGAAACGGGGCAATCTAAAAACCACGTGCACCGGAGTTCGGACTCCCGCACGTATGGGAAGGACTATTACGGCATAGTCGAGCACGAGATATTGGAGCTTGACTTTGGCAAGTTCCTAGGTTGTAAGCTTTGTGATGTTCAAATGCCATTGGTTCGATCCCCGGTCACAAAAAAGGACCTTAAGATTGGGCAAGTCGAAATCCGACAGATTCCAAATATGGAGGAGACGATGTCTATATTGTTGCTAACCGAGACGCCAAGCAAGTTTATTACCTCCCATGGGCAAACCGGAATGACAAGCGCCTTGCGGGTTGGAGCCTTGTGCGTTCGTATCGCCACGCGGTAAAGCGGCGGTCCCGAACGATGATGATTACAACTTTGACCCAAGGGCGGATGAGTTCTATCAACCCGAGGGGCTAGAAGGTAAGTTGGAGATAGACATTGATTCGTTGATGAGTATGGAAGTAAACAACGACATCGATGAGGACAAGGGTGATGAGGTGCACGATGCGAGGACTTAAGAATCCTAGATGCACAGCGACCGACGCGATGTAGAAGTTGGGGAACATGTAGCGCCTAATGATGAGGACTTAAGAGAGCTCGACAATATTGATAGTGATGACGACAAGTGCGATGACGAGGATGAGCGCTCGCGCAATATTGCCGTTTGCGTAGATAGTTTCTAATCCATGTAATATTGATACTGTTATTTATATTACCTTACATTTATGTTTTCTTTACAAGTACTTGCAATCTACTAATACTAACTGTTTTAATCTTTGTCATTGCGGCACTCGACAAAATGCCGAAGCGGAGGACGGTCGCGCCGACGTAACGTCGGTCCAAGTACATGCACCTCGGGCCCCGCGGGACCACGTGGAGGCCGGCCACCACGAAGGAGCACGTGGAGGCCGGCAACCACGAGGAGGAGGACGACGAGGAGCTTGAGGTGGAGCCGTCGACCGGCGAGGGTGGGAGTAGGCGGGACCGGCAAGGATGAGGCTGTTTGAGGACGAGGCCGTTTGTGCCGGCGGCGATGGTGACGACGACGACGACGAGGAGGAGGAGGACGGCGCGGCGGCGGTGGCGGTGGCGACGACGACGACGAGGGAGGACGGCGGCGGCGGCGGTGGCGACGACGAGGAGGAGGAGGAGACTGCGAGCACCTCGGCTTCCACGGGCACCGCGAAGAAGCCCTTCCGCGCGGGCCCGCTAGGCTCCCCGAGCACTTGCCGCGCCCGAGGACCGCCCCGCGATCGTGATCTCGGGACGTAAGTATCTATTATTGATTTCGTACTTGTTCTTATTTCATTTTCGAATTAAAACTGCATACTAACAATTGTTGTGCTTGTGCGTGGCCGGAGAAAGGTGTCGGCCGAGGAAGTGTTCGCCCCCATGTCACTAGCATCCGGGCGAGTGATTAAGGCAAACTTCCCGGCTTGGTCACCATCGAGGGGAGGACGATCGTGCCCGACAAATGGCCATACTACTTCCTAATCAAGGACGCACATGGGGAAGTCCTCGCCGAGAAGATCAAGAAGCGAGTTCGGGTGAGTCTTTCAATCGCAATGCATATCTCAATACTACGCATTTGTTGGACTTTTCTCAAACAATGGAATGATGTTTGATGCCCGTGTGCGATTGTACTATAGGTTGGCGGAGGGCGGGACCCCGATGTGGCGGACCGGCATCGGGACAAGGTGTGCGAGTTGCGGATCAAGGACATGTTCTACGAGGCGCACACCCAGGCCGTCATCTCCTACTACGCCAACCGGGGGGTGAAGGTGGATAAGACCCAGCCGGGAGCCGATATGTGAGCCGGAGACCGACCTCACCGAGGAGCAAGACATGCGGTAAATAAGTAGGAAAACATCCGCTATGATTCCTTATGTGACACATTCAACTCATTATCCGGAAGATCTAATACTTGAATGTCATGCGAGACACCTCCGGCTGGTGCGATAAAGTACGCCGACTGCGGCGTACGATTGTCGAAGGGGGTGGCAAACGCCGGCGGCGTACGTGGAGCACGAGCACGTCGGGCGAAGCGCTTGGAAGAGATGGCGAGGTCCGGGTCTCACACCACCCGGGGAGCGGAACCTCGGCGAGTTCATGGAAACATGGGTATGCTTGTGTTCAACCATTTCTTATAGCGCCGGTTTCATATATCTCTACTTGTAACCATGTTTTCTGTTTTCCTCGCAGGGGAGCACCACCCCCGGGCAGCCCATCAACGAGTACATGGGGTGGGCCCTTGCTCACAAGGGCCCAGCGAAAGCGCCCTCCACCACGTACAGCTCTTCGAACGGGCCCGAGAAGTACACCAGCCCGGTCGTGTACGACAAGCTCACCAAGTACGCCGCCGCAGCTCGAGAGGCCCATGGCGACACCTACGACGTCACCGCCGAGCCCATAGACCCTCAACTCGTGATGAGGTTGGGAGGAGGGAAGCAGCACGGCCGGTTCTATATGGCCCACAGCGCCATTGACCCATCCTCTGTCCCGACGCTGACCGAGATCCGCAAGGAAGACCAGCGTAGGGGCGCACGCGGGTCCCCATAGCGCCTCGGCGCCGGCAAAGGCGCGTGCGCAGACGCGGGTCTTCGGGTAAGTGGAGTTTCATTCGTCGTTCGACCGTTTCACAAATAATGTACCTTGCCTTCAAATACAATCCACCATGCTCGTGTAATATTGCAGGCCACGGTCCGGGAGGTGCTAGCCAACCGAGAACCGAGATGGCGCTTGCCTATCGGGAGCACGCGGCCTCGCTTCGTTGCACTACCGACGGCGTGGTCACGCCGAGATGTCCCGGACATGCGTGCCATGGGAATGAGTGAGCCTCCGGCCGCTTTCTTCGCTCCACCACCGCACCTCCACCGCCGCCTTTTCTTGCACCTCGTCCGGTGAGTCCCTACATTGCCTATTGCTTAGCTTGTGATGCCAATCCGCAGTACTAATTCCATCACTTGGTCTTTGTGCGGATTACACGGTCGGAGGGTTCGAACCCAACTCCAGTGCTAGCCCTCCGGCGGGTGCTTCTCCACGGGGTCCCGCTCCACGGCCCGGTTGGGGTCCTTTCCGAGCCTCCTCACGCGGCCGTTCGTCCCGGGTCCTCCACCGACGCGGGGGTACTCGTGGCCGCCGCGAGGGCAGCCCGGGCCGTCTCGGTTCCCCACGCAGCCGGGGTACTCGTGGCCGCCGCAGGGGCAGCCCGGCCGTCTCGGTTCCCTCGGCAGCGGCTCGGCCCGCGGCGTGCTCGTGGCGGCGGAGCGGCGGCCGCAGCCGCGGGGAGTTGGCTGCGTGGGAGGATGCTTCGGGGGCTCGGGGACCCAAGGGGACGGCGCCACGAGCTAGGTACCTTCTATTCCTGATTTTGGACCTTGTTGTGCCACGTCGGACATGTTTGGCCGATGTTGGCCTTGTATGGATGCATTTGGAGTTGTATGCAAGAATTGGGACTTGTGATATGGATTTGTATGCATGAATATGGATTTGATGCTATATTATGGTTGAAATGGCGTATTATTGTGAATATATGTGATGAATGTTGTATATCTTGCTTGTGATATCATTATCTGTGATTAAATGTGCTGGAAATGGAAGAAAACAGGAAAAAAAAGGAAAAAAATTCCCTAGGTTTGCCGATGGCCAGCCGTCGGCAAACCTGGGGAAATTCACACCAGCGTACCCCAGATTTACCGATGGTCGTGGCCATCGGCAAACTGACCATAAGTTTGCCGATGGCCACGGCCATCGGAAAAAAAAAATCAGGAATTCTTTTTTCAAAAAAAAAAAGTAAGCCGACCGCCGTGGCCATCGGAAAACAAGACTATTTGCCGATGGCCACGTGGCGTCCAGCCATCGGCAAACCCGCCGTCGGCGACGGCGGGGAGGCGACGTGGAGTGTTTGCCGATGGGGTCCACGGCCATCGGCAAAAACTTTTCCGATGGCATCTACTTTTGCCATCGGCAAAAATTTGTTTTCCTATGAGGTTATTGCCGATGGGAAGTTGCCGATGGCAACGTCACTTTGCCATCGGCAACTTATTTTCCGATGGCATCCTTGTGTTTGCCGATGGCATCAAGCCATCGGCAAATACTCTGGATCCGGTAGTGGATCATGGCTCTAATACCAAATTCATCGGCTTGTTGGTTAGGTCTTGAATCTCTTCCGTAACATTGCTGCAGGCATCGTTCACATCGGTGTTCCCCTGTGTTCATCACCACCGACTCCATAGAATCCATGGCTTCAGGTTAGCACACAGGATGATACAGTGTAAGAATGCAAGCGTGCAGGATATCAGATAATCACGCACCAGACAAATCAAGAAACCAGCGCTCGGCATACCATTTTCCAACTTTCATTTTCTAACTTTCACTCAATGTCCCCGACCTCCGCCGCAGCCGACCCGGCCTCCGGAGGTGTGATCTCGACGGATCCGGGCTTCACGGGTACGACAGACTCGGGGGAGGTGATGGCGGAGGCGCGGGCATTGGCTGGCCGCCACCGCACCGGCTGACCACGATGCTCGGACTCCTTCCCATGGTCCTGTGCTCACGGGTGGCGGCCAGCCCCGCGCGGCTCGCTGTGCCATCGTCCAGGCCTGCTTCTCATCGATCTTCAACCTTGAGTCCTCAACTCCCAGAGATCGAACACAGCACGTGGTGGATCCGCCCACACTCCGGCACCATCTGCTCGATGGAGGTGTTCCCTAGGCTGCCGCCGGCGCAAACTCCATGCGCCCATAATGGATGGAGCCTGACTCGATGAAGGTGCCCTTGGAGTCGGTGAGGAACCGACAATGCTAGTGACCGGTGTGGCATTGCCCGTTGTTGCTCGGCGGCCTGCGATCCCGGCCTGCCGCTGCCCGCCATTGCCACCGCAAACCCTAGGAGCCACCACCCTCAACTCGTACGAAGGGTGCTTTGTTTTCCTTTTTTTTTGGGAGAGTTTTTTTTTTTTTTTTTGGGAGAGTTCGGGATGAGACGAGAGATGGTTTTTTCCCGTGGAGGTTGTGTTTCGAACTCGCGGTGACCGAGTGGAAGGTCACATGCGTCGCGGGTGAGAGGTGAGTGGGAAGCCTGGTTGTGGGGGTCAGGGGTGAGATTCAGGCTTCCCACTCTTTTGAAAGAATTCAATTATAGTATAGATGATGTTAACATTTACATTTCGTCGTGATGGAAGAGTCCAAGAAAAGGGAAGAAAAAACACCGGGCAGGCATGGGCTTTGATGGCCATGGCCCGCTTTGGGTGGTGGGCCGGGGTGGCTTTCGTCGTCTCTTCCATCGTTTGGTGGCCTGCTGCAAGCCCGCCTGGTACTGCTGGGCCCTGGCAGCATGCGTCCGCCGGGAAGAGGGCCCGGGCCCGGCCAGGGGCCGGCGCCACCGATTCGATCATTCTCGAAGCAAGAGTCCACTAGTGACCACCTAAGTATAGAAAATGTTTAGCGTCTCACAAATTAAGCTTCACGAAAAATTCAGTTATATACCTTTATTTGACCATCCAAATGAAGGAATTAGACCACTTTATTATATATGGAGCTTGATCAATGGAAGACAACGATAGTGCCTTAATTTTTACACCGAGGAAAAATATATTTTTGAGTTAAATACACCGTAGGTCCATTAACTTGTAGCTCTGTTTCATTTGGGTCCGTCAACTTAGAAACCATTTATTTGACCCAGTAAACTTGTAAACCGGTGCACTCCAGGTCCACAGGCCAAAACCAGCCTGGTTTTTGGTGACGTGGCATGCTAGCTGGCACAAATTTTTCATCTAACCCCTCACATTTTTTTCTTATAAAATTATATCCTTCTTTAGCCGCGTCCTGTTGTCCCTCGGTTTTTTTACCGACCGAAGCCTCCCGACCGCCGGCCTCCGGACACGGTAAACCGGGCGGTTTCCCGAAAACTTGCTTACCGCTCGGTTGCAAATCCGAATTCAAACCTCGCTGTTGTTCGGTTCGGCTCCGGTTTACCGCCTGTTTGAGCGGTTTGAGCGGTTTTTTCAAAATTCAAATTTATTTTTTTAAAAAATGCTAAAAAAATTTCTAAAAATACTTCATAATTTTTAGAATCCAATGATGTCAAAATTAATCAAATTTGAGTGTGTTTAGTATGTTTTTCGACCTTCATGATTTAATGGGCCTTAACGGGCCGGCTGTGTATTTTTTCTTTTTCTTTTTTTTTTCAAACTTCTAAACGTCTAAATAAATACTAAACGAACTCAAATTGAAATAATTTTGACATCATTGTGTTCTATAAATCATGAACTATTTTTAGGAATTTTTTCAGCATTTTTTTTTTCAAAATTGAAATTTGAATTTGGGACTTACCGAACCGGTCCGAACCGGAACCGGACCGGTCCGGTAAGTCCGGTTACCGCGGTAAACCTCGGTTTACCGGGCGGTAAAAAAAAACTGTGTGTTGTCCCAGTTTTTACCTGTAACACCCTGTGTTTTGCATCATTATAAAATTCACTAAAAATTTGAACTTTTTAAAACTTTGCAACAAATTAAAACTTGATTAGTTTATTCCTGCGAAACCAACCTTCTTTTACAAATAAAACGTCTTTCAAAACCTTGCATCAAAAACCCACCATATAGAATTTAGGTTGTTGCATGTTTGCTTGCTTGCCCTAGAATTTATTTTGGCACCAAATAATATTTTTCCTTGTCTCTCTCCACCAAATATCATCCTTGAATATTTCCTTGAATTTGTAATACCCTTTCCAAAATACGTTACGTAATCCATTCATTGGAATTTCTGGATTCCTATAAGCTCGTCCCGTGCACGTATGGCACCAAGCTTGTTGGCCCGGCCTATCAGCATAACTATATGTGCCGTCTTCCAACATTGATCTCTCTCTCCGCAGTCCCCGTTGGCGACACAGATACTACGTACGTATAAGTATATACATATACAATAGACACACATATATATACACACATTATACATATGACATATACGTACACACATACATATATTATTTTCTGGGAAATACAAAACACTTTGTGTGCGCATTCCCTTTGGGCCAACTGAGCGCACAGCCCAGCCCAGCTCGGCCAAAGCCGAGCGACACCGCATCCACGCCGCGTCGAAACCGCGTAGGCGCCGCGGAAGTCGTCTTCCACATGAAGAACGCCGCCGGAGATATTTTCCAGAGAACCGACGTACTGTGGCCAACCGCCTTACTGTTCTGCACCGCCTTGCTTGCACCTATAAAAGACCGGAGAGACCACCATGGCTGGACACCTTTGTCAAGCTCGGATGCAAGAAACTTGGGGACAAGCACTGCTTTCCTCTGGCTGCTTGCTTCAGTACTGTCGACGCGCTGAGCCTCAGCTTGCTTGTCACGATCATGAAGCTTGGGCACTGAAGCTGCCACTGGACGAGCATCACGCTGAAACTGAGCTCGGAGCCCCCGCCACCGAGGCCTGCATAGGAGCACGGCGCTCCTGCCTTCGTTGTGTCGGAACCGTGCCGTCGACGCCGTTGCCGTGGCTACTGGCCACGCCTCCTTGTCCTAGGCCCTTCGCCGCTCCGGGCCGCACGGAGTCGGAGCTGGCAATCAACACGGATGAGAGCACCGCTGACGCTGTAACCACGCCTCCTCCTCCCTAGCAAGAACCGAGCCGCCCCTGAGCCGATGTCGAACTCGCTGTCGCCGCGCCGTAAAAACCGTGGACCGAGCTGGAGCCATGGCCGGCATTACCGCCACCCAGCTACCGAAGGCACGCAGTTCACGCTCAACCGCAGGCAAGGACGACTCCGGAGCTAAGCACCATAGTCGCCACCGTGGTCTGCGAGAACGCCACCGAGCGTCCCAAGCACTGCTCTGAGGCATCGTCGTCAGAGCTGCTGCCACACTCGGGCCGCGACGCTACTTCGGACCTCGCGGCGAGCCGCCGCCGTTGAACACCGTGCTTGCTCTGCTGGCCATACTGGAGCAGTGGACCGAGCCACCGGGATCGATCTTCTACCGCCGCTCTGCGCCCTCTTTGTTCCCTACGCCGTGCACGCTCTGTTCCGCTCTTCCTCTCTCGATCTCGATCTCGATCTCGATCTCGATCTCGACCTCGATATCAAATGGACGCAGGAGGAGACGTGAAGACGACAAGCTTTGGGAGTCAGGGTACGTGACCACGTCATTCCAATCGATGGGGGTACGCCATGCCACCTCGCGAACCCACGTGGCAGCCACAACCCCTCTACTCCCTTCTCTGTGCACATGAATCTTGCGAACCAAAGGGAGAGCTCACGGTAAGACGATGCGTGCACCCGGCTCGTAGCACCGTACAACAGGCCAAGCACATCCAGCTTTGACACACACGAGGCCTTCAGCCCTGCCTTCTCTCTGGCTCCTGCACTGCACTAGTGATGGACAAGCAAGTGGAAGCTCGCGGAGCTCCCTGCCTCGCTGTGTGTGGCACCGACCTCGCCATACCGGCAACGGAGTTGAACTCTCTGAGAGGCCGCTGCCACCTGATCCCGTCGTCGTAGCCGAGACGGCCGCCGCATGGCGTCATGCTGCCATATTCGGCACAAAATACCCCCTGCTCAGTTTCCTTCGCTCGTCTCTCTCGAGACGTAAGAAACGGAGACACGGAAAGTACCGTCGGCGCCAGAGAGAGAGGGCGAGCTGAACGCACGTCGTCATTTCAGGCTCGCCATGACAAGAGGGCCAACGACCGTGCAACACGTCATCAAAGTAGGACCCGGCTGCAAGAGACATAACTGCCCTGGCATACACAGGAAGGCGAGCTCACTGCACAAATGAACCAGCCAGCGTGTTCATGCAACAGCACCACGCCAAGCTCACGCCCGACTTGGAGAAGGCACACGTCGGCAGCCGTGCTGAGATGAAAATACTACACGTAACGGGAAGGAACGCACGGGAGCATGAGTAAGCTGTTTCCCATTATAGAAAATTTCTCAGAAAATTCCAATAGATACAAGTGCCACCACAGAGCCTACCCGGACCATTCTCACATCGTTTCCACCATCTAAAATTCCAGAAAATAATTCCCAAACTACCTTTCCATTCGCCTTCTTCCGACAAACCTTTTACAATATATATTTCCTACATCCTAACTCCTGACCCATACATATGCCACTAAAAATCCACTCAAATCGAACCACACACACATCTTTGTCCGTAATTATGAGTGCCCATTTATAAATTCTAGTTTGCTTGTTTTCTTCTTTCGCTTACCCCTTTACCGCTAGAATAAAATACATGGAGAACCCGATGTACCCCTGACGCGCCGCTACACAAGGATGAAGGAATCAGAAGCATCGGAATCGGAACCTCAAATGTGCTCGTCATCAAATAGAGGCAAGTCCTAATTCCCACCTTTCCCCTACATTACCATTCCTTAATTACTCCCTGTCTACAACCTTTATATTTTGCTAGCCTCCACCATAAACGCACCATACTCCGTCCTACCGACTAACAATCTTAACATATATACTACTCAAAATCCTCATTTATATATTAACACAGATTTATGACAAATTGTGAGAATTGTTTATGATTTATATATGTGATTGGTTACCTTGATGTGATATGAGTATTGTGAACTTGAGTATGATAACTATGGAAATTAAGCTGGTAAAATTGGTCTAAACCTCGACATGAGGCGAGTGGGGGTAATTCATGTGATATGGGTTACTTTGGCAGGATAGCCTGTGTGGGATCCTGTTGGGAGATACTCGCCTCGGTCACATAAGGACCGGGTTCATTTGCCATCTCGCCTAGCCAGAATTTCGTACATGCCCACATGTCTATATGGGTAGACTTGATCTCACACCCGTTAGATAGAAGTATAACTTCCGCTAGGAGGCCGGAGTGGCAACGGACTAACGAGGAGATGACACGGCCGCGTGTGATCTACCGTTGTCGATCGGCATGGTTGCTATGTGGTCTTCCATGTAAAACTTATTGTTGTGCCGTGTGCGAGCACCCTTTTTATTTAATCTGGATGCTACGTGATCATCCAACCACTTTGTATTTTAGGATGCTGTGTGATCATCCTGATGCTTGTGGGTTCCGATCCCTGAGTAGTCCGTGGTGGAATTATATGGAAATCTAAGGTAGCGCCCCCTCGGATATGAGGTCTCGTTAGGCCTGTCTAAGCCATGACGATGGTGTCGACTACGCCTATCATGTGGGGAAATTTGTACACCTCTGCAGAGTTTTATTGAATCTATTCGAATAGCCACGCCCTTGGAATGGACAACCACTGGGATGAGGTCCAAATGATTAGACTTCCACAACTATGATGATCTGGTAAGATGTATCTATAATTTGGTAACCTATAACTAATCTGGGAACTGGTGAGGATGGTAATACCCTTCCAGGGCCCAACCTATCTTTATAATTACTTTACCATACTACCTTTACCTCCACCTATACCACTAACCACCTCCCACATATAGCCTTCCCATCCACCTCCTTTCACCCAAAGTTAGGGCTTGCTGAGTACTTTATGTACTCAACCCCCTCTATTTTATGTTTTTAGGAGTGAAGCTACAAAAGAGCACACAAGGATGGAGCTACCGAGAAATACGAAAGGATATGACAACTGGATTCTACATGAAGACGGAGCCGTACGACCATTACGAAGGAGCTACTCAAAGACTACCACGACAAGGATGTAAAGTTACGCATAAGGCTAGGGTTGCGTCCGCACTCCAAGTTGCCTGTAGGAATGGAACCACAACATCATAGGACCGCTGTAGTAGAAACTCTGATGTTTATTGAAAGGCCAATGGCCCAAGCTATGTAAACACATGAACCTTGTAACGTGTTTTTCCCTAGATTAATAAAAGTATGGTTTTTGATATCAATCTTGTCTCAGTTGTGCGTATCACCTACTGATCTTGGGAGTGATATATAATGCACTGTGGACCCTAAAAATTAGGGGCCGACATTACCGCGGGCATGGGCTGCGCTGCGGGCATGAGTGCGGGCTCTGCCTCGCCGCCGCGGGCACGGTTGAGCTCCGCTACGCCGCCGCCGCAGGCGACCTCTGCCCACGGTTTTTTTACCGCCCGGTAAACCGCGGTTTACCGCGGTAACCGGACTTACCGGACCGGTCCGGTTCCGGTTCGGTAAGTCCCAAATTCAAATTTCAATTTTGAAAAAAAAATGCTGAAAAAATTCCAAAAATAGTTCATGATTTATAGAACACAATGATGTCAAAATTATTTCAATTTGAGTTTGTTTAGTATTTATTTAGACGTTTAGAAGTTTGAAAAAAAGAAAAAGAAAAATACACCGCCGGCCCGTTAAGGCCCATTAAATCATGAAGGTCGAAAAACATACTAAACACACTCAAATTTGAGTAATTTTGACATCATTGGATTCTAAAAATTATGAAGTATTTTTAGAATTTTTTAGCATTTTTTTAAAAAAATAAATTTAATTTTGAAAAAACCGCTCAAACCGCTCAAACCGGGCGGTAAACCGGAGCCGAACCGAACAACAGCGAGGTTTGAATTTGAATTTGCAACCGAGCGGTAACCGGGCGGTTTCCGTACAAACCGCCCGGTTTACCGTGTCCGGAGGCCGGCGGTCGGGAGGCTTCGGTCGGTAAAAAAACCGAGCCTCTGCCTCGCCGCCCGTGGCCAGCACGCGTGCCGCCGCGCTGTCCCGCGCCCGTGGCCAGCACACGTCGTCGAGCCCGTCAGCCACATCGGCATCCACCGCGGACGGCCAGCACCAGCACCAGCACCACCACATCGCCGCCAAGGTCGAGCTCGAGCAGCTCGTCATCTCCATACTCAACGACCCTAGCATCCGCCGGCCGGATTCGCGAGCGCCGAGGTCAAGGCCAACGTTGAACACGCCCGCGCCGAAGGTCAGGACGCTGCGGAGCTCGCCGTCGCCCGCGCCTGCGTCGGCCAAGCGGAGGCTCCCGTCGCGGCGTCCGGGTGGGGCTCGCCGGCGCCCGCGCCACGGCGGCCAGAGGGACGCGCGCATCAGGGGCCGTCGTGGTCGCGGCCATGGCGTCCGATGTCACGCCCTCCGCGTCGTCGTCTCGCCGCCGTACCATGGTATGCCGGGATCTCTGCTCGCGGTGGAAGCGGACGCAGCGACGGTGGAGCACGCCGCGGTGGCTCGGCGGCAGACAGTGGACCTCGCACACGCGGCCGGAGCCCGTGCGCTCGCGCGACCAGGGGCGCGTCCCCGTGGCGGCAGCGCTCGGCCGCGGTGCGTCCCCACGGCGGCGACGCGTGAGCTGCTCTAATCTGCACAGCGACGTCCTGCCTCGGCCCTCGCCCGCGCACACGGTGTCGCTCGCGCCCGTGCCCGCCGCGTAGCCGCGCTTGCCCGCGCACGTGGCGTCGCTCGCGCCCGAGCCCGCGACGCGCTCGCTCGCGCCCTCGTCTGGCGGGTCCGATGGCGGCCGCCGCGTCGGGGCATCCATGGCCATCGCTCACCTCATCGGAGGCAGGAACTGGCGGCGCGGCGGGGCGTCCCCCTCGGCCGCGAAGAATCGCCCGCCGCGGCCGCCGGCGGCGGGTGCGGGCGCGAGTTCGGCGGCCAGAAAAATTCACCCGTGCAGCCTTATGTCTCGTCCATTCTTGATGGAATCACGTTTGATGGCTAGCTAGCATGCAAGAGCTTCTACGGTTGCAAGGAATTTGATAGAGCTAGTGCGTGCTACGTAAATTTTGGTGAAGAGTAGAAGCGGTGCAGGCTCTACACGGCGGCGTCCATGACCGAGCTCCACGGGCACGCAACACTCGAGCGGCTACTAGGCCGCGGCGTGGGAGGCCGCAACCAGTGGAGCGCGCGCGTCCGTGGAGATGGTGCCCAGCGAAGCTGCGGCTACAGCTGCACGGCCAGGAGAAGCAGAGCACCCGACGGAGCGCGCGTGCGGCGGCGAGGAGGCGGAGGCCACGATGGTCGTGTGGAGGCAGAGCGTGCGCATCACTGCAAGGGTGTTTTTGATAAATTGTACAGGACCCGGTCCACGTGGACCTGCCACATCAGCAAAACCGGGCTGGTTTTGTCTTTTGGACCTGGGATGAAGCTGTTCGCAAGTTTAGTAGGCCAAATACATGGTTTCTAAGTTGACGGACCTATTTGGGACACCTCTGCAAGTTAATGGACCTGCATTTAACTCTATATTTTTTCAGACGAGACAAGGGCGCGCTAGAGAGACGACACTCAAAGATCTAGCGCTATTGCTAGCTAGCTAGCTAGTGACGGATCAGAGCATAAGAGCCAAAAGATCGTATCAAAGTCGGGCACCTGATGAGATTTTGTTTGTTTGCATTGCATTAATATTGATCGATCCAGTACGTACGGGCGCGGCAGCATAATGCCATAATGCTAACGCCCTCAGCTCAGCCCAGGCGCCGGCAATAACTCATGCATTGCATGATGCATTTGGTTGCTTGGTGCGTGTGCTCGATATCGATCTGGTGCTGCTCCCTGTGTGACTCTGATGCGCTGTGCCCGATGATGATGATCTTACATTTTACATTGCTTGGTAATAAGAAATTAACTATCAGGATGCACAGTCCAAGCACGTACTGACAGCAGGCATGAGGCATGCCTTTGGTGGCCAAATCGCCCCCAGCCCCAGGTGACCAGGTGCCCTTCATGGCGTCATGCACCCTTGTCGTCGCTTCGTTTGGTGGCCTGCAGCTCTTGTGATGTCGTGGCGCTGGCGGTGGCGGGAGCGCCATCTCCGACTCCGATCCAGGCTGGAGCTACCACTGGCGACAAACGAAAGCAGCCAGTGGCGTAGCCACGTTGAGGGTTGTGGGTATGCACCCACAATTTTGAAAACTTACTTTTAGAACCAAATTTTCACGGTTATTACACCTTAAAATTTTCATATCTACTAGATAAATACACTACCCTATAATGTGAAATGAAGGAATCAGACCACTTACTATATGTATGGAGCTTGATCCATGGAAGACAACAACAAAGTTAGTGCCATAATTTTTACACCGAGGAAATATAATTTTTCAGAGGAAAAAGTCTACATAACCCCCTGATCTATATAGGGTGGCACACATAATCCCCTGACCTACAAAATCGGATTTTCTGCCCTCTAAACTTTGAAAACCGATCAAGTAACCCCCTGAGGCGGTTTTGGTGAGTGGTTTTGCTTAGATGGCAGTGGTTTTGCCTATGTGGCATCCATCTTGGCACAAAGTCATGTGGCTGCCCTACCCCCACCGGCGGCGGCCTACGCGCGAGCGGATCGAGGGCCTGCTTCGACAGCGGCCACGTCGCGGACAAGGCAGAGACGCGGGCGTACCTGACCACGACGACGTCACTCGGCCTGCCCGCGAGGCGGAGCGGTAGCACACCGGCGGCGGACGGCACGCGCTCGGCACGCTCGGCACACGGCGCATGCGCGAGGCAGAGCAGCAAACTCCCCCCGGCGACCATGACGGTGCGCGGCGAGCTCCCCCTGGCAAGCTGCTCCGGCCACCGCGGCGGCGCGCGACGATCTTCTACTTCTTTTTTTTGAAACAAACCCAGCAGAAGAGCTGCCGATTATATTAATAAGAAGAAGACCCGGATTGGGCAAACAACAGCCCTCGAGAGGGTGCAACAAGGAAACAACAGTTTTAGCAACAACTACAACTAACTAAAACAAACAAACTCTCAACAAGAGCACCCAAACAACTGACTAAAACAGCCAACTCCCAACAAGAGCACCCAAACAACCACAACAAGGACCAACCCTTAAGGAAAAGACAAGGAAACTTCTGCAACCAAATCCCAGAAAGCACGACCTTTTAAACCCAACAACTGCTTGAGGAGGTCAGGTGGCACCACTTTCTTTAGGCGTTCTGCATAGTCTTGCATTGCATCCTCATTGAGCTCCCCGTCATTCCCAACAATGCCCAAATCTTTTAACACTCTACATTGTGCAAGGCGAGCACTCCGACGAAGCGATGATCTATCATAGGACTTACGGCGGCGGCGTCTTGTTGTCGTGGTCTGTTGCGTCTTGTTGTCGTGGTCTGTATAGGAAGACGTGAAATCCTCTCCTCCCTAGGTCTGGCATCCGGAGGAGACGTTGCCTCCATCGTTGGATCCTCGTGGGGCTCTTCTATGTTGACCTCCTTCGTGGAATGGGAAGAGCATTCTTCAATTGTTATGACAAGGGTAGGTTCAGTCACCTGAGCATTGGAGACGACAACTTCCTCATCATCAGATGCGTCCTCCACCAAAACAACATCCTCAATAGCGGTGGCCTCCTGCAGCATCTGTTCCGTCGAGGTCCCCGCGAGCACCTCGCTAGCTTGATCCGTGGTTGTATTTTGGTGAAGCTCCGTGCCAGTCACCTCTGTGGTCATCTTGTCAAGAATAGGATCCACAACATCTGCAGATGTGTCCTCACAAGAGGAACCAACAGGCATGCAAGCCGCTGCGAGCGAAGCCATGATCGATGGTGTCGGCGAACGTCGAACAGGAGAACATGGACCAAAGAGGTCAGGCACGACAGGAACACCAGAATGCTCAGGACGTGGCTCCACACACTCCAGATGATTGGCTATGCGTGCTAGCCAAAGCTTGATGGTAGAAGCCTCCTCCCTGAGCGGGCGTATCACTTCTTCCAGCTGAACTGAAATCAAATGATTGAGGTCTGATCGCAAAGACTCCACCAGAGGTGCAAGCATGGATTGGAGTTTCGAAGTCATTGAAGCAGGAGAGACATAACAGTTGCGACATGCAAGCTCAGCACGGTCTGACGACGAGTTGCGATGGCCTTGCACGGGGTGCGCTGACGTAGTGTCTGCTGGTGATGATGCAAGGGGCTCTGTCGATGGAGGCATGGCAACAACATCTGCCCAGCTACGACCATGTTGAGAAAAGCATGGTTGGGTGGAAGGAGAGCGGGAACCTGAGCCAGTGGACGGACAAATGAACTGGCGGCAATGCCGCTCTTTGTGCCCAGGACGTCGACAGCGAATGCAGCGAAAGGAGTCGCGGCAGGAGCTCACTTGATGGTCGCGGGCAAGACAACGGTAGCATCGACCTCGAGCCCACCTCATGAAGGCGAGACTCTGCTCTGACCGTGTTCTGACTGATGGAGATGACGACGAAGATGTGTTCTTGAGGGGATGCCCTTCCACCCGAGCCTCCACACGGGGAGAAGCCATGGAAGAAGACGACATGGAGCTTTCTCACATCCCGTCTGTCGATGGAAGAGGCGTTGACCTGTCGGAGGTAGCGGCGGCCGATGCCCCGGCCGCCGGCGGCGGCGCTTGAATCGAGGCTCCTCACATCAAGAGGACGCTCGGCGGGTGGCGGGCGGCGGGCGGCTGCGGCGGCGGCGGCGGCGGACGCTCTTCCCGGCACACCCCCGCCTTCTCTTCCCCGCGCATGCGCCTCCCCGATCCGGCAGAGCCTCTCCGGCGCGGATCCGCAAAGGCTCCCCCGGATCCGACCATGACGGGACGAGGCCCTGCGCGGGGCGGCAGTGACGGCTCAACCGGGGGCGGACGGCACGGACCGGGGCCTGAAGGCGGAAGGGGCAAGCTGCTCCGCCCAGGATTTCAGCCAGAGAAATTCCCAGTCGGATTCTCCACGGCCGTGGAACTTCCCTTGTTCCAGCTTGCCAGTTGACACACCTGCAGACCTTGCCACGATCTTCTACTTCGCGTACGACGGCTTTGACAATATTGCGACCATGGCAGAGGAGACCAAGAATCCGTCGCAGGACATCCCGCTAGGCTTGCTGGGGTCCATGTCCATCATCACGGCCATCTACTCCGTGATGGTACTTGGTGCTGAGCATGATGCAATCGTACACGGCCATCGATAGCACTCTCCGTCAGCACGCTCTTCGTCTTCATGATGATGGCCACGACGCTGCTCGTCCGGCGGTAACTATACGTGCGGGGCATCACGAACCGGACGCTCGCACTGCGGCTCACGGCGCTGCTGCTGCTCGATGTCGCATCGTCATCCATCGGCTGGGCAGGAACCGTGCGATGATCCTGGACGCCGGCGCCGCGCTTAGGAGGCCATGGATCTGGAGCTCGACGCGCCGCCGCCGCTGTCCTTGTCCTCGCCCTCGCCAGCGAGCGCAGACACGGTAATAGGAGGGTGACGGAGATGGCCATGGAGCTGCTGGCGGAGCTGTGCGCATGTGCGGACAGGCGCATGGCCATGGCGGCGCAGCCGACGGGCGTCACCGCGGTGGCGCGGCTGCTGCTGTGCGTGTTTCTCAAAGGCTGCCTGACAGGCGGGGCCAGACGCCACCGTGGCCATGGCTGCCTGGTTGGACAGCCACCTCAGCAAAACCTCCCACTTAAACCGCTTTAGGAGGTTATTTGACCGGTTTTCAAAGTTCAGGAGGCAGAAAATCCGGTTTTATAGGCCAGGGGATTATGTGTGCCACCCTATATAGATCAGGGGATTATGTAGACTTTTTCCATTTTTCAGACGAGACAAGCGCGCGTGTGAGAGAGAGACGACACGGAAAGATCTGGCGCTATATATTGGTAGCTAGGTAGCTAGTGACGGATCAGAGCAGAGAAGAGCCAAAAGACCGTATCAAAGTCGGGCACCTGATGAGATTTTGTTTGTTTGCATTGCATTTTCTTCTTATTTATCCGACGAAGGTTGGGAAGCAACCAGCGTGTCCACGTCGGATTGCCGGCGTGGATCCGACGTGTGTGGCAGCGTGGATGGCGTTGATCAATGGGTGACTAGCGCGTGTCTTTCTTCGATTGGGCCATCCCGTCCTCGCGCCTCGTGTCTTGCCATTCTATTGGGCCGTCCCTCCCGCTGCTGTTCTGCCCGCATTCAATTCGTCTGCCCACCTTCCGGTTCATCTCCCTTTTCTTCCTCGTCTCGTCTTCATCGTAGCCTACGCCTACGTTCTTGCCGCCGTCGCCACCGTCGATCCCATTGCCGCTCGTCTCATCGTCGTCTCCAGCCTGTGTGCTCCGTGGTCAGGTCGGTTTTCCGTACTGAGGTTTGGCATCCTCGTTCTCCGTTGTTCTTCTTCCTCCCTCTCTTTCTTTGGGTCCTGATTTCTTCGGTGTCTATGCCGTGCGTGTGTCTTGGCTTGTCGATTTGGGTGCTCCTTCAAGCATTTTGGATTTCTCGCCATCACGTCGTCTATTTGCCGGTCGATTTGGGAATGCTAGGGTTTGACTGTTCATCCTCCGGCTACCGTGCGTAGCTCCGTCGTCGTGCTCCGGGCGTGTGGTTCCGGTGGGTTCTTGCTGTTGGATCTGGGCATGGTAGGCCTCTAAGCTATGGTGCGCTCTCTTGGCGCGGCGTGCCGTGCCATCGGTCTTGCCGGACTGTCGTGGTTCCGTTGCCTCGTCCTTGCATCCTGCCGCGTTTGTTCTCCTGTTTTTGGCCACCGGATCTCCCTGTCCCTGTTCTTGATTGCCGTGGTTTGCTCGTGCGATGTTCCTCCGTGTCGTCCTAACGTGTGCTTTGCTTTGCAGGTTGCCATCACTAGCGCACAGTTCATCGGATTCAGCGCATTATGTAGGTATACGTCTTGGTTTTGTTAGGATGATCTCAATCCCGAGTTGGGCCCAACGGCCCAACTCGGGCCCCTTGTGAACCTCGCGCCCTGATCGGGGGCGCCCAGCCCATCTATTGGCTGGAGGGCCCCTGTCACCCTGCGCTATATAAAGAGGTGGGCACCGGCGGCTCTCAGTACGAGGTTCACCGTGAGCCGCCACACCCACCGACAACCCTAATCCGATCTCAGGGGCGCAGCCAATGACGGGAAGCTCCTCCGCCGCCGCCACTGTACTGCGCCGACCTCCTTCCTCACCGACCGACGCCTTCAACGTCTGCCTCGACGACATGGCCGACGGCAGCAGCAGCGCCGCCGCCGGAGTTTCCTCCACCGTCCCTGTGAAGCCCTCTGGTAAAACCTACCCATCTTCTCCCTCTAGCTCTTCCTCCTCCTCACTGACTATCTACTGTAAGAACATGCATCTACTAGATCGCACTGCTAATGATCTTTTGGGTCTAACAATGGTATCAGACGCCTGGTTAGTTAGTGGATCTAGTGATGTTTTGAATCACAAAAGAGAGAATCGCCGGACTTGATCCGGACAGAAAAGTTCCGAAACCCTAACCCTAACCTAAGCGGATCTGGGATTTGGGGAAAAGAAAAGGACCAAATCGATTTCGAATCGGTAAAAGGACAACGAACCCTAACCCTAACCCTAACAGAGAAAGGGGATGAATCGGGGAAGGGGAAAGAACAGTCGAAACCCTAACTAATGAAAAGAAAGGGGACGGATCGAGGACTCCTACCGTGCTCGGCCATCCCGAAACCGCCGGACCGGCGTACGGAAGACGGCTCGAGCCGCTGCTCGGGCCGCTAACGCGGTGACACTCGGCCACTGGGCATCGCCCGCGAGGCCGCCCGACGGCCACGCGCTCAGCCATGGGCGAGCGCGCGCGCCGGCGGAGGGGCCCGCGGCGGCGCCATGGCCTCAATCCTTCTCTGGCTCGCCATGGCTGCTGGACATGCCTAAGCTGCTGCTGTACGCGAGTTTGGCGCGTGGGGAGGGAAGAAAGGAAAGGGTGGCGCGGCTTGCAGGCGAGTGGGTTTCGCCGCCGGCGTCGGATCCTTGGCCGGACCGCCATGGGCGGCCGGGCCATCACCTTCACCGACGGCTGCGGCTCGCTGGGTGGAGACGAGAGGACGGGAGGAGCTGCGGCGGACAGAGAGAAAGGAGGGGAGTGAAAATGATTAGGGTTTCATGGGATGGCCGGCTGCTGCTGCGGTTTTGTTGCTCCGAGGAGCGCGCACAGCCGTCGGATTCATCCACCCTAAGATCAACGGCCTGCAGCATCCGGACCGGATTCGGCCCAGGCGGGATCTGGAATTCCCGGCCCAGGCCCACGTTAAGGCCTGGGCGCGGGGGAGCGCTGCCGCGCGAAGCCATGGGCCGAGCAGGCCGAGCTGGGCCGGGTCATTCCGCGTGTTGGGCCGCGACGGAAATAAAAAAAAAAAAGAGAGGCGCTTGCTGGGCCGCTTGCGCTGGGCCGCTGCGTCTAGCTAGGCTGGGCCGCAGTGCGAGCACGAGCGCGAGAGGCCAGTGGGCCGCGCTGAAGGTCTGGGCCAGATTGGCCGAATTGCATAGTAAAAGGCAGATTTTTTGGTTTTTCTTTTTCCAGAAACTGTTTTGAGCATGTAATGCTCAATTTGAAATGATTTTGATGCTAATTTCGTACAATTTTTTATCCAACGATAATTTTGTTCGAGAGATTAGTAAAGTGCCTTTATGTTTATGGAAAATTGGTTATGCAAAGTTAAAGTTTCCGCTGCGTATTTAAAATTTTATCGTTTTCATTGTTAAATTCGAACCAACGGGAGAGTTTAATATTTGAAAATGGATAATTTTATCGTGATTATAATGTTGCTATTATTCGACCAACGTTGATTAATAGCAATATTATGATGTTGATTAATAGTTGTTGCCTACATTAATTCTATTTCTGCCCAACGGTGATTTAGAATTATTGCAAAGTAAATTTTATATTATGTTCTCACCTCATATGAATTGTAATTTCGGTAGTTCCTCCCCGATGTCCGCCCGAGAGAGATTCCACCACCGAGGGAGACAACTACCTTGAGTGGAAGAGGAAGATTGACTTCACTTTCACTATAGCCGAGGTTGATTTGGGTGCTCACAACCGTGTCCCACAATACTGTGGAACCGGTGCGGGAGACCAAAGAAAGTGATGAAGCATGGGACAAAAGGGTGAAAGATTTTGGACCCATAAAGATGGCTTATGACATAAAGCATACTCGATGGGTCGGTGACAACAAGAAATGTTGTGTTGTCATTGAGAATACAATTGACCCAACTCTTACAGGTCAATTGAAAAGTGTGACACCGCTTTGTTGCTTACTTTGAGAGGATCAAGAACCAGTTCACTGGTTCCTCCAAAGTGTATGCTACCCATTTGTTCAAGCAATTGACAAATGAAAAGTTCAAAGGAGGTAGCATACGTGACCATATTTTGAAAATGAGTCACTTGGCAAATAAGCCGAAAGGAATGGATCTCGGAAATACAACCACGGCTCCTTATCCATTTTGTTTTAGCTTCCTTGCCTAGAGAGTATGAGAATTTTGTCATAAACTACAACATGCGGCCCGAGAAATGGGACTTAGACAAGCTCATTGCTCGGTGTGTTGATGAGGAGCTCAGATCAATGGCCAACCCGGTGGCCAAGCGAACTGGTCAAAGGGAAGGGCAAAAGGCCCTTCAATCCCGGCTCCCGGCAAAGAAAGGTCCTATGCAACGAAACCACGGTTTCGGCAAAGAATGGGCAAGCCACGGGCGGTGACAACTTGTGCCGGCACCGTGGTAAGGAGGGGCACAAGAAGACCGGGACGCCCGATTGGTTAAGAGAGCTCATGAGGAAAAAGGGTGAGAATGTTATTTCATTTGTAAATGAATCTCTCGTATGCAAAGTTTTCAAAGTCAACATGGTTTATTGACTCGGTGCAACTATTCATGTTGCAAATTCTTTACTGATTCATTTCGACGAGAACTACGCTAAAAGAGAAGAGGCCATTAGCGTTGCGAATGGCGTACGAAAGTGCGGTAGAGGCAATTGGAGATGTAGCATTAGATTTACCTAATGGCTATAGTCTTACTTTGAGAGACGTTTTTTATGTTCCTACACCGGGGCGCAATTTGATAAGTGTAATAAAGTTGGATGATTCGGGTTTTACCTGTAATTTTGGACATGGCAAATGTGTCATTTGGTTTAATGATATTTGTGTTGGTCTTGCCTTCCGACAAGACGAATTATATATGTTATCACTATGTGAAAGTGTGAATTCCATATGTAATGTGAATGATAGCGTTTCCTCGTCTACAAATGAGAAAAGAAAAAGAAAGCGAACTACAAACGCAACGGCGAAATTATGGCACCGTCGTTTAGGCCATATTTCGAGGGGAGAATAGAAAGACTAGTAAAGAATGAAATTCTTCCTCCTTTGGAGTTCGCTTGAATTAGAGCAATGCATCGATTGCATAAAAGGAAAATATGTAAAGCAAATTAAAAAGAATGCCAAACGAAGCACGGAATATTAGAGATCATTCACACCGACATATGTGGTCCTTTTCCCGTAAAGAGTGTGGATGGCTATGATTCGTTCATTACATTCACCGACGATTACTCCCGGTTTGGCTATATTTATCCAATTAAAGGAAGAGATGAAGCATTGGATAAATTTAAAATATTTAAGGCTGAAGTAGAAAATCAGCATAGTTTAAAGATTAAGCTAGTCCGGTCCGACCGTGGTGGGGAGTACTATGGTCGGCATACCCCATATGGTCAAGTTCCCGGACCTTTCGCAAGGTTTCTACGGGAAAATGGTATAGTTGCCCGGTGTTCCATGCCGGGTGAACTCGGAAATGGAGTAGCCGAAAGGCGTAATCGTACCCGATGGATATGGTGCGCGGTATGATGAGTTACTCGATTTACCATTGAGTTTATGGATAGAGGCATTAAAAACCTCCATTCATATTCTCAATAGAGTGCCAAGTAAATCGGTGCCCAAAACACCGTATGAATTATGGACGATGAAGGGTACCTTCACTAGACCACTTGCGTGTGTGGGGGTGTCTGCGAGGCTAAAGTCTTTAACCCAAATATTGGGAAACTTGATCCCAAAACGATAAGTTGCCATTTCATTGGCTATCCCGAAAGGTTAAAAGGTTATCGTTTCTACTTGTCCCGATAGACTCACAAAGTTTGTGGAAACGAGACACGCTATTTTTCTAGAGGATGAAATGATGAGGGGGAGTATGGCTGCTCGGAAAATTGATCTTGAAGAGAAGCGGGTGTGTGCACCCAATCCCGTGATTCAGAGCCATTTTTCGAGCTACCTATTGTTCCCGCACCAATAGTGCAAGACACCGTGGAGCAAGAACCTCGTTGTTGTTCCTCCCGTGGTAACAACGAGAGGAAAATGAGGAACCCTGTTCGCCAGAACCCGTTGAAAATGTTGCCACAAATGAGGGGGAGCAATCTCGGCCTCCAATAGTAGATGTGCCAAATGTAGAGGCCCCTAGAAGGTCTCAAAGAGAAAGAAGGCCGGCTATCTCCGGTGATATATATGAGTTAAATAATATCACTCGAAGAGTATCAAATGGAGGGTGATCCCACCTCATTTGAACAAGCCATGAGAAGCGATCATTCATCCAAGTGGTTTGAAGCCATGGAAAATGAAATGAGATCGATGAGTGCCAACGATGTTTGGGACTTGGAAGAAATTCCCAAAGGAGCCAAAACAAAGAGGGCCGTAAATGGGTCTACAAAATAAAATATGACTCCCAAGGGAACATAGAGAGATTTAAAGCGCGACTTGTGGCTAAAGGTTTCACACAAAGGGAGGGAATTGATTACACCCTTTTCTCCAGATTCTCTCGATTCTCTCGAAATAATAATGGCATTGGTGGCACACTATGATTTAGAGTTGCATCGATGGATGTGAAGACGGCATTCCTAAATGGGGATTTGGAGGAAAATGTATACATGGCACAACCGAAAGGTTTTGTCGTGGAAGGCAAAGAAAAGATGGGATGTCGCCTAAAGAAATCGATTTATGGGTTAAAGCAAGCTTCAAGGCAAAGTGGAACTTGAAGTTTGATAAAACTATAAAGAATTTTGGGTTTAAAGCAAATGTCGAGGACAATTGTGTTTATACAAAGTTTAAAAATGGGAAATACATTTTCCTAGTCCCGTACGTAGACGATATTTTACTTGCAAGTAACGATATGAGTCTACTACGGAAACAAAAAGATTTTTGTCCTCAAAGTTTGAGATGAAAGATCTTGGTGAAGCTTCCTATGTTTTGGGCATAGAAATTCACCGTGATAGAAGAAAGGGGTATTAGGACTGTCTCAAAAGGCATACATTGAAATGGTCTTGGAGAAATTCCGGATGCATAAATGTAGTCCATCACCCGCACCTATAGTCAAGGGCGATAAGTATGGGGATTTTCGGTGTCCCAAGAATGAGTATGAGCTCAACCAAATGAAAAGTGTGCCATATGCTTCGCAGTTGGACATTTACGGTATGCTCAAGTATGCACACGCCCGACTTGGCTTATGTAACCGGCCGCTTGCGAGATTCCAAAGTAATCCAGGTGTTGAACACTGGAAATTGGTAAAGAAAGTTTTGCGATATTTACAAGGAACAAAAGACCCGATGCTAACGTATTTAAGATCGACTCGCTAAAAATCTTAGGATACTCAGTTCGATTATGCGGGAGATGACGAAAGTCCACATCGGATATGTGTTCACTCTCGCAAAAGGAGCTATATCATGGAAAAGATCAAAACAAACGGTTACTACAAACTCTACTATGTATGCCGAGTTTGTAGCATGTTATGAGGCATCGGGGCGGTGAATTGGCTAAAGAAATTCATACCCGGTTTAAAAGTGGTCGATGACATCAATGGACCAATGACTCTATACTTTGTGATAATAATCCAAATATAGAGTATGCTCACAACAATAGGTCAAGTGGTGCTGCCAAACACATTGACATAAAGTACTATGTTGTGAAAGAGAAAATCCAGGATCGTGTTATAAATCTTGAGCACATAAACACTGAAAAGATGCTCGCGGATCCGCTTACAAAAGGCTTACCACCCAAAGTGTTCGTTGAACACGTAGCCGACATGGGTTTAAGGCGAAGCCTATGATTCCCGGATAATAATAAGGGCCCAAAGATAAAGTATTTATTTATTTCAAACCGAGAGATGTGTATTGTAGTCGTGAAATCCAACGGCAATAGACCGTGACGATGAAACATGTTCTATGCACAAATGCGAGATGGAATAAGTAAATGAAAAGGTTAAAGTGAAAGAGTAAAGTTAAAGATAAAGTTAAAGATGAGATCAAGGGGAGAATGTTAGGATGATCTCAATCCCGAGTTGGGCCCAACGGCCCAACTCGGGCCCCTTGTGAACCTCGCGCCCGATCGGGGCGCCCGGCCATCTATTGGGCCGGAGGGCCCCCGTCACCTGCGCTATATAAAGAGGTGGGCGCCGGCGGCTCTCAGTACGAGGTTCACCGTGAGCCGCCACACCCACCGACAACCCTAATCCGATCTCAGGGGCGCAGCCAGTGACGGGAAGCTCCTCCGCCGCCGCCACTGTACTGCGCCGACCTCCTTCCTCACCGACCGACGCCTTCAACGTCTGCCTCGACGACATGGCCGACGACAGCAGCAGCGCCGCCGCCGGAGCTTCCTCCACCGTCCCTGTGAAGCCCTCTGGTAAAACCTACCCATCTTCTCCCTCTAGCTCTTCCTCCTCCTCACTGACTATCTACTGTAAGAACATGCATCTACTAGATCGCACTGCTAATGATCTTTTGGGTCTAACAGGTTTATCTGCCTCTGTGTCGGATTCAGCTGCTTCTCGCATCCAGCTTAAATGAGGTTAAGACCTGGGATGCCTGTTGAATTGAACTTCTAGACCTCTACTTACATAATGAAATATGTTTCTATTTTTCTGTCGCTTCCTTAATCTGTTGTTTATCAATGATGTGTAGAATTTTCATCCAACTTGCAAGGTATCATTTGGCTGATCTAAAATCCCTCCTTAATTTCTTTGATTTGGGATGTTTATCAACTTGATTGACTGCTTTTGGAAAATGCTTTCTTGTTTCTACTTTCCTTTTGTTAATAGGCTGCTTATCTACATTTTCAGTTTCTCATCTCGTTCTGATTTTGAAGGGCTGCAAACGTCTTCTCTTGTGCATACGTACTGAATTTGGCACGACCTCCACAACCCCAAATACCTTGGCAATATCAGCAGGCTCTTTGGTATAGTGGTATGTGTGCAATAAAATAGGTTATTTCGATAATGCTGCCATGCATAAACTATGATGTCATATATTTTCATGTTTCTAAGTACTGATGCTGCTTATTCAGGGCTTAGAGGAGCTATGGCTTTTGCTCTCGCTCTTCAGTCTATTCATGATCTTCCATATGGACATGGCGAGACAATTTTTACTGCTACCACATCTATTGTTGTTCTAACTGTAAGTCGCCGGTTGTAATTCTTTCCATATTATATAAAATGAACTTTTTTTTTGAAATTAAATAAAAAAATGAACTTAGAATATCTGTATGAAAATGATTTGGTATGCCTCTGAATTTTGTGATCCTGCATAACAAGGCCTTGCTTCAAATGCAGAATCTTACTTGATTTGAATTGAACTTATCCTTTGGAATTCTTTCAAAATTCTGGCACAAATATCCCTGCATGGCAATGTTCAATGTACTCCTTCCATTAGCTTTTTATCCACTCCCCAAAGTCCAGTCCACACGAATGCTGATCATCCCACTCCTTCCATCGCATGCTCTCTGCTCTGCTTTCCTCCAGAAACTCACAGCTGATTAAAAATGTTATGACCTCTTAGGTCGACTCAAGTCCTCTTATACTTCTTTTTAGATAGATGGTAGGTAAATTCTTGTGATACTATTATTGTTAAATGAACTGAATTTTTAGGCATGTGTGGATCTTCACAAATATTTGTGACTTCGACTTTTTTTTCAAACGTTGCAGAGAAGAAGAAACTATTGTGTTGCGTCCGATTGAGGTCGAGGCGCTGTTACCTATTGCTTGCGCCCTTATATCTTTTATAGTTTGTTTCAATAATTGGTGGAACCCAAAAAAAGGTGCTATATCACTTCACTAAATTCCATTCTAACACCAGCAAAAAAATATCTCCATATTTTTTTATAACACTGAACAAATTATCTCCTTATCACTTCACTGTCATTTTTTTCTGAGTATGCACTGCCTCTACATTTACTACTGTTATCACTGCCATTCTGATGTTTGAGTGTTCTAAAGCCCCATTTTTCGCTTGCAGAAAATGTTCTTTCTAAATTTTCAACTTTGCTAGCAACACTCTTCGGTTGCTCTTCTGCTTCCAAAACCCTACAAATGGGATAGGCAATTGCACTCTAATATGGTCATCTGCAACAGCTGAGGAAAGATTTTAAAAAGGCCATGCTATCAGGTCAGTTAAAGAGTTTGTATCTATTGGAAATGTGGTTTATGACAACAGATTGCCTGTTTTTGCCATTCCTGGAAGAAAATGTTTAGTTCACTTGCTCTGTAACAAGTGTTAATGCCTAGCATGCTAATAACGAGGAACAAATATGTACTAGCATCCACCTTACAGTGAGGATGCACACAATAGCCCTCAACATGTTACAAACAACTGTATTAGGCCAGTGGCAACAGAAGTTCACCTTATTGCACAGTAAGCAACATATCTGGTGTTTAGGTTCCAGGATGTGATTTAGGTGCAACCACTATGTATCCCGATATGAAATTTATGTACAATGTGCTCCATAGTTTGTCAAAATAATTAAACGAAAGCCTACATGCCAACGAAATTATTCTATTTTATACAGTAGATGCTTTCCTTGCTAATATACAAATTTGATAGTGTCACTTCTCTTTTTGTTGGATTGTTTCAATATCTGTATGGAGAAAGCTAAGGATATTGAAATTTAGTGATACAGAAGATGATGAATTTTGGGCACAAATAGCAGGTGTCTAAAATGATTTGATTGTTTCATCTATTTGCCTTCCAGTTTTTTTGAAGATCGAAGTGATGGTGAACAGTGCACACTAGACAGAGGCTTTTAATCATATTGATAGTGTTCACCTCTTTTACTCTGTGATTCATGATTTCCATGCCGGTTGTATTAAGAGGTCTATGCAAAAGCACACGCAAATCGGACCTATTATTTGGTGCGATTCATTACTTATTAGCCATCTTTGCGCTATCTTACCTTACTGGATTGCTCTATTAATCAAAACATTTTTTGCTATAGACCTCTTCATCCATGAACGCCTATTGTCTATTTCTAGACTGCTTTTCCTTACTTTCTTAATGGCTAACGCACATGCCCTGCCTTGAGGATTTTGGTTTTAACATTACCATAGCTTATTAAGTGACCTTGAAATCAATAAAAATAGAGCAGAGGCCTACCTAATTCTTGCATATAGAACTAGTATCTTGCCCGTGCATTGCTACGGGACAACAAAACTTTTATAAAAAACACATAGATCGCACGATAAGATAACAATTCTATGAAATTAAATAACAACATAAAAGTGACACTTAATTCTAAAAAGCAAACTTCGTGAAATAAACACAATCACACAAATCATGGTGTCGCAGGCTCACAAACTCAGCCACCCTCGTTGGATGGGCCGCGGCCGGACACGACGCCTGCTGCCCGCGACCACGGAGCCGCGGATGACCTCGCCAAGCTGCTGCAAGGGTGTCTGCGCTCCACTCCGACGCCTCAACGCCGCAGGGGCTGTGAAAGCTTTGACATATTGCAATATCACAAATTTGAAAAATCTGTAAATAAATGTACCAATAAAAAAAACATTGCAAAGATTAAGTTGCAGCTTTATTATCATCAGACAACCACCAGAGTAACTTCAATTCTTAGTTTGAGATTACAGGAAATGATGAACATTTCAACTTTCGAGGGACAGGATGTATACCTCAGGTCTCAGTTTGTTTTCTTAGAGCCAATGCTTACTGAACATTCCTTGTTAAATTGACACAGCCAATGCGACAAAGCTAACGCACAGACCTAAATAATATGACTTTCCTATTTAGTTTTCCTGCACTTAGATCTCCTGCACAACAGCAGAGCCCGGCACTATGATTGAATTGATAGCATGTGTGCAGACCTCCTAATAAAAAAAATCAGGGAATGTATGCAAGCTAAATATTTAATTTTCCCCAATAGTACCGGGTAACGCCAAGGAAGGAACAAATCCAAGTACACGAACTATCAAGAAAGAAATGTAGGAACCATGGTCATCTAACAAACATTTTTGGTGGAGGAAGTATTTGATCAATACTCGGTTTCCTTTTCTACATATACAAAATAATGTCTTCTCATATAAATGGCAAACAGCAGCACAACGTGCACAGGAACCAATAGAGAGGAAAATATAGGGTGTAGCTGGTTATGCAATAGAGGAAGGCAAGAATGCAGGATCACCTTGATATGCATCAGGTCAGAGCTATTAATATGATAATTCAATCAAAGAGAGGCTGGTCTGTTGCCGGATCTACAAAAGTGGCCAGAAACACTGCAAAAATGACGATATGATGCATCTGTAAAAGATTATTTTACACAACTGGTATGAGCCTAGGCAATTTTTTCTTTTTCTTTTTCTTTTTCTTTTTGCCAACCAGAATACCAGGGGATGCGATAAACTTGCGAGACCTACCACCACTCCCAAGTCCCAACAAGGTACTCTGATTCGCCACAATCCATTGGACACAATCCTGTGGAACGAGTAAATTTGTTCAATATTACTGCTAGGGGTTCTATAGAATGGAGGAATCTTGCACAGATCCATGAGAAAGCAACTGACCTTCCAAGCGGGAGAGGCCAAAAATATTAGACGGTCAGAAAATAACTCAAACTACCATAACCCTCTTTCCATGGGCAAGACTCAAATATTAGCGGGAGTTTAGTTCCAGCAATATGAGCAAATTACATTTGATAGAACTCAGCAAGGGGACATGACATTATAAGTAAGCAGATCAGGTGTACCTAATATTCCCCAGGTACATGGGCTGCAGTTGACGGTAGCATATGGGTCAGACAGGGGATTGCAGGAAAAAGTAGCTTATTGACAACTGGGCAACATCTATGCTTTCAATGACACACACGCAAACAGGTTGTCGTTAATGTTTAGAGATGTAAATGAGCTTCCAGAACGAAAATGCAAAACATGATTTTCCTCATGCGCACAATAATAGGAAATATATCAGCTCTATATACATGCCAGTTAAATTCAATGCGGCGGTGCTGTAGGACACAAGAAATTGGTAGAATAAAATACGGGTGAGTGGATAATTTTATTTAGGGACAAATCTTGCACGAAAGTAACAACAGAGTTTGGAGGAAAGCAAGCAGTTAAAAATCAGCACTCACAATTGTAACTAACTGGCGAGGCAACATGCTAATGGCTGGCAATCAGTTAAGAGAGAAAGAGTGCCGCTCGTCATTGTCTCATCTTGTCTGGCCAGGGCAATGGCGTCTGTACAGTGTTAAGTGAACTATATTAGTATAAGAGAGGAAAGCAATGGAAACCAAATTCCAATACATCTGAAGGGAAACAGAAAAAGGGTGAGCATCAGCCATGAGTTGTTTGGTAGATAACAAAACTTGTTGTACAGGCAAATCATCAAGCATGTGGTGAGCATCAGCCATGAGTGAAACCTTTGTATTGCTTCTGCATCTAGCAGGGCCAGCGGTGGCGGAGTCGTCGATCTTGACGGCCGTATGCTGCAGGAAGTTCCAGGCAGGACCTGGTGGTGGCAACTGGTACACCAGATCGGCGAACACGGAGACGACGCCGGGCTTCGGCTGGAGCGCGGCTGCCTTATCCGGTCCCAGCCGCGCCGCAAACCCAGAGGAGCCGTGTTTGTCACGTGGGGGTTTGGTGCGGATCGATGACGGGAGGGCATAGATGGAGGCGTGCATCAGGCATGGGCTGGGCACGGCTGTGCATCGAGGTCCAGGCAGCGGCGCGGCAGCCGAGGTCGACGGCGGCTCAGGTGCACAGCGCGGGCGAGCGGCGAGGCCGACGGCGCGGCCGTCTGGAGGTCGGTGGTGTATCCCGCGGCGCTGAAGTACGGCAATGACGACGATGCGCTCGCACAGACTGGACGATGGAGCAGGCCGTGGAGGCGGCGGTGTTTCCGGCTTCAGCGCTTTCAACGACGTCGATGCCTAAATTTGTCGCTGGGAGGGATTACGGGGGAGGGAGAGAACGCCCTCCACCTACCAAATTTGTCGCACGGGCTTCTAAATTTGCGCGCAGGTGGGGAGATCGCACGATTAGGCAGACGGAAGGCTAATGACGCATGAAACGGTAGTCTTACTTTCTTTCTTTTTATTTGTGAGAGAAGAGATTTTATGGGTCTGGTCTGATGTTGATGAGGCTACTCCTGAAGATAAATTTGTTTCTGGTAGCAGGTACTTTTATATTCCTGATTGCCCAGAGGCATCTGATTTGTCCTGTTAATTGCCAAAGTGTATGGCGTGCCAATTCTGCGGGAGTAAAGAGATGCACTGATCCACCACCATTGGGAAATAGGGACCTTCAGGTAACATAGTGAATGCAATGATGCGATTACTTTGTCAGTTCGTCACTCAGCTCTGTACACACAAGGCACGCATACTGCTATTTCCTTCAAACTAAAAAGACATGCATACATGCAATTTGTTGTCATACATTTGGCCCTCATGATGCCAAGTTAGCCACTAGGTTTTGTTGTCATAAACTAAATTCTTTGTTTCAGATAAACTGATAAAATGATTTCACAAACACGGCCTTCATCTTTTTTGCTGTAACTGTGTTATCGAATTTTACACAATTCTTGGCAATGTTCCATGTCTTCTAAGAATTTAGTTTCCATAGGCGTGTTAAAATTCCTATTCTAATTTTTGAAGCTTTGGTTTGGCTGCTTATGTCCCTTAATGCCTGAATAACATCATAGAGCGCACATGGTCCACAACATCAGGTAGATGTCATATGCATGACATGTATTTCAGTATTAGAATACAATAGCGAAATTGGCACACTCACAGTACAGAGTACAGGCATGTTTGGAGTTGCAGTGCTCAATTTTATCTTTCATCATAAAGCAATGCCACAAAACCTGCAAATTATGCTGTTTCCAAGTTTAGTGGTTCAAATTTAATGTCGTTATGTTTTTAGTCCCAGTGCTGAATTTCTTCAAGAAATGCCAAAGAACCCCACATTTGCAAATTATGCAATTTCCCATATTAGTGATTGAATTTAAATTGCATTGGGGTATATAATGTGACCCTTATATATTTATAATAGGCAATATCATTTTGTATGCATCTGATTAATTTTTATCCCATCCCATTACATAACAAGCCATTGTATGAATAATACTTCCTTGCAAGGTTCTTAGCAGGAAAAGAATGTAAATTATATAGAGAATGTCAATAACGCTTGCCATTTCATATTTCATAGTTTCAGGCCATGTGATGGGCTTTGGATATCTTTTACTTCTCAAACAGGTCCAGGATCGACTTGGAGATGGCAGGTGGAGATGGTTGGAGCATCCTCATCCTGGTGAGACAACATGTCGGCAGGCGGCAGCTGAGTTCAAGCACCTCAGGACTCATAGGCTGGCATATGTAATAAGTACGTCCTCTAAGTGTGTATGCATCAATGTATCTTAATATGTACATCCTCTAGGTGTGTATGCATCAATGTAACTTGATTATATTCATCAAAATATAAGCAACGTATATGTCACCTGTATAAACCTAAAGATACATCTTCATTCTTTTGACAAACACATGTACAACTACACCAAGACGGAACTCTGATGACTATGACTCAGGATGAGAATCTTACTCTTTATAATTACCCACATTGGTTAGTATTCCTTAATTTACCATACTATTCACCTCCCACTTATTTACCAGTAACTCGCGGCCCACACAGGAGTAACAAGAGAAAATATCCATGCAGATTCATCCGCTTGAAGAACTTTGTTCTCTACATGATCATCAAACCAACAGCCAAGATACTTTGAAGTAATCATGGTGACCACTCCATCTACAAAACAAATTTGCTTCAAACAACTCTATAAACTATGCCTTGTACCAAGCCACTCTACCTTGAACTATATATAATTATAGCTGCACTCCCACCATTGTTTAATATGGCCTAATCAGGTATTCTACTTTGCTATATTAGGTTTCTATCATGTATAATTAAGTCATATCATCACCGAACTTATGAAATGCATCTATGTAATATATATTAACATCAAGGACACTATATATTATGTTCATACTTATGTTGTACTGCAAAAAAACATTACGATTCCAACTTTCGCTTGCAAGTATAGTCACTCGCCATCGTGCGCAATGGCGCGTGCAACATACTAGTTAATATTGATGGACCATCGTCAGCGTGTCTGGCCGGATCATCCATGAGTCGATCCAATACGTACTGACGACGCGGCAATATAATGCCAACGCCCGGAGTCGTTCAGGCCTCAGCTAGCTCAGGTGCCGGCAATAACTCATGCATTTGCTTGGTGCAATCGATCTGGTACTGCATGCTGCTGCCTGCGTGACTCTGGAATCTGGATGCGCCGTGCCTGATGATCTTACATTTTACATGGCTTGGTAATAAGAAATTAACCGTCAGGCCGGTTGTCAACAAAAAACAAAAAAACCGTCAGGCCGGATGCAACAGTCCAAGCACGGGCAGCAGGCATGGGCCATGGCCTTATTGGGTGGTGCTATAGTACGTGCCGGCCGAAACGCCCCCAGCTCCAGGTGCCTTCATGGCGTCATGCACATGCACCAGTGTCGTCTCTTCGTTTGGTGTGATGCTGTGCTGCTTGGGCGCTGGCGGTGGCGGGTTCGTCCACCGGAGCCCGAGGGTCCCCGGCGCCATCTCCGGCTCGGATCCAGGCTGGAGCTACCAAGTACTGACGAGTGACGACGACGAACGAAAGCAGCCACGCACAGACACAGCCATCCATCAATGCAGCTGGTGCCAATGCACGCATGTTTTACATGTATATAGGCACGGCAAAGTGCCAATGCACGCTTTCAGATAAACAAGCAGGTTTTCCTTCATTTCTCGAGTGGTCCCAAGGGGAGGACAAAAAAATAAAATAAAAGACAAAGTCCAAACTTTGTAATTCGGTCGAGCCAACTTCATTTTAGTCAAAGCAAAATGGGAAAGGAAATGCTAGCCCAAGCAACCAAACACCGTGATGACGTGCAATAATGGGCCGATCCTCGCTACGGGCTCGACAATTGGGCCAGTGAACCAATCACACATGACATGGCGCCCCCCCCCCCCTAAAAACAAATCACACATGGGCCGATTCTGGGAAAGGAGGCCTTTACTAAGCCAGAGTCCAGGGAATTCAGAGGAACACGGGCACCCAGACTGGTCCAATAGAAAAAGCCCGCCCGCGTCATTTGAAGACGCAAAACTGTAATTAGGCAGAGCAAAAACTCATTTTCTTTCGGGAAAGCTTTGGGCCTGCCCAAGTTCTTCGTGGCTATGAAGCGTGCTCGAGAGCAACATGAAGACCTCCAGTCATGGGCCGATTGTGGCTACACTTGGGCCAGTTAACCAATCCTGATTCTCTTCTGCACGTGAAAGAGAATCACGGCCTCACGGGGCATGCACTTCCCCAAGGGCCAAGGCCCAAGCCTGTGCCATTATTTACTTTAGGAGAAATAGGTATTATGCCCTAAAAAAGTTGCTTTAGGTATTAGGCCTTTTTCTTTTTGAATTTGGGTGGAAGACCTCCAAACAAAATTTTCATAGTTATTAAGCCTTCCATTAAATTTTGACATGGTGTTAAGTAGGGAATACAAAGACTATTTTGCCCCTGAGGCAAAAAAAATAAAAACAGAGTTCTGTTTATTTACATTTCAACGCAAATGACATCCGTGCGTCTGCCCTCGATGATCTCTGCATGTGCTCATGAACCCTGTGCCGGGCCGATCAGTCAAATGCGACCCATCTACACGCCGCGTTCATGCAGCGCAGCTGCAGCACTGCAGCAGCATCGTGATTGCAGATTTGCAGTGGGAGATTATATTATGGTGAGCTTTAAAGTCCAAAAGATGCATGGGGTCTAGCCACTTTACTAGCCGACACTACTACATAATCAATTTTCCAAGACGAGACCTTTTTTTTTTCCGAGGCGGGCTCTTTTTTTTTTGCCCGCTGCGGTAAATCCCACAATTAACCGCAGCGGGCATTTTTTATTAACCACAACACGCATATTTGCCCGCTGCGGTAAATTGATTTACCGCAGCGGGCGTTTTAAGATGCCCGCCACAAAAAATATCTATTTTTCGTGGTGGGCAAATTAAGATGTCCGCTGCGGTAAATAGATTAACCGCAGCGGGCATCCTGAAAGGCCCGTCATGGTAAATCTGGGCCCAATTCTAAGCCCAGACAGCCCATTACCACGCCCAGATATATAAACAGTGATCTGTCTTTCTAGGGTTTCACTCCTCCCGTAGCCCATTATCGCATCTCCCTCCCGCAGCCTCCCTCTCGCATCGGCACTTCTCCGCCGCCCCCACTCTTCTCGTCGCAACTTCTGTCCCCCACTCGCTTCACTCCTCTGCTCCGCCGCCTCCCACTCTCCTCCCCGCGAAGCCACCGACGTTCCTCTCTCTCCCTCCGATGTGGGCGGGCGGCGTTAGGCGAGGCGGTGTGGGTCAGCAGGGCAGCCGCGGCGGCGCCCGAGACGACGGTGGTCCTCCTGCTCGGATCCTTCCCCGACGTGCTCCTCCTGCTCGGATCCGTCTCCGGCGCGCTCCTCCTGCTCGGGTCTGGCTCCGGGGCGCTCCTCCAGCTCGGATCCGTCTCTGGCGCGCTCCTCAAGCTCGGATCCGGCTCGGGCGTCCTCCTCCTGCTCAGATCCGGCTCCGACACCCTCCTCCGCGGATTCGGCGACGCCGACCTCCCCACCGGCGGATGCGGCGAGGAGAACCTCCTCGGCGGCGGATCCGGTGAGGTCAACCTCCTCGGCGGCGGATCCGGCGAGGTGCGGTGCCGGGATGGTGTCGGGATGGGAACGGCCCGGCGGGCTCGGGAATGGGCTCCTCGGTGGGCTCGTTGGATTTTTTTTTACGGATTAACCGCAGCGGGCATCGTAAAGTGCCCGCTGCTCTCGATCGAGTTTACCGCAACGGGCAGTTGGCGTCCGCTTCGGGAATTTGTTTATTTACCGTGATGTTTTGTCCGAGGCGGACGTCTTTGCCCGCTATGTAAAATGGAAATCGCCCGCCGCCGTTAATCGTTGTGTAGTAGTGCGATGATGCATCAGACGGACAGGGGTCGGCAATTGCATATAAGCTTTCGTCTATGCATGCACGATTGAGGACACATGGTTTTTACCATAACCATTGTGTGGACCTTTGTGTGATGAGTAATTGTCAACATGCCAACACAAGGCGTGTGTGTGTTCTTACTAACCGATGGCACGCGGATACGTGTCAAACAATGGTGTCTCTTGGCTCATGTTGTCTGCAGGTGTCGAGCTCGGAGACGGTGGTCGACGGTCGGTGAAGATCAAGTAGGGCGTGCCGTGGCGACGGGCCGGGTGCGGTGAAGGGCGGACGTGAAGCTTGGATCGAGGACCCGAGGACCGGGTGGCCACCGTGGTGGCCGATAGGACATCGACGAGCGCAAGTGTACACGGCGGGGGATGCGTATGGGCTACGCTACTCGCGGAGGGTTTGGTGGTTTCGCCTCAAAACCATCGGCGGCGGGTTTCCCTGGTTTGCGCCTCAAAACCGGGGGCGGAGGTCCCGATGCGGACGGACGGCACGTGGCGGCATCGGGGGGATTGCTTGGAAGCAAGGCTACCGGTGAGGAGGCGCGGTGGCCGTCGGATCAAGTGAAGCCTGAGTTGGACCCTTATGCCCCTGGCTAAGTGGTGTATCCAAGGGCAAAGAAGGAATGTAAAATAGACTTGCCCCTATAAATAAAGGATGAGGGTCTCCCTTCCACCTCACCTCTTCCATTTTCCATTTTTCCTTTAGGTTTTTTCCCTTCCTCTAGATGCTGTGAGAGAGAGGTCTGCAAATCTGTGATTTGTACTCGAACCAGCGTGTATGGCAAGCTGAGCGCCGAGTCTCAGCTGTTTCCTCTGTGTTTAAATCACCTGTGCCTGTGTCTCTGTGATGGATTTTGTGTTCTTCCCGAGTTGACTTTTGGGGCACTTTGCTCTTCACGTGATTTCTTCGTTTCTTGACCGATTCGAGCCATTCTTCTTGCGTTGGATTGATCTATGACACAAGAGTGATGTTTCCACCGAAGGAATCGTGCTAGTTCCTCTTGAGATCAAAGATCCACGCGATTTCCTCTCCGGTCACTCAAGAACGTGTTTTTCCACCCCTCTTTTGATTTCTCCCTCTCTATTTCAAATTGGCCGATGATTCTTGGTAGATAGGCTCTTCTCTGCATAAGCAACAACATTCCTAAATTTCGTTGCTAGAGGTTTCAATTTGAGGAAGTTTGGGATGGATCTTGGAGGAGGCGATTTTCGGGCGATTCTGTTTCTGCGATCGCGGACAGTCCGGCGTTGTACACGCGGACAGTCCGGACCTCGGACAGTCCGGACCTTGTGCTTCGGACAGTCCGCAGGACTTGGTTGTGCTGCGTCCAGAACTGGTTTCTTTCGGTCTATTTTTTTTTGGTTGTACCGCGGACAGTCCGGCCTCGTGACACGGACAGTCCGGCGGTCATTTTGTGACTGAGTCCAGAATCTGTTCCGAGCAGTTCTGCTCCTCGAGTTTGGTCGTCGGACAGTCCGGACCAACTCGCGGACAGTCCAGATTTTTCAGTGCAGCCCTGGTTTTTCGTTCGACTTCTGTACGGAATTTTAGCCGGACAGTCCGGACTGAGCACGCGGACAGTCCGACGTTGTGCAACGACTAGGTGTCCAGAACCTATCCTGTGCGGACTGTTTTCTGGAAGATCAATCGCGGACAGTCCGGCCTATCCTCGATGGATATCCGACCGGACAGTCCGGACGATCCACCGGACGATCCGCAGATTGATCTGACAGAGCATTTCTCCTTTGCGATTGCTTGTGCTCCGATTGTTCTTGTTTCTTCCGCTACTATTGTAGTGATCCGTGTTCCTAGGGAACATCCACCCTCTCATTAGGGTCGTGATCACTACGATTCGAGCGTCGCAATTTGGGGTTGATTGTTTGGGCCTAGGACGTAAAAGTTTCGAAAGAAATTTTTGAGGCTCCCATTCACCCCCCCTCTGGTCGCCGTTACCGGTCCTTCAATTGGTATCGGAGCCGATTAAGGATCACTTCACCTTAATCGGTCCGTGATCCCCGAAGGCGACATCATGGAGAACCGTGGGCTTGGAAAGCCACCGCACTTCGATGGCAAAAACTATCCCTCTTGGAAGATCCGCATGTCTACGCATCTCTAAGGGATTGATTCGCGTGTTTGGGAGATCTGTGAGAATGCGGACTACGTGGTACTTGCTGCCCGTGTTGACCAAGCACGAGATCGACCAACACAAGGTGAACAACACCGCGCGTAACCGGCTGTCTTGTTTTCTGCTCTTTCTATGGAGGAATTTGAGCGTGTTTCGATTGTGCTCTTGCTCGAGAGATCTGGTCTAGACGTAGAAATATCATGAGGGTACTTGCCCATGTCAAGACCAGACTCTATGAGACACACAAGCGAGAGTATGAGAACTTTGTTCAAACCGATGGTGAATCTATTGATTCTTTGTTCACTCGCTTTCAAACCATCGTGAACAAGATGAGGGCAAACAACCCTCAGATGCCCTACGACGATCATCAGAGAGCGCTTAAGCTTCTATATGCTCTAGATCGGAGGGTTTGGTGTTGACGGTTGTTAATGATCAATTTTATATGTCAACCAGAGAGAGAAAGAGGGGTATAATCTGTTCACCATCATAGACTTAGGGTTTAAACTGACAGATTCCACAAGTTTTGGTGAATATGTGTTTTCGCAGGGGATTATCAGGAAAACATCCAAGGAGGCCCACATGTCATGATTACATAGAGAGAAAGACCGAACGGGTAAAATTGTATACTCTAGAAGACTCCGAGAAGGCAAACCCGGAGGCGGGGACCCACCCGGCATTGTGGTGGGTCGGCCGACTCCCTCCTTGGGTCGGCCGACTCCCCACCTCCACCAATCGGTGGAGGCTCGCGGATCCCGCCTCCACCGCCTTTGAGGATGAATAATTATCGTCCGTTTAGGTCGGTTTGATCCGATGGCCGTGGTGCATCCTAGGGGGCTATATATTCGAGCCCCGGCCCCCGGCTCAAGGAGATTTTCATTCAAGAATCCATTATTCGAGGTAGCCATCGGCAAAGCTAGGGTTTAGAGAGAGATCTCCACCGAGAGAATTAGAATAGATACTCTAGATCTTCAAGTTCTACATAGGTTTAGACTAGATAGAGGAAGAATCGGGCGCTGTGCTCGGAATTCCGGATCTTCATCACCGAATGGTATTATCTTGTATCTATTCTTGTGACTTTATTCTAAATATCATTATGCTTCTATTTATTATGTTCCTAGTTTATTCTAGTTCTACATTTGATATGGTTATGATTGGTAATAAGTTTATGTATATGTTTGCAAAGCGCTTAGCTCTCTTCCCGGGGGGTTAGGTGGTAGATTTCATGTAAGCATGGTGCTTAGATGCCGTTTACTGCAAATGCACCCTATTGGCCGGGTCGTGTGGTAGATCGCGGAAGTGACAGTTCCGTTGAGTCCTCCGTATTCCATCCCCCGTTGGTAGGTCTAGCGGAACCAAAGTTGCGTAGTAAGTCCCGCTATGTCTTGGCTTGTTATAGCAATGATCCTTATACATAGATGAAAAGTCTTTTGTCTTGTATATGATAGTGTAGAGTTGGAGTAGATGAATGACTTAGTAGATTAGAACCTACATAGGATTTATATTTCTTGTGCTAATCGAGATGTCAACCTACCTTTGTGAGTAGTCTATATCTAATCTCGTGTGATTATACCACCCGAGCTTATTACTTTATATTTCCTTATTTATCATGGTTTACCCCTCGCAAAGTATGTGATTTGTGTAATCAATCACTCATAAGTAGTCGTGTTTAGCAAGTTCATCTCATAGTTTAAGTCCGTAGTTCTTTCCTTTGAGCTAAATATAAATAACGATACACGGAATACTTCCCCGGTAAAATGCTACAATGGTGTATTATCTGTTCGCTTATGGATCCCATATTTTTCTTGATTAGAGGAGCGGTTTCTATACCAACACTTCGGCGCCATGTTAGGGATGACAACTTAGCGTGAGTGGTGTTAGAAGTGTCAACAAGCATTTTTGGCGCCGTTGCTTAGGGAACGGAATAAACTTTTAGAGAAAAATTGCTTAAGCGGATACTTAGAAAATGAGTGATTGTCACTAGTCACCTCTACTTTGGCGGTTCACCCCTGTTGTTTTTCTTTGTCTATATTTTATACGGGGTATTAGCGGGATTGAATCGATTCATTCAAAACTCTCGATCATCGAGTCGGTTCAATCAAGAAGGAAGCTCGTCACCAATCAAGATGGTGAGAAGACCTTCTTGGAGTTCTCTCGCTCCAACAATAGAGAACATCCGCACTGGTCCAAAGCAATACAAAATAATATGGAGTTTGAGATCAAGCCAAGTCTCATCAACATGGTGCAAGCTATCCAATTCGGTGGAAAGGTACATGAAGATGCAAGTACACATCTACGGGACTTCATGGAGATTGGAAACACCATCGCCATAGATGGAGTTAAAGAAGACCTCATACTTCTTCGCCTCTTTCCATTCTCACTAGTGGGAAGAGCGAAGCGATGGTTCTATGCAAATAAAGAAGATATCAATACATGGGCGAAGTGTTCCAAGGCCTTTCTAGCAAAATTCTTTCCAATAGGCAAAACCAATGCCTTAAGAGGAAAGATTACCAATTTCCAACAGCAGAAGACGGAGACCATGTCAGAAGCATGGGAGCGTTTGCAAGGATATATCCAAGATTGTCCCCATCATGGAATGGAGGAATGGTTACTCATGCAAGGTTTCTATCACGGATTAACTCCGAAGACGCGTGAGCACCTAGATGCAACTGCTGAAGGATCATTTTTATCACTCACTCTTGGGAGAGCTAAAAGACTCATGGAGAAGATAGCAGATAATCAAAGCTGGTCCCAAGACAACATTCAAGATTGTCACCAGAGTGAAGAAGCAATTGAAGAAGTGAATGCATTATCAACCAAGATGGATACCTTACTCCATTGGCTTGACCAGAGGGCCAAGTACAAAGAAGATCAAAGAGCAATTGAAGCAACATATAAGCAGAATTCAAGTCCCATCATGAGAAAGGTTCCACATTGGGTGCAACCATCCATTAATCAAGGGAATCGATCGGGTAATTATGCAAAGCAACCTACTTTAAGAGAGTTGGTTCTACAACAGTCCAAGATCAACTCATCTATGGAGGATAGGTTTGCGCTAATAACAAAATCTTGGAAAACTTAAGTATTAAAATGGATAAGTTCTCCTCTGCCATTAATGATCAACTAGAGTTCAATAAAAAGATAGAAGAAAGGTTAGCCAAGTTGGCCGTTGCATTGCCTGTTGCCACTAACCCCGAAAGGTGAGATCTATTACTACAAGAAGAGGGAGTTCCACCGAGATCCTCCCTACCCAAAAGGAGCAAAAAGGCCAACCGTGCTACCACCGGTGGCGGAAGAAGAAGACTTCCAACCCGAGCTAGAAGTATTACCACAAGAATCGCATGGAAGCACAAGATCGGGAAGCAAGACAACAATTTCGAGATACAAACTACCTACCATTCCCTAGGAGGAAGAGAGGACCACAACGAGATGAGATGAGCGGTTTGGTAAGTTCGTGGAGGTAATTCAAAAGTTATATGTCAATATACCTCTGCTTGGATGCCATACGGGTCCCCACTTATGCCAAGTACATAAGAGATATTCTTAACAAGAAGAGACCACTCGCCATCCAATGAAGTGATCAAGCTAACCGAAGAATGTAGTGCGGCCATCCTCAACCAACTACCGAAAAGAAGAAAGATCCAGGATGTCCCACTATCGATTGCACAATTGGAGATCAACATTTCAATAACGCACTCGTGATCTTGGAGCAAGTGTCGGTGTGATGCCCAGCAATAGTCTACTACAAGCTCAACCACACGCACTTGAGCCAACATCAATGTGTCTACAATTAGCCGACCAATCGGTTCGTTATCCGTTGGGCATTCTGCTGAAAACATCCCGGTCAAGATAAGAGAATTCTTCGTGCCGCAGACTTTGTAGTACCGGATATGCATCCGAGACTCAAAGGTGTCACTTATACTTGGAAGACCCTTCTTGAGCACCGCCAATGCACACATTGATGTCGGGAAGGGAGAAATCAAGTTCACTATAAATGGGCAAGAAGAGCAATTCGCATTCAAGTCGAAACAAGAGCTCAACAAATCCGCGAAGATGGTAGAAGAAGATCGACAAGACAACCACCGAGAGACGAGGATGCATCTCTCGGGATCATCGGCGGAATAAATATTTTGGAAGGTCCAATTCGGAGGACTTTAAAAATCCGAATCCTCGCCGGAAGGTAACTCGGTATTTATCCGCATTTAAAATTGCATCTCTTATAATTTTCTTAGGCATATTTATTTCCGCATTACATTAAAAAAAAAAAAAAAAAAAAAAAAAAAAAAATTCTACGCCCCATATAAATAATTTTACGGTGTGTGACAACCCGTCGAAAATATTTTATCGTGGTGGCACAAAAATCTATCATTTCATGCATTTAAATTAGTTTACCTTCATTTAAATTTCTGCATTGTTTATTTTTATCATGGCATTTAGTGCTTGGTGGGTCCCTCACCATAGGTCCCACATGTCATAGACTACACCTCACATACATCAAATCACATAATTTCATCCACTTCCACTCACCTCCACTATCCTCTCTTTTCCACCGCCAAAACCACTCAACCGACCAAAATTTACGGATGAAGGAAAGATCACGCAATAGCATGTGAAGTGGCAGCCATATTGGCCAATATGGTGGGTCGGCCGACCCCACCATTGAGTCGGCCGACTCTCCCCCTCCTCCTCTATAAATAGGCCTCCTCCCATGGCTTCCATGCACCACCCACATTCCAGAATTTTAGCCAAACCACCCGCTCTCGACTTCGAGTTTCTGGAGAGAAGAGGAGAAGAGTAGGAAGAGAGAAGAAGTGAGAAGAGTGAGCAAGAGTTTGTAGCAAGTGAAGGGAAGGTGTAGTGCGAGTAGATCATCACAAAATTAGTGGAGATGTTGTCCAAATAGGATAAAGAAAATCTAAAATCTAGGGGAGGTTCTGTCAAAATCAAGACATGAAGTTTAGAGCTTTTTGAACGACTAACCTCGGACCGACTGGACGGCTAACCACTAACCTTGTGCTAATCCTTCTCTCCACCAGTGTTTGTTTGTTTTGAGCAACTTGCAGGATGAAGAGCGTCTTCAAGGGGATCTCGGGAACCATCCGGAACATCAGGACAAGAAGTGCCTCTCGCCAGAGCTCGGTGGCCGGTTCCGACATGAGTGTCGACCCACCACCAGAAGCACCAGAAGCACCTGCAGCAGCGCCTGCACCACCACCAGCATCTCAGAGAGTTCTCATGAGAACATCTGATCTTGCCCTGAGAACTACTCAGGAGAAGGATGTATACAAGAAGCTCAAGAACAAGCGTTTCATCCACACACCCGCCATCGATCCGACACTACGCTAGCGACAGGTATGGCTCAAGAATTCGATACAATTTTTCCACTAGTTGGTTGGACTTCCTTTGCAAACCTCACTGAGAAGGGGATTAGGCTCTTGACCATAGAATTCCTTAGCACCCTTCGATACACGGACAATGGAGTTTATTTTAGAATGTTTGCTCTGAATATTCTGTTTCTTGGAGAAACCTTAGTGACCTCCTAGGTTTCCCTCAAGATACCCTCATAGATTTAAATGCGGCACTAGGTGATTTTGATGCACATAGGTTTTGGAGCAGCATTTCTAGAGTACCGTACCACTTAGCGCAACGTACGCAGCCATAGAGCATCCTACGCTTAGGTTTTTGCACCGTTGGATAGGAGCCACCTTTTTCCCACGATTTGATGAAAGCAAGATCGAGTAGCCGACTTACGGTTGCTATACGCAGCTGTCAAGAAACGAGAAAGTGTCTCCCGTCCATCTCCTAGTGAATCATTGGATGAGTGTCCCTGGTTACAAAGTAGGAAGTGTGGCTATCTGCTCGCTTATCACTCGCATTGCCACAAGCTTGAAATTATTAGAGGGAGCTACTTTTGAGTACATTGAACATCATAGAGAATTTTATGACCTCTATACTTTTGGCCAAGGTCACTTACTGAAGAAAGTGAATGATGTTTATTATGCAAAATATGGTGATGCTACGATCCGGTTACCTAACCCGGAACGGCTTTGTATCATGTGCAAAACTATCATATTGAGTTGCGAGTGAGAACCGGTGAATGAGAGAGCACCTCGAAGAGTTCGTTCGGAGAGGGTAACAGAAATCGTGAACCGCTTGGCGTGGTGCCGAAAACCGCCCGAGAAGAACCAGCGCATGCCGGTTTCAATGAGTGGAATGTACCTCAGCACCACTCACTAAACTCATGGGTGTACCCACCACAAAACCAACCACATCAACCATTCTATGGTTACTACCCATCGAGCCGGGACCATCCGAGCCAGGGACCCTCACGGCATCGCCAAGATACTCTTATGACCCCTTTGGTACCACCGATGAAGAAGAAGAAGAACCCCACCATGGCTTTGAGCCACGTCGCCACTCCGATGCCACCGGTTTCATTTTCACCCAAGAAGCACTATGATGAACAAGTAGCCTTCCAAAGACAACACCACCGCCACTCGAATCGCCATGATCGGAGGTGGAATGACCAGTTCCGGTGGAACCGAACACCACCCGGTTCGGGCACCATTCAAGAGAGCCGGGAGGAAGCCGCCTCCATGTTGCATGGCTTGGTGGACTGTTGCACATCCACTATCCACCACCACCGCCGCAAGACTAGCTTGGGGAGGACCCCCATTATCAAGATAAGTATTTCTTTCCTTTTGTTTCAGTTTGTTTGTTTTCGGTTTGTTTCTTTTTCTTTGGTTTGTATTTAAAAAAAAAAAAAAAAAATCAGAAAAAACTAGAAAAACCCAATAGAAATTTGCTTGCTGTTTTAAGTGTGTTTACATTTCGAGTTTGCATTAAGATGAAAACCAAATAAAAAGAGTGTGTAAGTTTGTTTTCAATTCAGTTTGTTATAAATAAAATTGTGTAGACTTGAGGATTGTATGATGGAAATGATGAATAGTTGCTCGCTCTAAAATCTTTGCAAGTACCTAGCTTTAAATTTGAGTTCTCCCAAGATTTGGATACACCGTTTGACAACCGGATTTACTCTACACCTGAAATCTGTGGGAGCATATGCTTAAACTAAGTCTAGGTAGTTGACGGACATGATATGATAATAGTCTGAGCATGTTGTTCATTGTGTTCCAAAGTGCCACTAAATTCTGGAAATTTGTTTGTGAAAATTATAAATGTTTCATGATGAGTTCCTTATATGACAGAGTTAAAATTCCTACCATAGCCAAACTTGATCATTAGAATAGGAAGCCTCCTCATTTGTTTAGGGCTCGTCTTTGGTCGGCCTACCGTGTTGTATCCTTATGAACTCATCATACGGCTAAATCCTGGTTTCACACACTCACATGCACCCCTACTTCTACCCCGAAGTACGCACCACAAAAAGCCTATTATTATCCATTGAAATTGTTCTACTCTTACACCGAGAGTGAACACCCAAAAATATTCCCCTGTTCATTTCGCTAGCCACTTATCCAAAATCAATGCTCCAAGTGTTTCATTTTGTTATCCCCGATGTGAAGTTGTCAAGATTGAGAAGTGTTCCATTCAAGAAGTATTTTATTCTTTTTGGGCTGCAAGAATTGTAAAAAAAAAAAAAAGAGAGAAAAGAAAAAAAGAAAGAAAGATCTATGAGCCCATCTTTTGTCAAGTTCCCAAAGTTCAAGTTTTCAAGTTCAATTTCCAAGAAGATTCAAGTGTTGAAGTAGTTCCAAGTTTCATCCAAATAAAGGAGCATTGATAATTCCTTTGTGCACCCCTTCTCCTCCCACAAATATTTCTCTCTTACATAATCCACATATATAAACCACACATGCACACACCGATTGGTTGTATGTTGAGTTCCTTCGGATCCATGGTTCGATCATGCCAATGCATTAGTTCTCCACACCTATGAGCTCCATATAAACCTTTATTAGAGTAGGGTGAGAGAGAGAGAGAGAGTGAAGGCTCATCTATAAATGCCTTGAACCACAAATACTACATATTCTGAGAGTAAGAGAGAAGGCATGTCTCCTTTCAATGCCTTAGAGAGGATCCAAAAATAGCACATATTGAGAGACTTGAAAGGGTTGTATTAAGGAACTCGAGTTTTATTGAAAATCTTGTAAAAACTCCAAACGAGAGGTGAAACAACGAGCATGAGACAACGTGCTTGACTTAATTGTTCTGTCTTGCAACTACTCAAGACCCAAGTGCGGGTAAAAGCCCCATGGTTGAAAGAAACATGAGTAAGTTTGGAAGTTATGATAGTTCACTCTAGTCGGGATGAATTCTTGTTTAGAGCATGTGTGTTTGTTAAGCATGAAAGCATTGCGGCAACTCCCCGATCCATCTTCGTAGCTATTTGCTCGGGGACGAGCAAAGGGTAAGCTTGGGGGAGTTTGTTGACGGTTGTTAATGATCAATTTTATATGTCAACCGAGAGAGAAAGAGGGGTATAATCTGTTCACCATCATAGACTTAGGGTTTAAACCGACAGATTCCACAAGTTTTGGTGAATATGTGTTTTCGCGAGGATTATCGGGGAAAACATCCAAGGAGGCCCACATGTCATGATTACATAGAGAGAAAGACCGAACGGGTAAAATTGTATACTCTAGAAGACTCCGAGAAGGCAAACCTCAGGAAGCGGGGACCCACCCGGCATTGTGGTGGGTCGGCCGACTCCCTCCTTGGGCGGCCGACTCCCCACCTCCACCAATCGGTGGAGGCTCGCGGATCCCGCCTCCACCGCCTTTGAGGATGAATAATTATCGTCCGTTTAGGTCGGTTTGATCCGATGGCCGTGGTGCATCCTAGGGGGCTATATATTCGAGCCCCCGGCCCCCGGCTCAAGGAGATTTTCATTCAAGAATCCATTATTCGAGAGGTAGCCATCGGCAAAGCTAGGGTTTAGAGAGAGATCTCCACCGGAGAATTAGAATAGATACTCTAGATCTTCAAGTTCTACATAGGTTTAGACTAGATAGAGGAAGAATCGGGCGCTGTGCTCGGAATTCCGGATCTTCATCACCAGAATTGGTATTATCTTGTATCTATTCTTGTGACTTTATTCTAAATATCATTATGCTTCTATTTATTATGTTCCTAGTTTATTCTAGTTCTACATTTGATATGGTTATGATTGGTAATAAGTTTATGTATATGTTTGCAAAGCGCTTAGCTCTCTTCCCTGGGGTTAGGTGGTAGATTTCATGTAAGCATGGTGCTTAGATGCCGTTTACTCCGCAAATGCACCCTATTGGCCGGTCGTGTGGTAGATCGCGGAAGTGACAGGTTCCGTTGAGTCCTCGTATTCCATCCCCGTTGGTAGGTCTAGTAACCAAAGTTGCGTAGTAAGTCCTGCTATGTCTTGGCTTGTTATAGCAATGATCCTTATACATAGATGAAAAGTCTTTTGTGCTGTATATGATAGTGTAGAGTTGGAGTAGATGAATGACTTAGTAGATTAGAACCTACATAGGATTTATATTTCTTGTGCTAATCAGATGTCAACCTACCTTTGTGAGTAGTCTATATCTAATCTCTGTGTGATTATACCGAGCTTATTACTTTATATTTCCTTATTTATCATGGTTTACCCTCTGCCAAAGTATGTGACTTTGTGTAATCAATCACTCATAAGTAGTCGTGTTTAGCAAGTTCATCTCATAGTTTAAGTCCGTAGTTCTTTCCTTTGAGCTAAATATAAATAACGATACCGGAATACTTCCGGTAAAATGCTACAATGGTGTATTATCCGTTCGCTTGCGGATCCCATATTTTTCTTGATTAGAGGAGCAGTTTCTATACCAACACTTACGGCGCCATGTTAGGGATGACAACTTAGCGTGAGTGGTGTTAGAAGTGTCAACATTTGGGAAGTAAAAGTCTCGGCGATCATCGAATCGCCCAGCTATGAGACTCTCACTGTGGATGAGCTGTTCGGCAAGCTCAAGTCCACCGAGATTGACCACCGAGACGCGGCGAGGATCGGAAATCCGTCCCGCCCCTACCATGGCTTTGGTCCCAGTGTACGGAGGTTCAAGTTCTTCAGGTAACCCTTCACCGTTACCTCTTGCTTTGTCGTCTTTGGTCTCAGCTACAGAGGAGCAGATGGAGGCCTTTGGGGACGACGAGCTCGCCTTGGTGATTAGCCGGTTCTCACGGTTTCACAACAACCGTTTGAATCGCCGGCGTGGCATCACCAAGCAAGGCCGCCGGATGTGGAGATCCCGACCACTACATCGCCAACCGCCCCAAGGCCGACAAGAACTCCGACAACAAGAGCGACTACGGCAAGCGCAAGGACAAGCACGAGTCCTCCGCACCCAAGTACAAGTATAAGTACAAGGGAGGATTCGACAAGGAGGTCATCCAAGAAGAAGTACACGGAGAAGCAAGAGGCGAAGCAGCGAGCCTTCCTCGCATCCTCGTGATCTCGACGATGACTCCGACGGCGGCTCACCCCCAAGCGATGATGAAGCCAAGCGGAAGGTCGAGAACGGTTCAACGGGTTGTGCTTCTTCGGCCGACTCCAAGCTTGGAGGCTACCGCACCATGGCGCTCGACGAGTCTACCCCAAGCATTGAGAAGAACGACGACACCGAGCCCGAGGTAGAACAAAATCTCGAGTCCCTTCTTCGAGGTTGATAACTTGACTACCACTTTGCTTAGTCAAGATGCTTTGCTTAAGCGTGCTGCTCGTGAGAGAAAAGAGTTCAAGGCTAAGTGGGAGCTTGCTGTCAAAGAGCTTGAGTTTGTTAAGGAGTCTGTGCCCATCTCTGATGAGTCTGAGTGTGATGCTTGTGCCATTCATATGGCGAACTTAGCTGATGTGCAATCCAAGTATGTTGCTTTGGTAGATGAACTTGATGAGGTTAGAGCTAAGCCTATCATTTTGAGTCCTTGCAAGTCTTGTGATGAGCTGAAGTCTGAGCTAGGTGAGAAAATGACTAGGATTGCCATGCTAGAGAAAACTAGTCAAGTTTCTAGATGTGCTTGTTGTGGAGCTTTGGAACTAGAACTAGACTCTTGCGGGCATGATAAGAAAAGGGCCGAAGAAGAAATCACAAATCTTCGGTCCATGCTCGGTGGTTGTCTTGCGGTGAACCGCGGCTTGGCATGATGATGAGTCGGTTCAAGAGGGAACCGACACAACGGGATTAGGCTTTGCTACGGGTGGGAAGGGTGAAAATGTTTTTGGTAAGGTTGGTGAACATAGTGGTATGAGTGCATCTGAGAAATCCACCAAGCCTTCCACTAATCCGAAGTTGATCAAAATCACTCCACCTCAGCCTAACAAGCCCAGTGTAAAAGATGGTGTGTTTGAGGAACCTCCCAAAGCTTCACCTCCAAAGCAAGTGTGGACTCCAAAACCAAACCACCTAAGGAACCCACTTGACACACTTCCCGACATCTCTATTAAACCCCCTCCAAAGAACAAGCAAACCCAAAGAGTGACCCATACCCATGAGAGAGTGAATCAACCACCACCCAAGAGAGAGGTGTATCACCGTGATTATTGTCACCATGATGGTCACTTGTTTGAGTTCGCTTTCGGAGGAAGAGATGAGCGGCATGAGTATGAGCTTTTCCATAACTCGCTCATGGTGTGTTTGCTCCACGTTTCCCGAGGCACGGTGCTAGGCCAAGAGGTGCAACACCTCAAGGACCTAGGCCTCAAGGTGTGAGACCACGAGGTGGTCGTGCCCGGTGGGGTTCAGGTTTTGCTTATGACCTTGGATCTCGTGACCATGGCTTTCAGTCTTACAAGATGAGCGGACCACGTTTTTCTCGTCGTGGTGATCGCTCTACTCAGATGGGACATGGCATGCATGATGCTTTTGCTAACACTTCTCGTGGGCGAATGACTCAACACTGGTTTTCTCCTCAATTTACTAACCCCAGTGTTGGATCATTTGCACATCCCATGTCTTACTATTGATGCAGGTTGTGGGGTAGAGAGCATGTGCTTGATGAAACTTGATCTTTTGGTGTAATCAAGTGTTGATGGTTCTCTACACCCACTTTTGATAGCCTCCAAGAGGCATATGTGCTATATTGTGGTGACTTCATACACTTTGAGAGCTATCATATACACTCTTATCTTGTATATTAATGCTTTCTCACTTGTGGTATGAGATTGTTGGTTATTGGCTTACTTGTATACTTTTAGCATGTTTTATACTTGTTTCATGCTTTTGTATCTAGTCTAGCATGTTCTATTCTGTGTATCATATGCCATGCTAGCTTTGTGTATATCTTGGTGGATTAGCCACTTTTCATGTTAGTGTGGGATCTTCATGAACATTTTGCCATGCTTTTATCATGTGCTTTAATTTGTATAGTTGGTATGATGTTCATTAGGTATCCTCTCTAATCGCTAGTTCTTGTATGGTTACATGTATTTCTATGACATGTTTTGCTAGCTCGAGTTGTTAGTCTTTCTGACTAGTATCATGTTACATGCTTTTACTTCCAAATTGATATCATCATTGTGCATCATAGTATGTGTTAGGATTGTGGTTGCTTTTGGGCTTGGTGTGTCTTGTCTCTAGTTGTTTTTTCTCAGCTTTCATGGAGTAGGCATTCTATGAGCTGCGATAAAGGGAAACTTAGACAAATTTGAATCAAGATCTTCTGACGGGATTTTTCTTGGTTATGCATCTCATTCGCATGCTTATCGAGTACTTAACCTTGAAACTAACCGTATCATGGAGACTTGTGAAGTCACCTTCGACGAGACCGCACCTTGTTCTTCTCCCCGTCTTTGAAAGTGCGAGGTGATGAGGAGATGAACAAGAGCATTTTTGTGGAGAAGGAGCGGGACGATGCCGGTGGGGTGATCCCGAGCCGACTCCACCGGCTGCCCCCGACCTCGCGACGACTACATCGGTTGACGGCCCCACTCCCACATCCTCCACCACATGGGGGTCGTACGACCGGGCTCCTCGCCTTATTCCACCGTTGCACCCGAGGGAGCTCCACTGCTGTTGAGGAGGCGACTTCATCAAAGAAAGCACCTCGGCACATCCATGTAACGCCATCCCCCTGGGATCTTGTTCGGTAACACGCAACCGATCTTGTGAGTTTTCACATTTTGCTCTTGCTGCCTTTGTTGCTGACAAGTTTGCCCACTTAAAAGCGGAGTTGGGCGTTTGCTATTTTTTTAGAGTAGGGTAGTTGTATCTTGGTGTATAGTATGGTTTTTGGCTTTTTTCTTTGCTTTTGTTTCTTTGGCTTTACATGTGTATCATATTGCATATCATCTTGTATCATATTACCTTTATTGAGCTTCATGACTATAGCAGTTTTTGATTACATTCATGCTCTTGCTAGTATGTCTTGTGTATGTCACTTGGAGCTTGCGGCTTAGGCTTCTTTTGATCACTTGTTACATGTTATGAGCTAAGCCTGTTTTATAAATGTGAATCTGCTTAAATCTTGATGCAACTCGAAAATTGTTCACCTTTGAGATGGCAACTAGCATGTGTAGGTTTTGTGAGAACCTTGTTGCTTTCATGTGTATGCTTGAGTTGCTATGTCTCATGTTTCTTGAGTCATTCACTTAGCTCGGATCTCTTGATAATCTTGTGCTAAAACTTGATGTCTAAGTTAAGAAATGATGAAAAGTTTTGAGTTGGATCTTTTCTATCCCACGGCAATGTCACGAGATTGCTTCTCATTCATTCGAGTGAGATGAACTTGGGCATTGTAGTGCTAGTCCACAACCACTCGTGACGAGATAGCTTCCCACTTGCACTAAGGGATGAACTCGGCGTGGTTGAAAAACATGATAAAAATAATCTTTTTGGGGGACAGTTTTTGATCCTCTCGTTTACACATGTCTAAATGAAACCTTGTTAACTACTGTTTTAAATCTGATCAATGTTGTGGTAACAAGTGTTGTTAAGTGTATCTTTGAGACATGATGTGTGACCGTTATATGGGGTAGTTCACTCTTGTATACATGTGTTAGCACTTGTTTGATCTCCTGCTTATATGTGCTAGGTGCTATTCTTTTTGGTGAACACCTTTTATATAATGCCCAACACCTGATCAAATGCTTATGTTTCATACTCCGTACCACTTGATCAGCTTGAGCATTGGTTTTGTCTTGTGACATTTGCTATACACTTGCCATACTTGCTAGATCATCCATGTACTCAAATTGCTATACTTGTGAAGCTCTGTCTTTTTGCATTTCTTTCATGGTATGATTTGAGGGGAGTTCTGCGAGTCTCTTTTGATCCAATCTTGACAAGTGCATGTGCCAACAAGGGGAGAAACATCCATAAACCCGGAGAGTTCATTTGTGAGTATGCATCGTCAAGGGAGTTGCACTCCGGTTTGAGCTGTTTTTGCTAGATGTGTTGAGCCGTTGCCTCTTCTTGAGGGTCTAGCTGTTTTCGGGTGCTCTTTGCTTTGCTAGTGGTGTTGAGCCTTTTGCCTCTTCTTGAGGGCTAGCTTTGGTTGTCTTGGTCGCGTCGAGCCGTTTGCCCATGTCTTTGGGGACCAAGTTGTGACTTTGCTTTGCTCATTGCAAATGACCCGTTTTTGCTTGTCTTTGGCTCTTGGTCATTTGGATGGGTTGTCTCTGTTTTGTGTTGGTGTTGACAATGCACTCATCAAGGGGAGATTGAGGACACATGGTTTTTACCATAACCATTGTGTGGACCTTTGTGTGATGAGTGGTTGTCAACATGCCAACACAAGGCGTGTGTGTTCTTACTAACCGATGACACGTGGATACGTGTCAAACAATGGTGTCTCTTGGCTCATGTTGTCTGCAGGTGTCGAGCTCGGAGACGGTGGTCGACGGTCGGTGAAGATCAAGTAGGACGTGCCGTGCTGACGGACCGGGTGCGGTGAAGGGCGGACGTGAGGCTTGGATCGAGGGACCTGAGGACCGGGTGGCCAGCCGTGGTGGCCGACACTAGGACATCGACGAGCGCAAGTGTACATGGCGGGGATGCGTATGGGCTACGCTACTCGCGGAGGGTTTGGTGGTTTTGCCTCAAAACCATCGGCGGCGGGTTTCCCCGGTTTGCGCCTCAAAACCGGGGCGGAGGTCCCGATGCGGACGGACGGCACGTGGCGGCATCGGGGAGATTGCTTGGAAGCAAGGCTACCGGTGAGGAGGCGCGGTGGCCGTCGGATCAAGTGAAGCCTGAGTTGGACCCTTATGCCCCTGGCTAAGTGGTGTATCCAAGGGCAAAGAAGGAATGTAAAATAGACTTGCTCCTATAAATAAAGGATGAGGGTCTCCCTTCCACCTCACCTCTTCCATTTTCCATTTTTTCCTTTAGGTTTTTTCCCTTCCTCTAGATGCTGTGAGAGAGAGGTCTGCAAATCTGTGATTTGTACTCGAACCTGCGTGTATGGCAAGCCGAGCGCCGAGTCTCATTGTTTCCTCTGTGTTTAAATCACTCCGTACTTTGTCTCTGTGATGGATTTTGTGTTCTTCCCGAGTTGACTTTTGGGGCACTTTGCTCTTCGCGTGATTTCTTCGTTTCTTGACCGATTCGAGCCATTCTTCTTGCGTTGGATCGATCTATGACACAAGAGTGATGTTTCCATCGAAGGAATCTTGCTAGTTCCTCTTGAGATCAAAGATCCACGCGATTTCCTCTCCGGTCGCTCAAGAACGTGTTTTTCCACCCCTCTTTTGATTTCTCCCTCTCTACTTCAAATTGGTCGATGATTCTTGGTAGATAGGCTCTCCTCTGCATAAGCAACAACATTCCTAAATTTCGTTGCTAGAGGTTTCGATTTGAGGAAGTTTGGGACGGATCTTGGAGGAGGCAATTTTCGGGCGATTCTGTTTCTGCGATCGCGGACAGTCCGGCGTTGTACACGCGGACAGTTCGGACCTCGGACAGTCCGGACCTTGTGCTTCGGACAGTCCGCAGGACTTGGTTGTGCTGCGTCTAGAACTGGTTTCTTTCGGTCTGTTTTTTTTTTGGTTGTACCGCGGACAGTCCGGCGGTCATTTTGGGACTGAGTCCAGAATCTGTTCCGAGCAGTACTGCTCCTCGAGTTTGGTCGTCGGACAGTCCGGACCAACTCGCGGACAGTCCGGATTTTTCAGTGCAGCCCTGGTTTCTCGTTCGACTTCTGTACGGAATTTTAGCCGGACAGTCCGGACTGAGCACGCGGACAGTCCGACGTTGTGCAGCGAGTAGGTGTCCAGAACCTGTCCCGTGCTGTCTGTTTTCTGGAAGATCAACCGCGGACAGTCCGGCCTATTCTCGCGGACAGTCCGACCCGGACAGTCCGGACAGTCACCGCGGACAGTCCGCAGTTGATCTGACAGAGCTGTTTCTCCTTTGCGATTGCTTGTGCTCCGATTGGTCTTCTGTTTCTTCCGCTACTATTGTAGTGATTCGCTGTGTTCCTAGGGAACATCCACCCTCTCATTAGGGTCGTGATCACTACGATTCGAGCGTCGCAATTTGGGGTTGATTGTTTGGGCCTAGGACGTAAAAGTTTCGAAAGAAATTTTTGAGGCTCCCATTCACCCCCCCCTCTGGTCGCCGTTACCGGTCCTTCAACGATGCATGTCAACTTGTTCAGCCACCCAACCAATGTGTAGCCTTTTAGCCTTCCGTTAGACAGAGTTTTTTTTTTTTTTCCTATCTCAGGGACAAAATGGCCATGAAGGAGGAGCAGCCCGCACAGCCCATCCACCTCCGTGCAGTGCCGCGGCCTGTCCTTTCCCGTTCTTGGTGGTCAGAGATGGCCACGTCGGAGCCACGGCGAGGTGCTCCAACTCAAAGATGCGCTTGCAACTCTACTCGGTGTCTGCTGTAACCTCGTGTGCCGACGGGCTGATGCGCATTAGGCCATGTACAGCGTGGGCGCTTAGAGCGGCGCTTGCATGCGGTTTTAGTTTTTTTGCGCCACGGTGGAGGCTCACGCGACGCTAGAGTTTGCGTCCGCTGCTAAGCGTCCAGCACATCTCCTTTAATTGAGTCTGGAAATCAACGGTTACGGCGTTGGTTAGCACCGGAAGCTAATTCATTTCTGCTGTAGGTTGCGACGCTTGCATAAGTTTCTGTTTTTAAGTGCCTTTTGAAGCATCTTTACGCTGTACATGGCCTTAGCGCTCCTACAGACTGCCACCGGCGCTGTTTTTAAGCGCCTTTTGAAGCATCTTTGCGCTATACATGGCCTTAGCACTCCTACAGGCTGCCACCGGGCACCGGCGCCCTTCTCGCCTGCATCCATCATGCCATGGGGTAGTCTTTTCTCATACCCCATCTACTCTAACCGCATACTGACAGTTTTTGTGCTGTGTCTGTGTATTAGCTCACAATATATAATCTCCTCCACAGGCTAGTGACCTTGTTTTCTTTGATGAAATTAAAGATTGAAGATTAGAGTAGTATAGTTCATTCAACGTGGACTAATGATGCAACCCTTTTAATTTTAATATATAATTTTTATGCAAGCATGTTTAAATCGATTAGTAATCATGTTACAAAAATATCCCCCGTGGTCCAACATTCAATTCAAATTCATATAGTTTTTTGTCTTTAGTTACACCTCTGGCAAAGATTTATGAATAATATGTACGTTCTCTAATTATATCACATATACTTACATTCGTTTATACACCAACATGATTCTTTACATCCTATTTCTTTTAGCTCAACGTAAATTACTTTTACACATTCTTGCAGCAACGCGCGGAGAATTTATCTAGTATCTTTGATGCTTGTTCTTGTCCGTAGCAGAAACAGAGAAAATTAGAAGGAAAGCCGCCACACACACAGCCATCCATCAATGGAGCTGGTGTAGTGTAGAAGAACCACAAGCACGGACACGCATATACTCACTACAAAGTGCTGATGGACGCTTGCAGACAAACAACACAGTTTTTTAACTTTCATTTCACGAGGGGGTCCCAACGGAGGGAATAAAGAAGTCGAAACATTGTAATTGGGCCGAGACAACTTCGTTTTTGTCAGGACTGCCTATGGGCTGACAAATTTACCTCATGAAAAAGTACACTTATATGCTATTTTAAGTTTCACGAAAGTTCACTTTTCCTCCCTGAACTACAAAACCGGCTAAACCACTTCCCTCAACTTTTCAAACTGTGTGTTTTACCTACCTGGAGTAGTTTCGAAGGCGGTTTTGTCTTTTTATTTTTTATTTATTTCGGTTGAATCTTTGAACAATCATAATAAATCAAAAAAATCATAAAATGGAAAGTCCAGTTTGTTGTGCTCCACGTGAGTAGATCTATATAGTGAATATATAATGGTATGCTTTAATACAAATTTTTATTGGAGATTTAGATCTATGCTTTTTATGTAATTAATTGGAATAATTAATAATTGTAGTTACTATAGCCCAATTGTGGTGATAGTCTAACTATTGTATGAAACTGATACTCATTAGATTTTTAACTGGGTAGCATAAACTAATTATTGTATGGTCAAAATGTAATAAAAATTTCATACTATTGGATTTTTATGGGTAGCCTAACAAAATTAGTTATAAATTTATTTAGGGTTTATGCTTGTTAAATTTAAATAAATCCGTAGCTAAGTTAAAAATGATCTAATGAGTATGAAATCTTTGCTGTAGTTTAAGCATACAATAGTTAGATCATCATAACAATTTCACCACAATTGGGCTATAGTAACTACAATTATTAATTATTCCAATTAATTAAAAAAAGCATAGATCTAAATGTACAAAAAAAACTTTATACTAAAGCATACCATATTATATATTCATTGTGTAGATCTACTCACATGGACCACAACAAAATTAGATTTTTCATTTTATATTTTTTCTTTGATTTTCTATGACTTCTCAAAATTTCAGCCAAAATAAATAAAAAGTAAAATGAGAAAACCACCCTCAAAACTATTGCAGATAGGTAAGATACACTGTTTGAAAAGTTGAGGGAGGTGGTTTGTTCGGTTTTACGGTTTAGAGAGGAAAAGTGGAGTTTCAAAAAAATCAAGGGAGAAAAGTGGACTTTTTCCCCTCATGAAAGCAAATGAAGCTTGATGTGAAAGGACATGCCAACCTAGGCAACCAAACACCATGCGAACCTGGAACTAATGGGTGGAGGAGGAGCGCTGGCAGCTGTGCATGGTGGTGGAGGAGCGCCAGGCCACGCGGGCCCATGCGTAGAGAAGCATAGTAGCAATGCGGGTGGAGTGAGGCGTGGAGGGGCTAAGCGAGAGCTTGGGGAATAAGAAGAAGATAACATTAGGATGCTAGAAAGGGCCTATGTGTAAGTATCACAACTTAGTAGTGCAGATTCTTCAAACCAAACAAAAAGAATCGGAACCAACCCAACCTTATCAACCAAACGCTGAAATGGGTCCAATCCTAACCTAGAATAGATGATAGCTAGGTTCAACCCAACCCATGTGATCCTACAACCAAACACATGCTTGCTAAATCGTCTTTGAAGGTTGTTTTACCGAAACTGCCTGTGAAAAAGCATTTACACTGGTGGTTTTCTTAAACCAACCGCCTCTGGAAAGCATTTACACTAGTTGTTTGCTTAGGTGAATTACGAGGCAGTTGGCTTAAGCGAACCACCGATATAATAAGGTTTAATTACACCGATAGATTTCAAGAAGGCGATGTAAAGTTTTCAATTTTTACTAGCCTTTCACACTTGCGCAAGCCTGAAAACGGTACCTGAGAAGATGGTTGTGTGGAGTGACATGAGTGTGAGAGCATACTCCTATATATGTGTCACTTGTCACAAAGGACATGGCAAGAGGGATGGAATGGGAAAGGAACCCATATATAAATACCGTGCATCGTCATTACCCCAAGTTTCCTTTTATTGGTAACCTTCTTGGTCGACTCAGTGAGACCAATTATGTGTCCTGCTGTATGTTACTAGTCTGTTCGTCCATGCATGCACATGTTAGTTGGACGTCGGTCCTGCACTAGTTTACGTCTTCTTCTATACAGTTTGTTAGGTGGAAATCTTTGTCATGTCATCTCAGGCCGTCAGGCGTCCATGAGAACATGTCCAAGTCCAAGACTCCGAATGGCTATCTTCATATGTGGTAGTATGCCGATCAAATGTTCCGAACAAACTGCATGTGGTTGTATGTCGATTATATGTGCCAAACAAACTGACTAAAAGGTGACTAAAATACTTTAATTCCACTAGTCACTTAAGATGTACAAAAATCTGACTAAAATATTTCAGTTCATTTTAGTTTAGAAGGTGGGAACCAAACAAGCCCTTACATGTTGCTTCACACACTCTAGATGTCAGAGAGTGAACGACTTCCATGACCACATCTGCATCCCACTAACTCTGACTAGAGGGATGCCCATGGAAATAATAGTACCATATTATAAAATCAGCCACTTGATCTGGATAGGTCATTGTAATATTTGAACAAGAACACAAAGAAACTAGAAAACCTTAACCTCAGATAGTGTCACGACATCCACCTCTGACAGAACGCCTCCATTGATCTCATTAATGGCCTCTGCTAATGGTCTCCAGCAAACCCCAAAACCAAAAAAATTTACAACCACAAATAATCAAGCCTGCGACCTCCCGTTCTTTGCAAGCACCTCTCTACCACTACACCACACACTCATCTATGACCATATAATATGTTACCTTTTTATATCAACATTTCATATTCTCTTATATCGAATATTTTGGCTATTAAATGCAGTCAAATGAAAAAACTTTTAGCTAACAAAGTTTTAATCATGTCTTGCACTACAACTATGGTATATGATGTCTCGCATCCGAGATTGTTTGAAAAAAATTAAAAATTTTGATATCAAAATATGTGAACCGAAAATAAATATTTTAGACTCTAAAGGACTTCAAATAAAAAATCCATCAAACATGTAGCTTATAGGTCGGCCACTACAACTTTGGTATTCAAGATGTGAACAACTATGGCCGTTTAGGAATTCTAAATTTTGAATTTCAATACCTATATAACCATAGTTATTCTATATCCATATCAATTATGGCTTAGGCAGGTTGGTTCAAGTGTCCCGATATAATAACCTAATTGTTCGATCTATATACCCGTATGAATTATGATAGTCATAGTTGGATCTTTGTCTCTACCCTTTGTCATGTAGCTTATGGTTAATGATTGAAATTGTTTATCATTATGCTATCAGTAAAGTCTCCCTTTTTATTATGGTATAATCATTATGATCGGGGATGCTTTTGTGCTCTCGAACGTTTTGAGGTTTGGTGTGGTAATACTCCATAAAGGTGTTTGTCATTTTTTGTCTTCTAGGGGTGTTACATATATTTTCCCCAATTATTGTGCATATGTATGTGTTTGCATGTGCTGCAGTAGCAGTAAGGACAATCATGTGCCTAATCAGAAGAATCCAACGCACCAAGCAACGATCCACCCTTCCCTTCTTCATGGAAATTTTCCAGATTGCTGCCTGGGAACTTTGGAAGATGAGAAACAGGTTGGTTTTTGATGGGGTCCAGATTTCCTTCAACAGGTGGTTGCAAAATTTCAAAGATGAAGCTACCCTGCAGTCCATCAGAATCAAAGAAGTTGTTAGACCATTAGTTTTACGATGGATCAATGATTTGTAACCTCTTTTGTACCCTCTTACTTTGTTGCTCCAGATTTCCTTCAACAGGTGGTTGCAAAATTTCAAAGATGAAGCTACCCTGCAGTCCATCAGAATCAAAGAAGCTGTTAGACCATTAGTTTTACAATGGATCAATGATTTGTAACCTCTTACTTTGTTGCTGCTCCTCTGCTGTCAGGTTAGCTTTATTTAGCTAGCCCCCCCCCCCCCCCCTTCCTTCTCGGCTTGTAAGTATGTCTTTGTAACCCTGTACCATTTGTTCCCCCTTTAATAAAGTTTTGATCCATGGGGACCTCCCCCACAGTCTTTCTCGTAAAAAAAGGACAATCATGTGTATTTTTTTTTTTTTATAAAGGATGCACTCTATATTTATCTGTCACGCAATCAACTCCCCAAATCTCAATAGATAAATCCATGGGTTTGGCTCAAAAAATCAGGAGGTACTATATTTATATGTTTGTCGCAAATGATTATTTCTCAAGAATTTCCTGCCAATCATTCCTCTTTTTATGGGCAATTCTGCCTGTCACCAAAACGTCTTGCAGAAGGATATTTTTTTTAGAAAAACATTCAGTTTGAAAGATCCATTCACTATACTTTTATTAGATATTGTAGCTACTCCAATAGGGCTTAGAGAGATGCATGACCAAAAATATCTTCCCTAAAAGTGTATGAGCATTTCAAAATGGATCCAAGTTGTGATATGTTGGTTATTGACGGACTGAAATGAAACAGGGCTCCAGCTATAAAAACCCCTCAAGAACCAGTAGCTCGCCATAACCCACACGACACAACCAAAGCCTGCAACTGCATGCAACTGATGCATAGAATATAGAAGTTGAAGGAGCAACGTCGCCATGCATGCAAACAAAAAGTGTGTGAATGCTGACGGTGACTTCGACTATGTCGAGGTTGACCTGTACCCATTCCTAGTACGATACAAGGACGGCCATGTCGAGCGGTTGCTGTGCAGCCCTTTCGTGGCAGCGTCTGAGAACCCGGCATCCAACCGCGGGGTGGCAACGAGGGACGTGGTCATCAACGCCGGCACCGGTGTATGGGCACGCCTGTTCCTTCCCTGCAGAGCCGTCGCCGAGGCCACGTCCGACGGCAGGAGGAAGAAGCTTCCCCTCGTCGTGTACATCCACACGGCGGGTCTTTCTGCACGGAGAGCGCGTTCTGCCGGACGTACCACCGCTATGCGACCTCCTTGGCTGCAAGCGTTGGGGCGATCGTGGTGTCAGTGGAGTATCGTCTGGCGCCGGAGCACCCCATACCCACGGCCTACGATGACGCGTGGGAGGCGTTCCGGTGGGTGGCCTCTCTCGCCGACCCATGGCTGGCGGAGCACGTGGACCGACGGCGCACGTTCTTAGCCGGTGACAGCGCCGGCGGGAACATTGTGTACCACACGGCGGTGCAGGCTAGCCGAGAGAGTAGCGGCGGCGTCGACATCGAGGGGGTGATCGTCGTCCAACCCTTTTTTTGGGGCGCCGAGCGGTTGCCTTCCGAGGCAATGCGTGACGGCGACGCGGTGGTTCTACCAGCGAATGGGGTGGACAAACTCTGGCCGTTCGTGACAGCGGGACATGCCAACAACGAGGACCCGCGGCTGAACCCTCCCGACGAGGATATCGCGTCGCTGACGTGCCGTCGCGTTCTTGTCGCCGTCGCTGGGAAGGACACGCTGCGGGACCGTGGCGTCCGGCTGTTCACGCGCATCCACGACTACTACGCCCGCATCGGCGGTAGCACCATGGCGACGCTGGTGGAGTCGCAGGGCGAGGACCATGGCTTCCACCTCTACAGCCCGTTGCGCGCGACGAGCAGGAAGCTCATGGACAGCATTGTGCACTTCATAAACCAGTCGTCACCACCGGAGCTCGAGCTCGAGTATGGTTTGCAGGAGCTGCATGCAGATGCATGGGGATCGGAGGGCCTTCAAGTAGCTACTAACCGGCCCATCATACTAGGTGTGCCTAGCAGACCGTTTAGGGACATATTTGACTATGGGATGGACATAAAGCGTCACAGCGGTACGGCCTGCAGGGCATATAAAGGCCCATTTATAATTGGACGTGGCAACCTAGCAACATCCAAAAAGGTAAACTTTGGGCTATTTGTTATGGGCCCATTAAGGCCCAATAAGACCTACAAGGGCCTAGCAGCATCAACACTTCTCAGCACTGTCAAGAACATTTTCTAGAAGCGAACCAACCACATATATGATCTCAAACATGTGGTAACTTAAGGGGTATGATATCTTCCACAAATATGATGTGTAATTGTTTTTTATCGCTACTAAGAATAATTGTGTTGTCAAGATAATGTACTTTGTACCTTTGTATGCTATATCAATATAAAAACAAGAGTACATATGGAAAATTTATCTGTGTATTTGGTATTCCTTTTTTTTTAAAAGAAACAATGATCATGTTAGAATCTCTACAATTAAATTATTTGAAATCTAGCAAAATCTCCAATATGCTCTAATTGTAGAAAATAAGCATCTCTCTGACAGCACAGAATGACATGATTCCATTGTGACCATACCATATGCCATGTGATATATATTGTCAGATGGCCTATAGAAGATCATTAAGCCCCAACGGGTGATGATGCGATCAGACGTTAGCCAAGAGGCTATATATAAATAATATATCAAACTTAGGTAGATGGAATAGGTCTAACTTAATGTCAAGAAAGGTTTATAGAATTTTGGTTAGACTGTCATTCACTTCCTTATGCAAATCTCATTGGTTAACTTGAGTATTAACTATAGTTTTCTTAATTCGATGTCTAATTAAATAGGAGAACTCTCGGCGTGCTACTGTGGAAATCGCCGGTGAAACTATTTTATTTATATTTACTAATATAATGATATCATAATGGGATGATTTTTTTTAGCATTTTGGTTTAGACAACTAAATATATGATAGTAAATCATGTGGCTTGCTTATGTGAATAGTTTAATGGAGACACAATGATATGTGCTAGTGGATGCTATGTGGACACTTTGCATGGAGGGATAATTACATGTGCTAAATAGTGTAGTGGTGGTGGATGCTGATGTGAACGCTTTGCATAGCAAGAGAAATTGATAGTAGAATTTTGCTTTATTAGAGTTACAGACTTATACTTCCTCCATCCCCTTTTAATTGTTGCTGGGGAGATGGCACAAGAATTAGGACGGGAGGCAATAACCTGAACACCCCTTCGTCGAGTGCGCTCGGTGCGGTACATATCTACAGCTGCGGCCTAGCAATTCGTAGTGCACCACAAATATTTGGGGACACACTACCGTTGCTCCAACGGCAATTAATAAGGGACGGAGGAAATAGTTTGAATGACATACTCAAGCAGTTTGCTTGCTGAGATCTATTCTCACTCTTGTTTTCATCAGGTGCTTGGCTTTGATGCTTTGCTTGAAAATATGATTAGCAACATATCTTCAACGTTTCACCCACATGTAGAACTAATAATAATCATAATCATCCGGGGAGGCCCCACAGTTGCAAGTCGCGGCATTCGCTTCGTGGCCAGTGGGATTCGAACCTGTGACCTCTCTCTCATGCGTACCTTCCTCTACCACTACAACCTATAGTTACTCATATCCATATCCCGTTTTGGTTCCCCAGATTTTATTACAAGCTAAGTGTAAATCGATTGTTTGAGACTCTAAATGAATTCAAATAAAAACCTCGTCAGCTATAAAGTTTGAATTTGAAATTTGAGAAATTCAAATGTAGTTCTCGTTCATAAAATGGTCTCAAATAGAAAAGTTGTGAACTACAAAGTTTCATACCTTTTCGATATCTACAACTATTATTTTGGTTATTTTCCATCCAAGATCATTTGAAAAAGTTGAATTTCAAAATTTGGAAAATTCAAACATACTTTTCCATGGCAAGATGATTTCAATTCAAAAAGTTGCTAACTATAAAGTTTTAAATCTTTTCAGTATATACAACTATTATTTTGGTCATTTGTTAATCCGACAAAGAGATAGTTTATCGTTGTTCACAAACTTTACATATCTCTCGTATGGTTCCACAGAGTTTCATAAACTACAAGAGAAATATCTAAAATTTTGTGAACAATGTTACTTTCACTTTATCATATGAAAAAATGATCAAAATAATAATTATACATCTTGATGAGTTACTTTATAGTTCATGACTTCTTCAGCCAAAATCATTTGAGTTTTCAAAATATTGTTTCAAGTTATCATTTTTACAATTCGAAATTTGCAATATTCTCAAGAAAAGGTGGTCCAAATAGTAGTAGTAAGAACACAATAACTTGATAGACCATGACTTTAGAATAATGTAGGAAAAAACCATCACATTTCAAGTTAGTGCGAGAGAGAAAGACTAGTTACATGTTTTAGCCACAGATTAGAAAACTAGAGTTCTTCACCATTAACTTTTGAAACAACATTTCAAAGTGTTAAATGGTTTCAAATGAAAAAAAACTGGAAAACTACATAACTTTTCGAGATCTAAAACTTTTGTGTTGGGCGTTTTTCATCTAGACGATCGAGTTTTCATCTAGACGGTCATTTGAAAAGTTCAAATTTTCAATTTTAAACTTTTGGATATCTAGACGATCAGTGGCGGTTCGTGGCTCAAGCCGGTAGTGATGACCCATGATCAGTATAGGTTCATGGCTAAAACCGACACTGATGCAGGTTTTAGTCTATCAATGCTGTTTTTTTTTTTGCCACGAACCGACACTGATGTGCCGAGAAGCACCATCAATGCTTGTTTTTCGAAATCCGACACTGATGATAATTGAAGCCTAAATCTGGTGTAGGGTGGCAACGACCAGGAATCCGTCGCACAAGAGAGAGCCTCCGCATTGACCAGGTAGAGACTGCGGGATACAACATCCGCCAACGACCAGATAGCCATTGTGGGTAGAACGACGACGACACCAAGCATTGACAAACCAATGCGAAGACGACCATGAGACATACACAGGCATAGAGAAAGAGTGACACTGACGAGGATGGCAGGAGGTAGGCGCGGCAGCAACACGTTCTTTAGCGGTTGAAAGTCCCTAGTTTGGTTTTGGCTAATTGATGAAACCTAGGACTAACCTTGTTTATCTAAGTGGTTGATTTAGAGAAAGGTTGTCCACATGATGAGCTTATTGAATATGAAGCATGACACGCGTCATGTGATCAAAAATGAAGATCAAGACGATGCTTGGCTCTATGGACCGGTGTTGAAGGTGAAGGGCTAGTTGAGGCTTGGAGTGAAGGACCATGCGATGGTGAAGCTCGGGCAAGACTAGGCGCCGATGGACCGATGCACGGTGAAGGGCAAGTGAAGTCGAGGTCGATGGATCGAGACGGTCACATGATGGTGTGAAGTGTTCATATCATTTGGAGGAACAAAATGGGCTCAAGGCAAAGGTATAACCGATAGGGCCATTTTGTTTTGCACTCAAGACACCATAGAGGGTGTGAGTGGTTTAGGATCGATAGCCGCACTATTAAGAGGGGAAGTCTTATTGGCTATTCGACGCACGGGTGCCACTAGGTGAATTCATGAAGTGCATTGCATGTAGGGCCTAGTGAGCTAACCTAACCTTTGGAAAATGTTTGTGAAAAGCTAACACACAAGCACATGGAGATGTACACTTGGTGGTGTTGGCACATTTACAAAGGTGGCGTTTGGGCGCTATTTGTGGTTTGCGGGGTAGAGTTGGATTTGGGTCCCTCTCTTCCTCCCGCCGAGCACCGTGAGGCGGGATTCGGCGCTTTTTGGAAAAATGGATGCATATTTTCTATTGCGCCGGATGCAAAATTTGGTTGAATTCATGCTATCTTTGTTGATCAAGTTGGTATACTTGTTGGATAGCATGTCTGAGAACTTGGATCGACGACACGGCGAAAGGCGGCATCTGCGGGGAGGCGCCGACGCGCCTTGGGCAAGCGCCGGGCGCGTCCGGCGCATTGTGGCTTGACATGTGCGATGGCGACATGGTCGGAGCGGCGGACTCGCGGCGGACGCACGCGGGGCGACGCTAATCACCGTCGTGCCGAGTCCGGCGAGTGAGTCCGAGCCTCGGCATGGTGCTTGGGCCGGGCGAGCGAAAGCGGCGGACGCGCGGTGTCGCGTCCGCGCGCGCGGACGCCCGAACGAAAGTTCCGGGCGCGGCTCGGAACCGGACGCGAGCGCCGGACGCGCGATGGCGAGCGCCGGGCCGCGCCGGACGCACACGTGGCGGGACGAGATTGAACGCGGAGCCAACGGTCGACTTGGCTCGCGCGGGAAGAAGCGCCGGGCGCGTCCGGCGGTTTGCGGCGAGACGCGTCGCGCGTCTTCGCTCGGCCTCCCGAGGGTAACGGTCATATTTGTTTGAGGGGTTATAAATAGAAGGTGGCCGGCCCTTGGGGAGGTCTCTTGGCCATTTCTCATCCCTTGTGCATTCTTTGAGCTAAGAGACTCTCTCCCACTCTTCTCCCTTGCTTGGTTGTTCATCCTAAGAGAGATTGAGTGAATCACCTAGTGCATTGCATTGCTTGAGGGCATCTAGTGGCACTTGTGGGTGGTTTCGCCGGTGGATTTCTTGTTACTCTTGGAGAGTACCGCTCCTAGCCGGCTTGGAGATTGTTGGAGGCGTTGGCAAGAGAAGGTGATTGTTCTTGGCCACCTCCGGTTGATTTGTGAGAGGTTCTTGTGCTCACCTCGCGGGGATCGCGAAGAGTAACTCTATTGGATTGCGCGTGTCATTGAGTATCACACTTGAGAGTGGCGCCTTGTGGTTTCCTTGCGGGGCAAGTGGCTTGAGGGTCACACCAAAGGACCATCTAGGTGTTGGTCGACACAACGGGTGACGTAGCTTGGCGGTGCCCAAGTGAACATCCGGGGATAAATCATTGTGATCATCCTTTGTGTGTTGCCGATTGTGATTGATTGTTCATCTTCTTGGTGATTGGCAACCTCAACTCGACGCGTCGGTATAACAAGTCTCAACCTCTCTCATATTACTTTGATTACATTCTTGCAAAGTAGAATTGCTTGCGTGGTCGGTCGGGAACCACATCTTGTGTAGACTAAATCCCGTGGGTAGAATTGCTTGTGTGGTCGGTCGGGAACCACTTCTTGTGTAGACTAAATCCCGTGGGTAGAACTCTTGATCACTAGTGGTAGCTCTTGTGTGTACTAGTGATCACCTACTAGAATTGTTTGGATAGGAGGTTTGCAACACCTAGTAGGCTAAGCATAACTTGCTTTCCGCCGTTTGTGTATCTAACGAAGTTTGCTTAGTGAGTTTGTAGAAATTTTTATAGGCTATTCACCCCCCTCTAGCCATCTAGGACCTAACAAGTGGTATCAGAGCCGAGGTCACCGTTTTTGTGCAAGGCTTAACATCCTACGGTGTTAAGATGGCTCAAATTGTGTTCAACCATGTTGGGGGCAAACCGCCTATGTTTGATGGAGTTAGTTCTTTTGATCATTGGAAGAGAAAGATGATCATGTATCTTGGTTCAATTCAAGAGAGAGTCTTGCAAGTCACTTTGCATGACTATGCTATACTTGATCATGATCACCTCACCGATGAAGATAGAGCCAACATCACATGCAATAGAATGGCTCTCAACACTCTATACAATGGCATTGATACAAAGGTGTTTGAGGGATCAAGGATTTGGAGCTTGCTAGTGAAGTGTGGACTAGGTTGGGTGAGACCTATGAGGGCACCAAGGTTGTGAAGAGTGCCAAGTTATATGGAGTCAAGAGTGAGTTCGAGAACTTCAAAAAGAAAGAGGATGAAACAATCATTGAAATGTTTCATCGCTTACAAGTGATTGTGAATGATCTCAAGAGTTTGGGGCACAAGACAAAAGATGAAGACTTTTGTCACAAGTTCTTGATTTGCTTGCCGAGGAGCTTCAAGATGTTGAAGCTTATGCTACAAAGAGATGGGCTTGAAGGCAAGAAGCCAAATGATTTGCTTGGTGAAGTCTTGACATATGATAAGTTTGATCAAGATGATGAGAAGGTAGAAGAGGAGAAGAAGAAGAAGACCGTGGCATTCCAAGCCACATCCTACAAGGGCAAAGCACCAATCTTTGAAGAAGAAGAAAACAATGAGGAAGATGGTGACTTTGAGATTGATGATGAGGCACTTGCTCTTGTGGTGAAGAAGATGGGACACATGTTCATCAAGAGAAGAGGCTTCAAGAGAAATAACTTCAAGAAGCAAGAGCAACCAAGAAAGTGCTTCAATTGTGATAGCACCGAGCATCTACAAGCCGAATGCCCATATGAGAAGAAGAAGAACTACAACAAGGGCAAGTTTGAGAAGAAGAAGCATGAGGCCAAGATGACACTCAAGAAGGGCAAGAATGGTGCATTTGTAGTCACTTGGGAAAGTGACAATGATGATGAAGATGAAGATTCAAGCAACAAGGCTATGGCTTCCATCGCCATCAACAAGAAGTCTTCATTATTCTCTACATCACCATCATGCTTCATGGCCAAGGAAACAAAGGTACAATATGATGATAGTGATGATGATAGTGAGATGGAATATGCTCACGATGTTGATAATGTTGATGATGATGATGAACCGACTAAGGATCAATTATATGACTTGATGCAAGAAACTAGAGATATAGCTATTGCCAAGGAAAAGGAGTGCAAGAAGCTTTCAATGAAAGTAGAAATACTTGAGAAAGCCCTAGGTGAGCTTATGACCACTCATGAGAGTCTAGTGGTAGACCATGAGAAGCTTGGTGATGCTCATTCTAAGCTTAAAGAAGCTCACTCACTTCTACTTGAGCAACAAGCAAAGAAAGTGGTTATTGCATCATGTGATATAGGTCTTACTTGTGACATCATTGATGAGTCATTTTATCAACCTATCATCATGACAAATGCTAACCCTTCTTGTAGCACATCATCCACCACCACCACCGACTCTATCTCTACTACTAGTGATGGCTTCACTTGTGATGCTACACTTATGGTTGAGAATGAGACTCTCAAGAAGGAGGTGGATGAGCTCACTCATGCCTTAGGCAAAGCCTATGGTGGTGAGGCCCGCTTGCTAAAGTGCTTGGGTAGCCAAAGGTTCTCTCTTAACAAAGAGGGATTGGGCTATACCCCAAGAAGGGCAAGTCGGCCTTTGCAACTCCAAAGCCTAGCTTTGTGAAGAGCAATGGTCGGTTTTGCTATAGATGCAAGCAAGTTGGGCACCTAGAGCAAAATTGCAACAAGAAGCAACAAAACAAGAAACTTGACAATGCTATATTTTTTGATTCTTGTTATGTGCTTGCCAAGGGTGTGAAAGGTGTGCAAGCTAAGTTTGTTGGTACACCCATTGTTGGCCCAAAGAAGAAGGCTATTTGGGTACCAAAGAGCTTAGTAACTAACCTACAAGGACCCAAGCAAAAATGGGTACCTAAGCTTCATTGATTTGCTTGTAGGTGAACTATAAAGCCGGAGGAAGGCATTGGATTATTGATAGTGGGTGTTCTCAACACATGACCGGCACATCAAGAATGTTTGACTCAATTGAGAAGAATGATAGTGGCATTGAGGCAATCACTTTTGGTAATAACAAGAAAGGCAAGGTAGTTGGCTTGGGCAAGATTGCAATATCAAATGACATGAGTGTCTCCAATGTGTTGCTAGTTGAAAGCTTGGATTTCAATCTTCTCTCGGTGGCACAAATTTGTGATCTAGGCTACAAGTGCATCTTTGGAGCAAATGATGTTGAGGTAGTTTCTCTTGATGGCTCCAACTTGGTGTTCAAAGGTTTTAGATATGAGAATCTCTATCTTGTTGATTTCAACACTAGTGAAGCTTCTTTGACAACATGTTTGATATAAAATCAAGTTTGGGTTGGCTTTGGCATAGAAGGCTTGGGCATGTTGGCATGAAACAATTGAAGAAGCTCACACAACACAATCTTGTTGAAGGCTTGATTTGCTTGCCGAGGAGCTTCAAGATGTTGAAGCTTATGCTACAAAGAGATGGGCTTGAAGGCAAGAAGCCAAATGATTTGCTTGGTGAAGTCTTGACATATGATAAGTTTGATCAAGATGATGAGAAGGTAGAAGAGGAGAAGAAGAAGAAGACCGTGGCATTCCAAGCCACATCCTACAAGGGCAAAGCACCAATCTTTGAAGAAGAAGAAAACAATGAGGAAGATGGTGACTTTGAGATTGATGATGAGGCACTTGCTCTTGTGGTGAAGAAGATGGGACACATGTTCATCAAGAGAAGAGGCTTCAAGAGAAATAACTTCAAGAAGCAAGAGCAACCAAGAAAGTGCTTCAATTGTGATAGCACCGAGCATCTACAAGCCGAATGCCCATATGAGAAGAAGAAGAACTACAACAAGGGCAAGTTTGAGAAGAAGAAGCATGAGGCCAAGATGACACTCAAGAAGGGCAAGAATGGTGCATTTGTAGTCACTTGGGAAAGTGACAATGATGATGAAGATGAAGATTCAAGCAACAAGGCTATGGCTTCCATCGCCATCAACAAGAAGTCTTCATTATTCTCTACATCACCATCATGCTTCATGGCCAAGGAAACAAAGGTACAATATGATGATAGTGATGATGATAGTGAGATGGAATATGCTCACGATGTTGATAATGTTGATGATGATGATGAACCGACTAAGGATTAATTATATGACTTGATGCAAGAAACTAGAGATATAGCTATTGCCAAGGAAAAGGAGTGCAAGAAGCTTTCAATGAAAGTAGAAATACTTGAGAAAGCCCTAGGTGAGCTTATGACCACTCATGATAGTCTAGTGGTAGACCATGAGAAGCTTGGTGATGCTCATTCTAAGCTTAAAGAAGCTCACTCACTTCTACTTGAGCAACAAGCAAAGAAAGTGGTTATTGCATCATGTGATATAGGTCTTACTTGTGACATCATTGATGAGTCATTTTATCAACCTATCATCATGACAAATGCTAACCCTTCTTGTAGCACATCATCCACCACCACCACCGACTCTATCTCTACTACTAGTGATGGCTTCACTTGTGATGCTACACTTATGGTTGAGAATGAGACTCTCAAGAAGGAGGTGGATGAGCTCACTCATGCCTTAGGCAAAGCCTATGGTGGTGAGGCCCGCTTGCTAAAGTGCTTGGGTAGCCAAAGGTTCTCTCTTAACAAAGAGGGATTGGGCTATACCCCCAAGAAGGGCAAGTCGGCCTTTGCAACTCCAAAGCCTAGCTTTGTGAAGAGCAATGGTCGGTTTTGCTATAGATGCAAGCAAGTTGGGCACCTAGAGCAAAATTGCAACAAGAAGCAACAAAACAAGAAACTTGACAATGCTATATTTTTTGATTCTTGTTATGTGCTTGCCAAGGGTGTGAAAGGTGTGCAAGCTAAGTTTGTTGGTACACCCATTGTTGGCCCAAAGAAGAAGGCTATTTGGGTACCAAAGAGCTTAGTAACTAACCTACAAGGACCCAAGCAAAAATGGGTACCTAAGCTTCATTGATTTGCTTGTAGGTGAACTATAAAGCCGGAGGAAGGCATTGGATTATTGATAGTGGGTGTTCTCAACACATGACCGGCACATCAAGAATGTTTGACTCAATTGAGAAGAATGATAGTGGCATTGAGGCAATCACTTTTGGTAATAACAAGAAAGGCAAGGTAGTTGGCTTGGGCAAGATTGCAATATCAAATGACATGAGTGTCTCAAATGTGTTGCTAGTTGAAAGCTTGGATTTCAATCTTCTCTCGGTGGCACAAATTTGTGATCTAGGCTACAAGTGCATCTTTGGAGCAAATAATGTTGAGGTAGTTTCTCTTGATGGCTCCAACTTGGTGTTCAAAGGTTTTAGATATGAGAATCTCTATCTTGTTGATTTCAACACTAGTGAAGCTTCTTTGACAACATGTTTGATATCAAAATCAAGTTTGGGTTGGCTTTGGCATAGAAGGCTTGGGTATGTTGGCATGAAACAATTGAAGAAGCTCACACAACACAATCTTGTTGAAGGCTTGAAAGATGTTGTATTTGAGAAGGACAAGTTGTGTAGTGCATGTCAAGCCGGGAAGCAAGTTGGTAGCTCACATCCAAAGAAGAGTATAATGAGCACATGCAAGGCATTTGAGTTGTTGCACATGGATCTATTTGGACCAACTACATACACAAGTATTGGTGGCAACAAGTATGGGTTTGTCATTGTGGATGACTTCACAAGATTTACATGGGTATTCTTTCTTAGTGACAAGAGTGAAGTGTATGATACCTTCAAGACTTTTCTCACTAGAGTTCACAATGAGTTTGACATGAGAATCAAGAAAGTGAGAAGTGACAATGGGAGTGAGTTCAAGAATACAAGAATGGAAGAATTGTGTGATCACTATGGCATTGGTCATCAATTCTCGGCCAAGTACACTCCACAATCAAATGGCCTAGTTGAGAGGAAGAATATAACATTGCTTGATATGGCTAGATCAATGCTTCATGAGTACAATGTTAGTCAATCATTTTGGGATGAAGCAATCAACACGGCATGTTACTACATCAATAGGCTCTATTGTCATACTTTGCTAGAGAAGACCCCATATGAGTTACTTCATGGAAGAAAGCCCAATATTGGTTATTTTAGAGTGTTTGGTTGCAAATGCTACATCTTGAGAAAGGGCACTAGATTGGGGAAGTTTGAAAAGAGATGTGATGAAGGGTTCCTACTCGGTTACTCAACTACAAGCAAGGCATATAGAGTTTGGAACAACTCAAGTGGCATTCTAGAGGAAGTCCATGATGTGCAATTTGATGAAACCAATGGGTCACAAGATGAAGATGAGAACCTAGAAGATGTTGGTGGAACTCAATTGGTTGAAGCTATGAAGAACATGGACATTGGTGACATAAGAGCAAAGCAAGTGATTGATGTGCAAGATGATAAAGATGAAGTGCTCAACTCTCCATTGAGACAAGCTAGCAATGCTCAAGTGCAAGATCATGGTGCTAATTCATCAAATGAAGACAAGTCAAGTGATCAACCAAGCTCAAGCAATCAAGTGCAAGTGCTACAACCACAACATGTTGCAAGAGATCATCCAATTGATAGTGTTATTGGTGATATTAGAAGTGGTGTGCAAACAAGATCAAGAGTAGCTATGATTTGTGAGTATGCATCATTTGTGTCAACTAAAGAGCCAAAGAAGATTGAGGAAGCTTTGGATGATGCCGACTGGATCATGGCAATGCAAGAAGAGCTCAACAACTTCATAAGAAATGATGTGTGGGAGTTAGTTGAAAGGCCGGAGGATCACAATGTCATTGGAACCAAATGGATTTTCAAGAACAAGCAAGATCAAGATGGTGTTGTGATTAGAAACAAAGCAAGACTAGTTGCACAAGGCTATACTCAAGTTGAAGGTCTTGACTATGATGAAACATATGCTCCCGTGGCAAGATTGGAGGCAATAAGGATTCTATTGGCTTATGCATGTGCCCACAACATCAAGTTATATCAAATGGATGTCAAGAGTGCATTTCTCAATGGGATCATCAATGAGCTAGTATATGTTGAGCAACCTCCCGGTTTTGAAGATGAGAAGAGACCCAACCATGTGTACAAGTTGAAGAAAGCTTTGTATGGCTTGAAGCAAGCACCTAGAGCATGGTATGAGAGATTGAAGACTTTCCTTCAATCCAAGGGGTTCATTATGGGCAAGGTTGATACTACTCTTTTCACCAAGAAGATTGATAATGATCTCTTTATTGTGCAAATCTATGTTGATGATATCATCTTTGGATCAACCAATCAAGCATATTGTGAAGAATTTGGTGAAATGATGGCAAAAGAATTTGAGATGTCCATGATTGGTGAACTTAGCTATTTCCTTGGTCTTCAAGTCAAGCAATTGAAGAATGGGACATTTGTGAGTCAAGGGAAATACATAAGGGACATGTTGAAGAAGTCTGGGATGCAAGATGCAAAGCCAATCTCAACTCCAATGGGCACTAATGGAAATCTTGATAGTGATTTTGATGGCAATATGGTGAATCAAAAGGAATATCGGTCTTTCATTGGAAGCCTACTCTATGTCACCGCATCAAGGCCGGATGTCATGTTTAGTGTTTGCATGTGTGCTAGATATCAAGCCTCACCTAGAGAAAGTCATCTCACGGCCGCAAAGAGAATATTGAGGTACTTGAAGCAAACAAGAGATGTTGGATTGTGGTATCCCAAGGGGTCAAAGTTTGAATTGATTGGATATTCGGACTCCGACTATGGTGGTTGCAAGATCAATAGAAAGAGCACAAGTGGTACATGTCAACTTCTTGGAAGATCACTTGTGTCATGGTCCTCAAAGAAACAAAATAGTGTGGCAATCTCTACCGCCGAAGCCGAATATGTTAGTGCGGGAGTTGTTGTGCACAATTGCTTTGGATGAAGTCAACTTTGAAGGATTATGGCATCAACTTCAAGAATGTGCCATTGTTTTGTGATAATGAAAGTGCAATCAAGATGACACAAAACCCGGTTCAACATGGAAGAACAAAGCACATTGACATAAGGCATCACTTCATTAGAGATCATCAACAAAAGGGTGACATTTCCATTGAAAGTGTGGGTACCGATGATCAACTTACCGATATACTCACCAAGCCACTTGATGAAAGAAGGTTTTGCAAGCTAAGGAATGAATTGAACATTCTTGACTTCTCAAACATGTGTTGAATGCACCCCACCACTACTTGACATGCCTCTCCTTCGACAAAGCAAGGTACCATTGGTTGACATGTCATTCATGCTTAGGATTATACTTGTGGTAGCACATGTAGACATACAAGGTGCATTTGGAGCATTCATGTTAAATCAAATGTGTTTGATGTATATATATTTACCACTATTGCTTCCATGCTTTGCTTGATCTAGTGGTGACATATGACATGTTTGTGGGCTTGCAATCCTAGTGTTGAATCTAGAATATTTGCTACAAGTGTTTAATTCAACATAGGCAAGATAACCCTTGTCATGAGGTGTGAAGAAGCTTGTCTTTGGTTCAAACCGAATTAAATGTCTTTGGCAAGTGGTCTAGATTGAACCAATTTTTGACTAAAGTTTTGTTTACTCCATCAAAGTCCTTTTCTCTCCACAATTTGATCCCATTTTGGGCAATTGTTGACAAAGGGGGAGAGAAAAAGATGATTGAACATGATAAAGGGGTAAATAAAATTTTGATGCACACAAGAAGGGGGAACAAGCTCATGAACAAAGTTGTTGCATTTGTTTGTGCATTCTCATATGACTTGCTCATGGCACCTAGTTTCAAAGTTTTATACAAGTGGTGTCTCCTTGCTTGTGTGGTGCAATGCTAGTGTAGGACTTGAATGGTGAAATGATCTACTAGCATGCATAGGTTGTAACTAGACTCCCCTTACCTTACAAGTGGTTCAAGAACTTTGCTTATAATGATTGATCTCACGGGGTTCTTGAGTTTTTGATGGATGTCTAGTTACTTCATGGTGCTAAGGATGGTGTAAATTGCAACTCCGATTGGTATCACGCTTCAAAGGTCCATTTCTTACACCTTAGCATCATTTTGGTAGAATTACTCTCCCCACACTTCTATCCATGCATATGTGCAAAGCTTCAAATCCAAACTCTATGCACATATGTAGGGGGAGCAATACTACCAAAACCGAACTTGCTATAGTTGTCCAAATTCTTCTTGTGAGCTTAATGATTGGACAAGTATGACAAGTTCAAAAATCTTTATTATAAAATCATCTTTGTTAAGGTTGTCATCAATTACCAAAAAGGGGAGATTGAAAGTCCTAGTTTGGTTTTGGCTAATTGATGAAACCTAGGACTAACCTTGTTTATCTAAGTGGTTGATTTAGAGAAAGGTTGTCCACATGATGAGCTTATTGAATATGAAGCATGACACGCGTCATGTGATCAAAAATGAAGATCAAGACGATGCTTGGCTCTATGGACCGGTGTTGAAGGTGAAGGGCTAGTTGAGGCTTGGAGTGAAGGACCATGCGATGGTGAAGCTCGGGCAAGACTAGGCGCCGATGGACCGATGCACGGTGAAGGGCAAGTGAAGTCGAGGTCGATGGATCGAGACGGTCACATGATGGTGTGAAGTGTTCATATCATTTGGAGGAACAAAATGGGCTCAAGGCAAAGGTATAACCGATAGGGCCATTTTGTTTTGCACTCAAGACACCATAGAGGGTGTGAGTGGTTTAGGATCGATAGCCGCACTATTAAGAGGGGAAGTCTTATTGGCTATTCGACGCACGGGTGCCACTAGGTGAATTCATGAAGTGCATTGCATGTAGGGCCTAGTGAGCTAACCTAACCTTTGGAAAATGTTTGTGAAAAGCTAACACACAAGCACATGGAGATGTACACTTGGTGGTGTTGGCACATTTACAAAGGTGGCGTTTGGACGCGCTGTGGTTTGCAGGGTAGAGTTGGATTTGGGTCCCTCTCTTCCTCCCGCCGAGCCTGTGAGGCGGGATTCGGCGCTTTTTGGAAAAATGGATGCATATTTTCTATTGCGCCGGATGCAAAATTTGGTTGAATTCATGCTATCTTTGTTGATCAAGTTGGTATACTTGTTGGATAGCATGTCTGAGAACTTGGATCGACGACACGGCGAAAGGCAGCATCTGCAGGAGGCGCCGGACGCGCCTTGGGCAAGCGCCGGACGCGTCCGGCGCATTGTGGCTTGACATGTGCTGATGGCTGACATGGTCGGAGCGGCGGATTCGCGGCGGACGCAGGCTAATCGCTGTGCTGAGTCCGGCGAGTGCTGAGCCTCGGCATGGTGCTGGCTGGCGGGCAGAAGGCGGCGGACGCGCAGGTGTCGCGTCCGGCGCGCGCCGGACGCCGAACAGAAAGTTCCGGGCGCGCTCTCGGGAACCGGACGCGAGCGCCGGACGCGCGATGGCGAAGCGCCCGGACGCCGCGCCGGACGCACACGTGGCGGGACGAGATTGAACGCGGAGCCAACGGTCGACTTGGCTCGCGCGAGAAGAAGCGCCGGACGCGTCCGGCGGTTTGCGGCGACGCGCGTCGCGCGTGCTTCGCCCGCCTCCCGAGGGGTAACGGTCATATTTGTTTGAGGGGTTATAAATAGAAGGTGGCCGGCCCTTGGGGAGGTCTCTTGGCCATTTCTCATCCCTTGTGCATTCTTTGAGCTAAGAGACTCTCTCCCACTCTTCTCCCTTGCTTGGTTGTTCATCCTAAGAGAGATTGAGTGAATCACCTAGTGCATTGCATTGCTTGAGGGCATCTAGTGGCACTTGTGGGTGGTTTCGCCGGTGGATTTCTTGTTACTCTTGGAGAGTACCGCTCCTAGCCGGCTTGGAGATTGTTGGAGGCGTTGGCAAGAGAAGGTGATTGTTCTTGGCCACCTCCGGTTGATTTGTGAGAGGTTCTTGTGCTCACCTCGCGGGGATCGCGAAGAGTAACTCTATTGGATTGCGCGTGTCATTGAGTATCACACTTGAGAATGGCGCCTTGTGGTTTCCTTGCGGGAAGTGCCTTGCGGGGCAAGTGGCTTGAGGGTCACACCAAAGGACCATCTAGGTGTTGGTCGACACAACGGGTGACGTAGCTTGGCGGTGCCCAAGTGAACATCCGGATAAATCATTGTGTTCATCTTGTCTCCCGGTGATTGGTCATCATCCTTTGTGTGTTGCCGATTGTGATTGATTGTTCATCTTCTTGGTGATTGGCAACCTCAACTCGACGCGTCGGTATAACAAGTCTCAACCTCTCTCATATTACTTTGATTACATTCTTGCAAAGTAGAATTGCTTGCGTGGTCGGTCGGGAACCACATCTTGTGTAGACTAAATCCCGTGGGTAGAATTGCTTGTGTGGTCGGTCGGGAACCACTTCTTGTGTAGACTAAATCCGTGGGTAGAACTCTTGATCACTAGTGGTAGCTCTTGTGTGTACTAGTGATCACCTACTAGAATTGTTTGGATAGGAGGCTTGCAACACCTAGTAGGCTAAGCATAACTTGCTTTCCGCCGTTTGTGTATCTAACGAAGTTTGCTTAGTGAGTTTGTAGAAATTTTTATCACCCCCCCCTTCCTAGCCATCTAGGACCTAACAGCGGTGCCTCCACGAAGGAGGTGACGCCGACGGCGCCATCACCGCTAGCCCTAGGGAGGTAAGGCAGAGCTTTCGCTCAGAAACCTTCACCGAAGACCATGGCATGAGACATGAAGAACGACGCCTCCATGAAGGTAGTGGCGCCAAAGGCGTCACCGTCGTCTGCCCGAGCACCGTCGGCCTGAGCTTTCGCTCTGATCTACATGCATATGCACAGGGTGCCACCGGACCCACCACCCATCCTCACCACCACGTGCCGAGAACGGCCCCCCAAAGGCTAGATCCGGCCGATCCGGCCGCCCACTGCCGCTGCCGGCCACCGGAGAAGGAGCCTAGCCACCACCGGCCACACAGTGGAGACGTACCAACGCAAGGGAGGAGGCGCTGTAACATGGCCAAGAAGAGGTGGCCGGTCTCCAGTAGCGGGCGGCGGACGGCACTGCAGCCCCTCCGACCGGATAGGCCCAGCAGGCCACCGCCACCAGGTTGGCCCAAGACGCGGCCAGGGGGCAGATCACCCCAACCCGCTGGGTCCATGCAAAGGGTGGCCGGGGACAGCGGATCGACCGCCAAGGAACAGCGGACGCAGTGGCCGTCAAGGAGCAGCTGGACGTAGGGCCCGCCGCCGCCAGGCGGCCAAAGATGCGGCCGGGGCCGAGAACCCCATCCCCACCGGATCCGGGCGCCGGGCGGCCGCGGCCAGCGGATCCGGCCACCAGGAACCGGACCGGGTGCCGGAGGAGAAGGGGTGAGTGCGGAACCGACGGAGCCGCCGCCACTAATGAGCGCCGACCAGAGCGCGAAACAGCGTGAGGGAGGTCATATCCGACCGCGCGGAGGCCAGATCCGGGCCGTCGACTGCCGACCACGATGCGGATGCGCCGACAGAAGGTGTGTGGTGGCGGTAATGGCAGGGGGACGGTGGGGAAGGACGGGAGGGGGAGGGAGGCCGGCCGCAACGTTGCCCTTTTTTGGGGGCATTACTGGCGCCGCTGCCGCACGCCGGTGGGCGGCGACGGCGGACGGGAGGAGGGGCGGGAGGGGGCTTCTTGCGCGGCGGTGGCGGTCGCCCCCAGGGGAGCGCTCGGGATGAAGGAAGGAAGCTCGGTCATTCATTCAACCATTTTGATCTAACACTAGGCGCAGTCTGTCCCCCACCTGTCCATTTTCTGAAAAAGTATGCAGTTCAAGCTGTAGTGCATATGAGATGAGGAGCGTGGTGAGCGCCATACATCCGTGCGAGGCAACGAAATATAAAGGAACCTACTGTTCCTGGGTGAGACACCAGACGCTGAAGCTGGGCTTCGAACACGGGTGGGCAGGATGCACACTGGCAATCCTTGCCACTGAGCTACCGCTCAGTTCTCCTTTAAAAGACCACCTGAAAGCACACGAAAGACTCCACGCAATTTTTGGTGCCTACACTGCTGCTGGAACGAGATCCTCTAACATATTCGTTTCTATGTAAGAGGGACGTCCAACCCTCCTGCACCGTTGCTGCGCCATCCGATGGCCACGGCAGCATCCAACAAACAAAGGAAGTACGTGCCTAGTCTATCCATCGGCCCACTGTCGCCGCCGATACAGAGTGCTCAACGCACTTGCCGCCGCCGCCGCGCCCATAAAGATGCTAGCTGCTGCTCCCTCCTCTCGATCTCCCCCGGCGTTGGAGTATGCAAGCATATCCCTATGCAAGTTCTCTCCTCCATCTGCCTCATTCTCGCTCTGCAAAGGAACGGAGTGTTCCATGCACTCGTCGCCAATGCCTGGGAAGATGGGATGGCCGCCGGCTGGCGGTTTGCTGCTGCTACTCGCTGTCTTCCTAGCCACCGTAGCAGGCACACCGGGAAAGTGCTCTCGGAACCACGACACAAGGTCCTGTGGCCTGAATATTACGTGAATATTGTTTCAGAGTAACTGAACGAAGGTTGTTTCTGAATTGTGATCATGGATGCAGTCGATGTATTGTTAATTTGTTGTCTCAATTGAACGTGTAAGATTGCAATCGCCTCAATTTCAACTCAATATGGCAAAAGAGATTGAGATTTGAATGTGGCAAAACAGAATCAATTCCATGTTTCCTCCTCCATCGCCGTCAATCTCTGTAAAGGGACAGCGTGTTCGAAGCACTCGCCGCCGCTGTGAAGATGGCCGGCCGCCGGTGGCCGTTGCTGCTCGCGACCTCCATTGGCACTGGAGCAGGCAAGCTGGTATCCTTCCTTGCGGGCGAGCAGCCGCTGTCGCTGCCGCCACGCCGTCCCTAGCCCACTTGCGCGCTCACCCGCGACGGCCCACCATTACGCGAGCCCGGCGGCAAAGCAGCTTGCCGCGCGCGCGCCGATGATGGCACAACGCGGAGATTCTGCACCCCCTATGAGGTGCACCCCCGATCCGACGGCCAGGATGAGTGCAATTAAAACCCCCCTGCAAACTGTAATGCATAGGCTGGCACCGTCATCCACAGGTGGAATGGACCGTAAGACCGTCTGCAGCGGGGGACTGCAAACGCTTGCAAACGCAACGCAAAAGCGTTTGCAGTTACGCAACTGCTGCAGCGGGAGCCTGCAAGCGTTACGCAAGCGCTGAGTTTCGCCTCCCATCCGTTGTTTTGCGGGGAGTACGGCGCCGAACGCAAAAGGGCGCCGCGGGTCCCGCTCGAGGACAGAGAAGACAGGGGAGAGAGAAGACGTGGGCGCCGCCATGGCCAGGGGGCCGAGGACGGGGTCGCCGTTCGCCGCGCGCCCGCCGTGCCGGAGAAGAGGCCGGCGCACACGCCATGGCCGCCCGCCGTGCCGGAGAAGAGGCCGGCGCGCGCGACATGGCCGACCGCCGTGCCGGAGAAGAAGCTAGGAGGCAGAGCAGGGCGAGCCCGCCATGGCCGCGCGCCCATGTCCGCCGCCGGACGCGCGAGCTCCCGCCATGGCCACGCTCGTCCTCGTCCTCACCCCGCATCTTCTTCCCAGGATCCAGCGGCGCCCTGGCCCCGGCCCTCCTCCCCCCGACTTCTCTTCCTGGGCGGCCTGCAGCGATGGCTTCCCCATCTGGCCGTCGGCGCTAGAACCAAAGGAAGGGCGGCGCTAGAACCAGAGGAAGGGGAAGGATGCAGGACGCCGAGGCGTGGCAGCTTTCTGCGAGGGGACCGAAGCGGGAGAAGGCCTCCGCGAGCGCGGCGCCGTCGGAGGTCGCGACGGTGCGAACTGGGCGGCGACCGTGCACATCCGCAGCGGCCGCATCTCCTCCTGGGCCTCCGCCCCGTGCTCGCCGTGGTCCAGAGATAGGCCACGAGCTCCCCGCGGTGAGCACCGCACGCGCCTGCCGCGAGTTGCCGCCGGGTTTGGGGAGGCCACGCGCGCAGTCCTGTAGGCGGTGCCGGCTTGGGGAGGGCGAGCTCGGCCCAAATCCATGGGCGTGGCGAGCTCGGCAGCGCCGCGGCGTGGCCCCTGTTCCGCGCGCGAGGAGGGAGGGAGGCCGCCTAGGCCGCCGGAGTAGGAGAGGGAGGAGGGGCGACGAGGCGGAGGATCCGAGGAGGCGAGTACGGTCGGGGAGAGAGGGAGGACGAGGCGGAGGAATCTGAGGAGGCGAATACGGGGAGAGAAGGGATGGGGTAGGTAAAAAAAAAAGAAAAAACTAACACATGGGTCCCACTTTTTGCTATTGAGGAAACCGTAAAGGATTGATGAGTGCGGGAGAAAGTTGTATAGAGTAAGGAATCTGGCTGACCAGGACAGAATATTCCTTTTGAGGAATGAATATAGAGGTTGATGAGTGCGGATAGTCTAACGACTCTATGGGCCAGACGAGTGGCGTAGCAGAATATGACAGAAGTCAGGCAGAGGCATTCATTGAGCTGCTCCTTGCACAGCAAGGATCGGCATTCAATGAGCTGCTGCTTGCACGGAAAGGATCCCGCCACCGCTCTGTTCGCTCGCCCGCGCTGCGGCGATCGCCTCAGGAGTTTGCCTGCGTCGACCACGATGGAGCTCTGCTCGCTTGCCCGCGCCACGGTCGAAGGTGTTCTCCTGCAAAGAGGCTGTGCTCCACGACGACGACGTATGCGAGCAGCCGAGCATGACGAATCGAAGCCAAGCACGACGTATGGCCGGGAGCGCCGCCGCGGCTTCACCCGGCGCCGGTGGGAGCGCAGCCGAGCGCGGCTACGTTGGCAACAAGCTGTCGACGTATACGGCCGGAGACGTGATCCAGCGCGGGCCAGCATCATGGACTTGTCGGTGCCGGAATACTAGTTGTGCGCAATGGACTCGGACGACGCCACGAGCGCCAGCAAGCCGGGCCGCGTCCGCAGCGCGTTCCGGCCTTCCGGGCTGGGTCCAGCGCGATCAGCCCCGTGCTGCACCCCATCCCCGTCAGGTTGTACGCCGCCACGTCCTCGCGCAGGCCGTAGCGGCGCGACACGGCGCACGATCCGGGACAGTGACGGGCGGGGGCAGCATGGAGACGTTGAAGACCAGCACGTTCACATTGCGGGGAGCGAAGCGTCTGGGCGAAGTGCTCGGTGATAGCCTAGTTGAGGAAGGCGTCCATCTCCTCCAACGAGTCCTGTAGGGTAGGCTAGTCCCCACGCCGAACCGGTGGAGCGGTGCTCTCGCGCTCGCGTCGAGGAGGAGGTGCCCGCGGCAAACCGTCGTCGCGGCAGCAGAGCAGGAGGCCGCGGCCGTCGGAGCTTGCTTGGCCTTAGCGTCAGCGAGCGGGCTCTGTGGCCAGCGGCGGCGCGGATGTGCACAGAAAACCTTTCTATTCTGTTTCTGTGCCATCAGAGTTCATTGCCTATGTAGGTAATATATTAGGTATCATATTTTCCTGGATACCAATTCCAAGTTTGGCAAGAATAGTCTGCTAGCAGTGGTGCCCTAAAGGTCTTGGAGTTTTCAAGGTTCTATCACCAAAAAGAGGATGGCTGAAGAATATGCACAAATTTTGACATGAATATTTGCCAAAGTTTAACTTTTTAGATCAGATAGCTTACAGGGATATCACCCTTGGCTTCAATAAGTGACCAAAGCCCCGTTTCTGTATTGAAAGTCCATACTGCACCAGAAACCAACACACATAAGGAAAAAAGAAGATCCCACTGCACTCTGCACCAAAATGTTCAGGGAAGCAACATCTGAATTCAAGTAACATACATATTATCGGTTCCCTAAAACGTTAGATAAAGGTTCTCCAATCCCCATGCATCAAGATAACCATGCTAGCAGTAGCAGATGGCTCTTGAAAGCACTATATATGTTGCACACTTTGATCACCCCAGCTCCAGAGAAACACTAATGAGTAATTAACAATATAGACAATCAAATTGGTCTGACTGACAGTATCATATAGTGATCATGCTGCTCCAGTCAGCAACAGCAAACTAGTGCCTGACACATTCATGGAGAACCCCAGCACGCTGTCCCTCAGCCCGTCCACGACCGCCTGCCGCTGCCGCGCAATACCCAGCCCAGGCAAGTACTTGGTGGAGGCCTCCCCCTCCGCACGCTTGATCTGCAAGATCTTCTCCGCCTCTACCTTCTGGTTTGCAGCCGCCCTCAGCCTCGCAGCTGCCAAATTGAAAGGGCAACAACAACCACTTGAGTGTCAGTGTTAGCATATGATAGATAACAAAGCTCAAAAGATGGTCATTATGTCTAGCAGTTCTTACAGCTTGTTAAGCGTCAAACGACAAGCCTGCGTTAATCTCATTCATTGCATGCTTCACATGCTCATCTGGCTCAATGTCCACAATGAGAGTCTGCACGATCTCAAAGCCATAAACCGACATCGCCTTCTCAGGCTCTTCCTCCACAGTCGTTGTGATGTCGTCCTTCTGCTCGAAGGCATCATCAAGATGGAGCTTGGGAACACTTCCTCTGATAAGTGTTGACAGCAACCACAGACATCACCATGAGCAATAGGATAGCGTAAGCAATTCCAGATATACTTCCACAAACTAACAGTGGGGAAAAAACAGCACAAAGATATAGACAAAGTGGTGTATGATATGTTAAATCTTCAAATGTTCTAAGAATCCCTACCATCAACGATGTAAGCTTGGATTTGGGACCTTGTGTTGCTGAGTTTGTAGAACGCGTCATTTGCTTTGTCAGCCAGAGCACGGTACTGAATAGATGACACCACATTGACAAATACATTGTCAGCAGCATCATAATTGACAATTCAATATCTCTTACATTGTCCTGCACGATTTTGGTTGTTGAGGGACAAGGTTAAGATCACCATATCATCCGTAAAACTGGAACTTGACTTCACTACCGATGTTTGCTGCACATGGATGTGTTTGTAGGTTATACATCTTATGAATGTGCAATGTTCTAGACGGGTGAACTCAATGTCAAGTTGTATGTGAAAAACTTAACAGGAAAAAGAAAAGCTTCAGATCCAGAGTATGAATGTGCGCCAGATTGACTAACTTTTCAAGTTCTTAAGAATTGTCCATTTAAAATATGATGTCATACCTTCTTAAAAGCAATGTTTTTTAGAAAAATAATGATTTGTGGACAACAAGCTTAGGTGAATATCAATCTGTAAGACTTTATTGAAAATAATGATTTAACTGATAGCCAAAAAAAAACAGAAAAGTAGTTGCTAGATTGACCAGGTGCAAAAGACATTTCTGCAAACCCTGGCTTAGACACCACTAAAACCATAAGAAAGCCAAGCAGGATGTTGACAATTTGTGTTTAGTTTAGCAAACTCTCAACATGTTCTGTTGTTGATCCGCTTATTATGGTGAACGTTATCCTACAAGTTGAGAATAAGTTGACAACAGAAATAACAATCAGAACCAATAACAGCACCTGGGGCTGGGAGAATAGGTCAGCCAGGTTGGTTAGCATGCCCAGCCAGGTTGGTTAGCATGCCCTTTTCAGCATGCCCAGTCTTTTTATTGTCTGCACAGTGCTCCAGCAACCGTTGACAAAAAGGAACACAACATATATTGCCTAAAACAGGACACAATCACGTCCAGCGCCTTCTGCAGCCTGGAGCCTGGTGCAGCAATTGCCATCCCCACGCACAGTATTTGTTATAGAATACCACAGTATTTGCGCTACTTAATCATACAGGAGCACACAACAATAATGATGTTAACTTGAGATATCTTGTCCTGGTTATCCAAATAAGCAAATTTAGAGGCTACCCAAAGAGCAGTGAGCACTGAGCACTGCAGCATATATATGTAGGAACCAGACAGATGCTAGACAAAGGTGTTGAAACTTAGCTAAAAAAATAAGAGAGTGACAACTTGTTAAAGTACATTAACCATATATATTTGCCAAGATAGTACTTGTTCCAGATAGTTGTATTTGGATCAGAATTCAGAACCATGCTACATAGCTCTTGCGGTCTGGTTTTTAATAAGTTGAAAACTGCTTCATGGTTTTTTTGATTTGAGCTTGCTTGCAGGGGGGATCTCCTATCATATTTACAACACAGTGCGTCACAAGCTCCTTGCAGCGTTGTATCCCTTTTGGTTTCTCAAGAAATCCACATTAAAATACCTAACTTGGCAATCTTTTATTATTATATTAGATTTTGGATTGTTGGCTATAATGCCCAGCATTTTCTAATTAGTGACTTGATATACCCAGTGATAGATGTACTATATGAAAAAAAAAAAATTAACATTTTCTGCTGCCACTTTCTAGTAGGATTAGAAAACTACATCAGTCTTCTATTTTAGATCTCACCCAACTATTTAGAAACCTATCTAGATATGAAGATATATATATATATTTTGGACAACTAAAGAAATATCTAACCAAACAAGCTCAATAATTGTGCTCTCCTTTTTCCCAAAGGCCACACAAATTAGGCGCACATCTAATGCAACCAGGAAACATACACACAAAAACTTCAACATCAGCACATCCAGGAGATCTAGGAGATGGGCGCCGAAATCTCTCCCGCAACACCTCGACGACCTCTTACCCTTTCCTGTCTCATCACCATACGAATTAGACCTAGGGGAGGAACTGGGACAGGTTGGAGCTAACCTGCAGTGCATCTTGAAGCACGGACGGAGATGGTGGTGTTCGCGAGACCGACAAACGGAGATGAGGAAGAAGTTGACCGAGGTGGAGGACGAGGATGGTGGCGGCGGTCGGGGGCGAACACTGTGGCGGCGCCGACGCCGGCGGCGGGGGGTGGGAGAGCCGAGGTGGAGAGCGAATACGGCGGCGGCGGGTGCCGAGCACGGTGGTGGCAGCTGCTGAGTTGGGTGTTGGGGGGCGGCGGACGAGCTCAGACCGTGAATACCTGCTGCGGGTCAAAAACGGGATCCGTAATGAATAAAACCTGACACCGTTGGCCATCGGTTTGTCAGCCCAAAGACAAAACTAATGCACTCTGTGGGAATCAGCAGCACGAATCTAAAGGACCATCGAACGGTTAGTGTAGGGGAGCGCACACGCAAGGGGGTGCACAGGCACATTCGGCTTGCGCGAGCCCGGCGGCGGCTCGGCTGGCCCGACACAGCAGCTCAGCTCGCGCACTTGGCAGCAGGCGGCCTACTCGCTGGCCATGGTGGCGGCGCAGCAGCACGCACACGCGAGCCCGACCCGGCAGCCCGCCCGCTCGCCCGACCTGCAAATACAGCTCGACAAACTGACCTTGTCGTTGGTTAGACGATGAACGGATGGATGGCAACTACGTCCCTCAAACATAGAATTGAACTATGTTAGAGGATCTCGTTGCTGCCGTCCCGTAGAGATGCTACTGTGTTGCGTAGCACCTTTAATTTCTCTACGTCGACTACATCAACTACGACCATTCCACCAAGTCTTCCGCTACACCACGTGCAAGTGATCCTATTTTATAATCGTCTACGTGCAAGTGATCCTATTTTACGTGGTTATTTAATTTGTGCCAGCATGTAAGAGCAACTCCAACAGTTTAGCAAAATCACTTGGCAAATTAGGATTTTTGGCAAAACCATAAAAACCTACTCCAACTACTTGGTAAAAGAACTTGTCAAATTCGCAAGCTTGACAAAAAAGGGCTTTCCCGGCGCAAATATGCGCGCATGGGAGCACTTGGCAAATGGTGCATGCGCCATCTCCTTCACGTAAGAGGAAGAGAAATCACCAAGCTGCATGCGTCCCCACAAAAAATTAAGACATGTGGACCACTAATTTTCAATTTGCCAAGCCCAAAATAGCAAACTATTGGAGAAGTGCTATTTTTTCACTTGGCAAATAAGTTTTAGACTTGGCAAAACTAGAGATTTGCCAAATAATGTTTGCCAAACTAATGGAGTTGCTCTAACCATCCGTGACGAGGACACATGGTTTTTACCATAACCATTCTCGTGGACCTTTGTGTGATGAGTGATTGTCAACATGCCAACACAAGGCGTGTGTGTGTGAGTCTTACTAACCGTGGCACGCGGCTTCGTGTCAAACAATGGTGTCTCTTGGCTCATGTTGTCTGCGGTGTCGAGCTCGGAGACGGTGGTCGACGGTCGGTGAAGATCAAGTAGGGCGTGCCGTGGCCGACGGACCGGGTGCGGTGAAGGGCGGACGTGAGGCTTGGATCGAGGACCCGAGGACCGGGTGGCCACCGTGGTGGGCGACAAATGGACATCGACGAGCGCAAGTGTACACGGCGGGGATGCGTATGGGCTACGCTACTCGCGGAGGGTTTGGTGGTTTCGCCTCAAAACCATCGGCGGCGGGTTTCCCCGGTTTGCGCCTCAAAACCGGGGCGGAGGTCCCGATCGGACGGACGACACGTGGCGGCATCGGGGAGATTGCTTGGAAGCAAGGCTACCGGTGAGGAGGCGCGGTGGCCGTCGGATCAAGTGAAGCCCGAGTTGGACCCTTATGCCCCCGGCTAAGTGGTGTGGCTCTTCATGTATCCAAGGACAAAGAAGGAATGTAAAATAGACTTGCCCCTATAAATAAAGGATGAGGGTCTCCTTCCCCTCACCTCGGCCATTTCCATTTCTTCCTTTAGGATTTTCCCTTCCTCTAGTTGTTGTGTGAGAGAGAGGTGCCGCAAATCTTTCGATTTGTACTCGAACCGATGTGGCAAGCGAATCGCAGTATTCGCTGTTTCCTCCGAGTTTAATCATGGTGTCTTGATTTGCAGTTCTTGATTCGGCTCTTTATTTTCCCCGGTGTTTTTTCGATGATTTTTATGGGCAACTCTTCCTGTTCTTGTTCGGACGGCGGGTTCCCCGTGTGGTGCTTGGTCCTTGGCTTGAGTGCCCCGGCGACCAAACAGGCAAGTCTTTCACCAAACTTTCTCCCCTTCCGTTGAATCGAGTGTTTTCTTCCGGAAGGAACTCCGGAGCTGCCTGTCTAGGCTCTCGGCTGCGCTTCGTGCCGTGTGCCCCCAAAATCAACTCATCGGATCTCGGCACCAGCAGCAGTCCCTAGCAGTCGAGTTTTCTGTGCCTTCTCGAGTAACTTTTCTTTTGGATCTCGGGAGTCGTTTCTGAATACCTCGATTTGTTTCAGTTCGTCTTTGGAGTTCTTGCTCTGTCATCCGTGATCTGCAGGGTGTCTTCCGCTTGCACGTAGTCCAAGACCGAGAGGTACTTATTTCGTGCGAGTTCTTGATTGTGTCTTCTACCGATTGAAAGCCGCCCTTGTTCTGAGAGAGCGAGACAAATTCCAGCGGCGACGCTGGCTTTTAGTGCTTGAAATGATTTATCTTTTTGACCAAAGATCGATGTGGCAAAGGCGTGTGCTGAATTTATTTAGTCAAAAGTCCTTGCTTGTCTCCCGTGATTATCTAGCAATATTCATTGGAATATTAGATTAATCCTGTTGAAAATCACGGTGTGCAAGAATTGCTGCCCGGTCTGTGCCTCTCGCTAGCGGGGTGCAGTCCTCCGCTCGATTGGTTACAAGCCTTCGTGCTCGGTAGTTGTTTGATGCGGGTGTGTTTATCGTGAGTCAAGAAGACTACGTTTCGATTTGTTTTGGCCGTAAAGCTGAAATCTTGTTCACGTGAAGTACTAAAGCATCCATAGACTATTCAAAGAAGTATTAAATTACTTCATGCTAGTATTCACGAGGTGCAAGATTGCTACTTGAATTGAACTCCGATTTTTTATTCAGTTTGGCCCATGAGGATGGACGAATTTTCGCTTGATTTTCCGGAGAATTTTCACCGGCCCGATTCCTTATTTTGTGCACAATGTATTTGTCGTTTGTGCTCGATTCGCATTCCGCTTGTTGCCTTGGGTTTCTAACACCCTAAAGAATTTATCTAGATACTCCCATCACCGGTTGGTGCGAATATTTTAGATTTGGGGATTTTACTTGTTGGGGTTTGAATTTGGGACAAGGCCAAATATTTCACGAGAAATTTGAGGCTCCCATTCACCCCCCTCTGGTCGCCGTTACCGGTCCTTCAATTGGTATCGGAGCCGGTTAAGGATCACTTCACCTTAATCGGTCCGTGATCCCCGAAGGCGACATCATGGAGAACCGTGGGCTTGGAAAGCCACCGCACTTCGATGGCAAGAACTATCCCTATTGGAAGATCCGCATGTCGGCGCATCTCCAAGGGATTGATTCGCGTGTTTGGGAGATCTGTGAGAATGCGGACTACGTGGTACTTGCTGCCCGTGTTGACCAAGCACGTATCGACCAACACAAGGCGAACAACACCGCGAACCGTCTTGTTTTCTCGCTCTTTCTATGGAGGAATTTGAGCGTGTTTCGATGTGATACGCTCGAGAGATCTCGGTCTAGATTGCGAAATATCATGAGGGTACTACCCATGTCAAGACCCGAGACTCTATGAGACACACAAGAGAGAGTATGAGAACTTTGTTCAAACCGATGGTGAATCTATTGATTCTTTGTTCACTCGCTTTCAAACCTTCGTGAACAAGATGAGGGCAAACAACCCTCAGATGCCCTATGACGATCATCAGAGAGCGCTTAAGATTCTATATGCTCTAGATCGGAGGGTTTGGGAAGTAAAGGTCTCGGCGATCATCGAATCGCCCGGCTATGAGACTCTCACTTGTGGATGAGCCGTTCGGTAAGCTCAAGTCCACCGAGATTGACCACCAGACGCGAGCGAGGATCGAAATCCGTCCCGCCCCTACCATGGCTTTGGTCTCGAGTACGGGAGGTTCAAGTTCTTTGACTAACCCTTCACAAACTTGTCTTTTGCCTTGTCTTCTCGGTCTCGGCTACGAGAGGAGCGAGATGGAGGCTCTTGGGGACGACGAGCTCGCCTTGGTGATTAGCCGGTTCTCACGGTTTCACAACAACCGTTTGAATCGCCGGCGTGGCATCACCAAGCAAGGATGCTTCGGGTGTGGAGATCCCGACCACTACGTCGCCAACCGTCCCAAGGCCGACAAGAACCACTACAACAACAAGAACGACTACGGCAAGCGCAAGGACAAGCACGAGTCCTCTCGCACCCAAGTACAAGTACAAGTACAAGGGAGGATTCGACAAGGAAGGCTGTCAAGAAGAAGTACCTTGAGAAGCAAGAGGCAAGGCAGCGAGCTTTCCTCGCATCCTCGGCGATCTTGACGACGACTCCGACGGCTCACCTCCAAGTGATGATGAGGCCGAGCAGAAGGTCAAGAACAAGTTCAACGGGCTGTGCTTCTTCGCTGACTCCAAGCTTGAAGGCTACTGCACCATGGCACTCAACGAGTCTACCCCAAGCATTGAGAAGAACGACGACACCGAGCCTGAGGTAGAACAAAATCTCGAGTCCTTTGCTGCTGAGGTTGATAACTTGACTACCACTTTGCTTAGTCAAGATGCTTTGCTTAAGCGTCTGCTCGTGAGAGAAAAGATTTCAAGGCTAAGTGGGAGCTTGCTTTGTCAAAGAGCTAGAGTCCGTTAGGAGTCTCAGGCACATCTCGATGAGTCCGAGTGTGATGCTTGTGCCATTCATATGGCGAACCTAGCTGATGTGCGTCCAAGTATGTGGCTTTGGTAGATGAGCTTGATGAGGTTAAGGCTAGGTCTATCTCTGTGAGTCCTTGCAAATCTTGTGATGAGCCGAAGTCGAGCTAGGTGAGAAAATGACTAGGATTGCCATGCTAGAGAAAACTAGTCAAGTTTCTAGATGTGCTTGTTGTGAAGCTTTGGAACTAGAACTAGACTCTTGTAGGCATGACAAGAAAAGGGCCGAAGAAGAAATCACAAATCTTCGGTCCATGCTCGGTTGGTTGTCTTGTAGTGAACCACGGCTTGGCATGATGATGAGTCGTTCAAGAGGGGAACCGACACAACGGGATTAGGCTTTGCTACGGGTGGGAAGGGTGAAAATGTTTTTGGTAAGGTTGGTGAACACGGTGGTATGAGTGCATCGAGAAATCCACCAAGCCTTCCACTACTCCCAAGTTGATCAAAATCACTTCACCACAGCCTAACAAGCCCAAAGTGTGAAAGATGGTGTGTTTGAGGAACCTCCCAAAGCTTCACCTCCAAAACAAGTGTGGACTCCCAAGCCAAACCACCTAAGGAACCCACTTGACACACTTCCCGACATCTCTATTAAACCCCTCCAAAGAACAAGCAAACCCAAAGAGTGACCCATACCCATGAGAGAGTGAGTAAACCATCACCCAAGAGAGAGGTGTATCACTGATTATTGTCACCATGATGGTCACTTGTTTGAGTTCGCTTTCGGAGGAAGAGAGATGAGCGGCATGAGTATGAGCTTTTCCATAACTCTACTCATGGTGTGTTTGCTCCACGTTTCCGGAGGCACGGTGCTAGGCCAAGAGGTGCAACACCTCAAGGACCTAGGCCTCAAGGTGTGAGACCACGAGGTGGTCGTGTCCCGGGGGTTCAGGTTTTTCGATGACCTTGGATCTCGTGACCATGGCTTTCGGTCTTACGGGATGAGCGGACCACGTTTTTCTCATCGTGGTGATCGCTCTACTCAAATGGGACATGGCATGCATGATGCTTTTGTTAACACTTCTCGTGGGCGAATGAGCCAACACCGGTTTTCTCCTCGCCTTTACTAACCCCGGTGTTGGATCATTTGCTCATCCCATGTCTCGCTATTGATGCGGGATGAAGGGCTGGAGAACACGTGGCTAGTTGATTCCGGTTGCTCTCGACACATGACCGGAACTCAAAATGGTTCTCCGGCCTCACCCAAATGAAGTGTAGTGAATACATTACATTTGGGGATAACAAAAAGGGTAAAGTGCTTTCACGTGGGTCCATCTGTCTCGAATGAGAACTTTGTGCTTAAGGATGTGGCCTTGGTTTCAAATTTGCACTTCAATCGCTTTCTGTTTCTCGGCTTCTTGATGACGGTTTTGAGGTTCGGTTTAAGCCAAGACTTTGTCGTGTTCTTGATGCTCGGGAGAACCTCGTTTGCAAGATTGTGCCTTTTGGGAAAGTGTTTCGTGCTGATTTTTCTCGCTCATTTGGTCTTTCCCGCGTTTGATGGCAAACTCCTCCTCGAGCTCGGAAGTGGCACCGCAGACTTGGTCACTTGAGTTTCGACTTGCTTGCAAGATTGAGCTCACTTGATCTAATTCGGGTTTGCCCAAGCTCAAGTTTGAGAAGGATCTTGTTTGTCATCCGTGCCGTCACGGAAGATGATTGCGGCTTCTCATCCTCCCGTGAACCAAGTGATGACCAAGGGGCCCGGCGAGCTTTTACATATGGACACCGTAGGTCCAGCTCGTCCGGATGGTGGAAAGTGGTACGTGTTGGTCGTGGTTGATGACTTTTCTCGCTATTCGTGGGTCTTTTTCATGGAGAGCAAAGATGAGGCTTTTACTCATGTTCATGACTTGATCTTAAGGTTGCAAAATGAGTTACCAAAGCATGCCATGCGAGCTATTCGCGAAAGTGACAATGGCACTGAATTCAAGAATACTCATTTTGAGACCTTTTGCTCATCCATAGGTCTTGAACATCGGTTTTCCTCACCGTATGTCCCACAAAAATGGGATTGTTGAACGCAAGAATCGGACCCTTGTTGAGATGGCCGGGACGATGCTTGATGAGCATAGGACTCCTAGGCGCTATTGGGTTGAAGCAATCAACACGGCTTGTTATGTTTCAAATCGCATTTTCCTTCGAGCTTTTACGAAGAAGACCTCTTATGAGTTGCGGTTTGACCGTTTGCCAAAAGTGAGCCATTTTCGGGTGTTTGGCTGCAAGTGCTTTATCTTGAAGAAGGGAAACTTAGACAAATTTGAATCGAGATCTTCTGATGGGATTTTTCTTGGTTATGCATCTCATTCGCATGCTTATCGAGTACTTAACCTTGAAACTAACCGTGTCATGGAGACTTGTGAAGTCACCTTCGACGAGACCGCACCTTGTTCCTCTCCCGTCTTTGAAAGTGCGAGGTGATGAGGAGATGAACAAGAGCATTTTTGTGAAGGAGGAACAGGACGATGCCGATTGGGGTGATCCCGAGCCGACTCCACCGGCTGCCCCGCTTGACCCCGCGACAACTACTTCGGTTGACGGCCCCACCGCTACATCCTCCACCACATGGGGACCGTACGACCCGGACTCCTCGGCTTGTTCCAGGCGCACCCGAGGGAGCTCCAGTGGCTACAGAGGGGAGGCGTCTTCATCAAGGGAAGCACCGCGACACATTCAAGATCGCCATCCTCCTTCAACCATGATTGGTAACATAAATGAGCGGGTCACTCGCAACGGATCTTATGAGATTTCGCACTTTGCACATTCCCGCTTTTGTTGCAAATTTCTAACCCAAAGAAGTGGTTGAGGCATTAACCGATCCAGTTGGGTGAATGCCATGCATGAGGAGCTTGAGAACTTTGAGAGAAACCAAGTGTGGGTTTTAGTGCCACCTCCACCTCGTTGTCATCCCATAGGAACCAAGTGGGTGTTCAAGAACAAGCAGAGTGAGGATGGGGTTGTGGTGAGAAACAAGGCTAGGTTGGTTGCTCGGGGTACCGTCGGAAAGAGGGATAGATTATGAGGAAACTTTTGCACCTCGTTGCCCGTTTAGAAGCCATTAGGATCTTCCTAGCTTATGCGGCTTCGAAAGGGTTCAAGCCGTATCAAATGGATGTAAAGAGCGCTTTTGAATGGGTACATAGATGAGGAAGTGTATGTGAGGCAACCCCCGTGCTTTGAAAATCCCAAGCATCCCGACCATGTTTTTAAACTCCACAAAGCCCTATATGGTCTCAAACAAGCCCCAAGAGCGTGGTATGAGCGATTGAAGTCCTTTTTGCCGGGCAAGGGTTTTACCATGGGGTCGGTTGACAAAACCTTGTTTCTCCTCAAGCATGGCGTGACACTCTCTTGGTGCAGATTTATGTCGATGACATCATTTTTGGTGGTTTGTCACATGCTCTTGTTGCAAAGTTTTCGATATGATGAGCGGGAGTTCGAGATGAGCATGATGGGTGAGCTGACGTTCTTTCTCGGTTTGCAAATCAAGCAAACTCGAGAAGGGACATTTGTACATCAAGGCAAGTACATGAAGGATCTTCTGAAGCGCTTTGACATGGGTGATGCCAAGCCACTTCAAACTCCCATGTCGACCACGACTGCCTTGGATGCTGATCTAGAAGGAGAAGTCGTGGACCAGAAGGAGTACCGCAGCATGATCGGGTCGTTCTTGTACTCGACGGCGACAAGGCCCGACATTCTGGTTCCGCCGCCTCGCTTTGCGCACGCTTCCAGCTTCACCGCGCACTTCGCATCGGCCCGTGGCTATCAAACGCATCTTACGGTACCTTCGCTTCACTCCCGAGCTTGGTCTATGGTACTCGACCTCTTCATCTCTCTCTCTTTCGGGTTATTCTGATGCTGATTATGCGGGTGATCGAATTAAGAGAAAGTCCACTTCGGGAACTTGTGAGTTTTTGGGTTCGTCGTTGATCTCTTGGTCTTCTCGCAAACAGTCTTCTATTTCCCAATCCACTTGTGAGGCTGAGTATGTCGCTGCTGCTGCGTGTTGTTCTCAGTTGCTTTGGGTGGTTGCTACCTTGAGAGACTATGGGTTGAACTTTAGGAAAGTGCCTCTTTTCGTGTGACACTAGTGCCATTAGCGTTGCTAAGAACCCGCACTCCACTCAAAAACCAAGCACATTGAGATCCGATATCACTTCTTGAGAGATCACCAAGAGAAAGGAGACATAGACCTTCACTGTGAGAACCCATGAACAAACTTTGCGATATCTTCACAAAGCCCCTCGATCAAACCCGGTTTGCCCACTTGAGAGCGGAGTTGGGCATTTGCTACCCTTTTAGAGTAGGGTAGCTGTATTTTGATGTATAGTATGATCTTTGGCTTTCTTCTTTGCTTTTGTTTGGCTTTACATGTGTATCATATTGCATATCATCATGTATCATATTACCTTTGTTGAGCTTCATGACTATAGCAGTTTTTGATTACATTCATGATCTTGCTAGTATGTCTTGTATATGTCACTTGGAGCTTGCGGCTTAGGCTTCTTCTGATCACTTGTTACATGTTATGAGCTAAGCCTTTGTTTTCTAAATGTGAACCTCGCTTAAATTTTGATGCAACTCGAAAATTGTTCACCTCACGAGATGGCAACTAGCATGTGTAGGTTTTGTGAGAACCTTGTTGCTTTCATGTGTATGCTTGAGTTGCTATGTCTCATGTTTCTTGAGTCATTCACTTAGCTCGGATCTCTTGATAATCTTGTGCTAAAACTTGATATCTAAGCTAAGAAATGATGAAAAGCTTTTGAGTTGGATCTTTTAAATCCCACGGCAATGTCACGAGATTGCTTCTCATTCATTCGAGTGAGATGAACTTGGGCATTGTAGTGCTAGTCCATAACCACTCGTGACGAGATAGCTTCCCACTTGCACTAAGGGATGAACTCGGCGTGGTTGAAAAACATGATAAAAACAATCTTTTTGGCGGACAGCTTTTGATCCTCTCGTTTACACATGTCTAAATGAAACCTTGTTAACTATTGTTTTAAATCGATCAATGTTGTAGTAACAAGTGTTGTTAAGTGTATCTTTGAGACATGATGTCGGACCGTTATATGGGGTAGTTCACTCTTGTATACATGTGTTAGCACTTGTTTTGATCTCCCGCTTATATGTGCAAGGTGCTATTCTTTTTGGTGAACACCTTTTATAAAGTGCCCAACACCTGATCAAATGCTTATGTTTCATATTTCGTACCACTTGATCAGCTTGAGCATTGGTTTTGTCTTGTGCCTTTTGATATACACTTGCCATATTTGCTAGATCATCTATGTACTCAAATTGCTATACTTGTGAAGCTTTACCTTTTGCATTTCTTTCATGGCATGATTTGAGGGGAAGTTGCAGTCTTTTTTGTCTCAATCTTGATAAGTGCATGTGCCAACAAGGGGGAGAAACATCCACAAATCCAGAGCTCATTTGTGAGTATGCATTTGTCAAGGGGGAGTTGCACTCCGGTTTGAGCTGTTTTTGCTAGATGTGTTGAGCCGTTGCCTCTTCTTGAGGGTCTAGTCGTTCTTCGATTTTCTTTGCCTTGCTAGTGGTGTTGAGCCTTTTGCCTCTTCTTGAGGGCTAGCTTTGGTTTTCTTGGTCGCGTCGAGCCGTTGCCTATGTCTTTGGGGACCAAGTTGTGACTTTGCTTTGCTCATTGCAAATGACCCGTTTCCTCGCTTTTCTTTGGCTCTTGGTCATTTGGATGGTTTGTCTGGTTTGTGTTGGTGTTGACAATGCACTCATCAAGGGGAGATTGAGGACACATGGTTTTTACCATAACCATTGTGTGGACCTTTGTGTGATGAGTGATTGTCAACATGCCAACACAAGGTGTGTGTGTGTGAGTCTTACTAACCGTGGCACGCGGCTTCGTGTCAAACAATGGTGTCTCTTGGCTCATGTTGTCTCGGCAGTGTCGAGCTCGGAGACGGTGGTCGACGGTCGGTGAAGATCAAGTAGGGCGTGCCGTGGCCGACGGACCGGGTGCGGTGAAGGGCGGACGTGAGGCTTGGATCGAGGGACCCGAGGACCGGGTGGCCACCGTGGTGGCTGACACCTGGGACATCGACGAGCGCAAGTGTACACGGCGGGGGATGCGTATGGGCTACGCTACTCGCGGAGGGTTTGGTGGTTTCGTCTCAAAACCATCGGCGGCGGGTTTCCCGGTTTGCGCCTCAAAACCGGGGCGGAGGTCCCGATGCGGACGGACGACACGTGGCGGCATCGGGGAGATTGCTTGGAAGCAAGGCTACCGGTGAGGAGGCGCGGTGGCCGTCGGATCAAGTGAAGCCCGAGTTGGACCCTTATGCCCCGGCTAAGTGGTGTGGCTCTTCATGTATCCAAGGGCAAAGAAGGAATGTAAAATAGACTTGCCCCTATAAATAAAGGATGAGGGTCTCCCTTCCCCCTCACCTCAGCCATTTCCATTTCTTCCTTTAGGATTTTCCCTTCCTCTAGTTGCCGGTGTGAGAGAGAGGTCTCGCAAATCTTTCGATTTGTACTCGAACCAAAGGTGGCAAGCGAATCGCCGAGTATTCGCTGTTTCCTCCGAGTTTAATCATGGTGTCTTGATTTGCGCTTCTTGATTCTCGCTCTTTATTTTCCCCGGTGTTTTTCGATGATTTTTATGGGCAACTCTTCCTGTTCTTGTTCGCTGGACAGCAGGTTCCCCGTGTGGTGCTGGTCCTTGGCTTGAGTGCCCCGGCGACCGAAACAGCAAGTCTTTCAGCCAAACTTTCTCCCCTTCCGTTGAATCGAGTGTTTTCTTCCGGAAGGAACTCCGGGGAAGAGCCGCCCGTCTAGGCTCTCCGGGCTGCTCGTGCCGTGTGCCCCAAAATCAACTCATCGATCTCGGCACCAGCAGCAGTCCCTAGCAGTCGAGTTTTCCCGTGCCTTCTCGAGTAACTTTTCTTTTGGATCTCGGGAGTCGTTTCGAATACCTCGATTTGTTTCGGTTCGTCTGGAGTTCTTGCTCATCCGTGATCTGCAGGTGTCTTCCGCTTGCTGTAGTCCAAGACCGAGAGGTACTTATTTCGTGCGGGTTCTTGATTGTGTCTTCTACCGATTGAAAGCTGCCCTTGTTCTGTGAGAGAGCGAGACAAATTCCAGCAGCAGCAGCGTGGCTTTTAGTGCTTGAAATGATTTATCTTTTTGACCAAAGATCGATGTGGCAAAGGCGTGTGCTGAATTTATTTAGTCAAAAGTCCTTGCTTGTCTCCCGTGATTATCTAGCAATATTCATTGGAATATTAGATTAATCCTGTTGAAAATCATGGTGTGCAAGAATTGCTGCCGGGTCTTGTGCCTCTCGCTAGCGGGGTGCAGTCCCTCCGCTCGATTGGTTCTCAAGCCTTCGTGCTCGTAGTTGTTTGATGCAGGTGTGTTTATCGTGAGTCAAGAAGACTCTGTTCTGATTTGTTTTGGCCAAAGCTGAAATCTTGTTCACGTGAAGTACTAAAGCATCCATAGACTATTCAAAGAAGTATTAAATTACTTCATGCTAGTATTCACGAGGTGCAAGATTGCTACTTGAATTGAACTCTGATTTTTTATTCAGTTTGGCCCATGAGGATGGACGAATTTTCAGTTGATTTTCTGGAGAATTTTCACTGGCCCCGATTCCTTATTTTGTGCACATATTTGTCGTTTGTGCTCTGATTCGCATTCCGCTTGTTGCCTTGGGTTTCTAACACCCTAAAGAATTTATCTAGATACTCCCATCACCGGTTGGTGCGAATATTTTAGATTTGGGGATTTTACTTGTTGGGGTTTGAATTTGGGACAGTGGCCAAATATTTCACGAGAAATTTGAGGCTCCCATTCACCCCCCCTCTGGTCGCCGTTACCGGTCCTTCGTGACCCAACACCAGGGTGGGCGCGTGTGGTCTATGTGCATCGTGGACAGGGACGCCTGGTAGTCCTCCACGGCCCGGTGGTGACATCCAGCAGCGCCGGCGGCAGCACCACGACGAAATGGTCGTCCACGTTCACCGTCGTGGGTACCCACCAGGGTGTGCAGGGCGGAGGATCATGGTGGTGGTGGCAAGGTATGGCAGCTGCCGTACCTTAAATACAATACAACAACAATATCTTAAATGTTTTTTAACATCCTTCGCCATTTCATACTTGATTATGATGGTATTTCTATGTGTATTTTATATTTTATTATCAATGTTGTTAATTTCGTCATACCTAAAGATTTTTTCGTCCTCCACGACTGTCGTCGGTGTGCCGTCCTTGCCCGTCACCTGGATGCTCGGGTGGCGATCGAGCGATCTGGGCCTCGATGCCCGAGCGGACGACGGCGAGGTTTCAGTGGCGTGGCTAGCCCCGATGGAGACCACCACGTACAGGTCCTTCATCAGCCTCTCCACAGGGCTCACTGGCTGCTCCGCCATGGCGATCGAGTTGGTGCAGCTGCTGCTACCTAGTAGGCGGAGATGGTGTTGGGCTGATGATCGCTGAGTATGCAGACGACGACATATATATATTATCCATATCTGGCAATATGCAAGAGAGACGGAATGGGAAAGGCACCCATAATATGCCGTATCCAATATGGGAGTATCTTTTTGTTGCTGATAACCGTCTTCGTCGACTTAGTGAGACCAATTATACAACATGTGTACGTTTGTGCGTTACTCTGTTCGTTGGACGTCCGTCCTTTTACTAGTTTATGTCTTCTTCTGTATGGTTAGCTATGTGCAAATCTTTGTCCATTCATGTCCTTGTCATCTCGGGCAGCCGTTTGGCGTCCATGTGAGTGCAGCAGCATGCATTGGCTGTCTCTGTAAGGGATTAAAGTTTTCTAGTTAATATTTTTATGATTTTATTAGAGACATTGTGTTGAGCAGCCCAGAGGGGGCTGCTAGGCGAGCCCAGAGCCCCACGCAATGGGCTACGACAGGGTCTTCCTTATGTCTCTAGTACGCCAGGCCCTGTTCAGCGGGAAAGGCGACTGTCACACGACTACTAGGATATAGATAGTTTGGAACAAGATCAAGTACCACGGCCAGCTGCTCCGGCAGATCTACGCGATCGCTGAGCTACGCCGCCGCCGCCGTCGCCCGCCGGGCACGGAGAAGATACGTGTTCGGGTTCGCCTCTCTCAGCCGTCAGCTGTTCATTACATAGGAGCGGTGCTCCCCGACTGGGCCACGCAGGGCCGTAATTCACTTGGTCCAGTTCGGCCCGTAGACTCTGGAGTTCGGCTTCTTGGGCCGTCCCGTGGCTCTTGGGCCAGATGGCGTTGCCTTCTCTTTATCAGTGCCTTCAGCTTGATCATCAGAGGAAGAAGGTGCAGTAGCAGCCGTAGTGGAAGCAGAGCTGGTACCGGAGGTGTTGCCGTCGGTGACACCCCCCCTTGAGAGCCAGCTTGACCCCAAGCTGGAGCGCGAGGAAACTGTTGACGAAGTGCAGTCTCATCTTCCCAGGTAGCCAGTGAGTCTGGAAGATCAGACCAACGCACCAGCACCTGAGGCACAGCTTGATCGCGATCACGTCGAAGCCTTCGATTGAGGATTGCTTCAGGTACCTGCAACTCATGGTGGAAGCTAGGTAGTTTGTTAACAACAACTGTTGGAGAAACAGCTTTCTTGAGCATTGACACATGGAAGACAGGATGGATTTGACATCCAGTTGGGAGAAGCAGACGGTATGCTAATGGACCAATTCTTTCAGTTATCAGGAATGGCCCGAAATACTTGAAGGCAAGCTTGTTAGAAGACCTCGGAGCCAATGATGTCTGAACATAGGGCTGAGCTTTGAGGTAGACTTTGTCACCCACCAGGAATGACCTTGCAGTTCTATGTTGATCAGCATTGCTTTTCATCTTTGATTGAGCTCTGAGAAGATGTTGCTTAACCAGCTGTTGCATCAATTCTCTGTCATGCATCCATGTGTTGAGATCAAAAGAATGGCAAGCATCTGCTATGTCAATGCCAAAGTGCCTGGGCTCATGACCATAAAGCACTTTAAATGGAGTTTGACCCAAGGAGGAATGGTATGAAGTATTGTACCAATATTCTGCTAGAGCCAGCCAATGAGACCATTTGGTGGGGCAAGTGTGCACAAAGCATCTCAAATAGGTCTCTAAACACTGATTCACTCTCTCAGTTTGTCCATCTGTCTGAGGGTGATAAGAGCTACTTAGTTTCAGATCAGTGCCTAATGAGTGAAAAAGCTCTTGCCACAGCTGACTAGTGAAGACCTTGTCTCTATCAGAAATTATGGCTGATGGTAGCCCATGAAGCTTGAAGATATTGCTCATGAAGGCAGTGGCTACTTGAAAAGCAGTAAAAGGATGTGACAGTGGTAAGAAATGAGCATACTTGGAATACCTATCAACTACCACCAGTATACAATTGTGGGATTGTGACTTTGGCAAACCTTCAATAAAATCCATACTAATAACACTCCATGCTTGATCAGGTATTGGTAGAGGAGCCAACAACCCAGGGTATGCTACTCTCTCATATTTTGCCCGTCGGAGCACGTGCATTGTTCCACCAGCTTTTGACCGCGATTCTCGCTTTTGGCCAGGCAAACAGTTGTTTGATTTTCTTATAAGTAACCTCAGATCCTGAGTGGCCTCCCACTGGGCTTGAATGAAAAGCAGTAAATATCTTCACTTGGAGTTCATGATTGGAACCAATCCAGATTCTGCCTTTGTAATAGATCAGACCATCCTTCAGAGAGTAATGGTTGGCTGGAGAAGAAATAGCTAATTCTGCTAACAGCTTGCTGCTTGAAGGATCTTCAGAATAAGCCTGTTGAATTTGCTGCAACCACAGTGGTTTTATGGCAGAAATAGCTGCAATGTCAAAATGAGGTGATTGTGGCAGCCTTGACAAAGCATCAGCTACTCTATTGTCAGAGCCCTTCTTGTACACTATCTTGTAGTTCATACCCATCATCTTAGTCAATGCCTTGTGTTGCCAAGCAGTGGAGAGTCTCTGATCTTCTAAATGTGTTAAGCTTTGTTGATCTGTGAGGATAATGAAAGGTGAGGTGAGGAGATAATGCCTCCAATGATCAACTCGCCATGAGAATAGCTAAGTATTCCTTTTCATAAGTTGATAACCCTTGTGCTTTAACCCCCAAGGCCTTGCTGACATAAGCAATGGGGTGTCCTTGTTGTTGCAGTACTGCTCCTATACCAAGTGCACTGGCATCAGTTTCAATTACAAAAGGTTGATCAAACTTAGGCATTGCAAGCACTGGGGCAGAGATGAGAGCTTGTTTCAGAGCTTGAAATGAGGACTCTGTTGCAGATGTCCAAATATAGATTGTGCCCTTCTTGAGCAGATTAGTCAAAGGTTTGCTGATCATTCCAAATTGAGGCACAAACCGCCTGTAATAGCCAGCTAACCCTAGAAAGCTTCTCAATTCCTTGGCATTTGTTGGTTGGGGCCAATTCTTGACAGTGGTGATTTTTGCTGGGTCTGTGGCCACACCTTTCTCACTGACAATGTGACCCAAATATGAGAGCTGTTTCTAAGCAAAAGTGCATTTGCTTAATTTAACATGAAAGCCATGTTGCTGTAGCAGATCCAGAACTGCTGAGATATTCTCCAAGTGTTCAGCCCATGTTCTACTATATATGAGAATATCATCTATGAACACTACAAGACATTTTCGAAGTAGAGGTGTAAGATTGTATTCATGACAGCTTTGAAAGGAAGCTGGTCCTCCAAAGGACACCATATGGCATGACTCTATATTCATAATGGCCATTATGTGTCCGAAATGCGCTTTGAACTCTTCCCCGGTGCCATTCTCGATCCGATGGAATCCCGAGCACGAGATCAAGAGAAGTGAACCATGTAGCTCCTTGCAATTCCTCTAACAGTTCCTCTATGACAGGGTAGGGGGTACTTGTTTTTCACCGTAAGTGCATTCAATTTCCTATAATCCACACAGAGTCTCCAAATCTCCCGTCTTTTCCCGACTAAGAGGACAGGTGATGAGTAGGGACTGGTGCTTGGTTGGATCCAACCCTTCTGTAACATATCTTGGATTTGTTTCTCTATCTCAGATTTCTGGGCTGGGTTGTATCTGTAAGGCCTCAAACAGAATGGCTGAGCACCTTCAATCATTGGAATTTTATGATCACCCACTCTGGCTGGAGGTAACTCAGTTGGAGGATCAAAGACAAAGTTGAAATCTGTTCGTCACTTCCTTGAGATCCTCAGGTATTGCAGCTGGCAAGTTATGGTCATCAGGATCCACTGATTTCAATTCCACAGTGTATAAGATAGAATCCCCAGCCTGCATGGCTTGTAGTTGATCAGGGGAAATGGGAGAACCCATCACAGTTTGGGGTAAAAGACCCTGCAACTTAATGATTTGCTTGTGGTGATAAAACTGTAACCATCTGTCTCCCCAGTGAATGTGCATAGGACTAAAAGCCTTCAACCAGTCCATTCCCAATATTACATCATAGCCCCCCAGTGGTAAAATCTTCATAGTAGTTTGGAAAGTGTGACCCTGACACTCCCAAATCTGGTCAGGTAACTCATGAGTACAAGGTATAATAGCTCCATTAGCTACTGTTAATCGACTGTTCGTAAAGGTATCCATGGTTGAATCGAGCTACTAATCCGAATCAATAAATGTGTTGGAACCGCTTAAATCTACCAACATGATAATATCTTTACCATTTAAATGACCTTTCAATCGATGGTCTTAAAGGACTCGGTGCACGAAGCAAAGATGTACTAAAATTGCACTCAGGTCTTCTCCAGAATCTGAGTGTTCTTCATGACAAGAATGATGTACTTCTTCATCTTCAGAACAACACTGCCATACCTCTTCAACAGCATGCAGGGAAATATGTTCTGGACACTTGTGATTCAGAGACCACTTTTCTCCACACTTGAAGCAGAGTCCCAGTGCTCTTCTGTATTTCTTCAGTGCTGCCATCTTGTCATCAGGCTTTGATCTGGGAAATTCAGAAGGTTTCCTGTCTTCATGAGTCTTCCCTCTGAAACTTGTGCTGGTATTAGTTGATCTACCAGTTTCTGATTGACCCTTCTTAGCATAGTATTGGCTAGATTCATATCTCCGAGTTGGTTTATCCTGGAGAGCTTCTTCCTATAAAAATGCAAGAGCAACAGCAGTATCCAAGTTGGGAGGTCTTTGAACCATAACTACAGCTTTAATTTCTTTCTTAAGAGCATCTACAAATCTATTGACAATGGTTGTGGCACCAAAAGTAGGATCATGGGCTAGAATTTGGTGGACTACATCACTGAACTGTTCCACAAAATCAGCAACAGTAGCAGTTTGTTCCATGTGAAAGAAGTATCTAAGAAGGTGATTATGCTCATCTCTATCAAACCTATCACACACAGCCTTAACAAAGCTAGACCAAGGTAGTTGGTATATGGTGTTTTGCTTGGTTTGGAGCCACAAAGCAGCAGAAGCTGTCATTCTCATAGTAGCATGCCTAACCCAATTATCAGGTGGAGTGTGACAGATAGTGAAGTAATTCTCACAACGGGATATCCACAACCTAGGATTGCTACCATCAAATTTAGGGAACTCCACATCTTGTTGAGGGAACTGATAAGCAGGCACTACAGTATATGTAACATTCTCGACAGGCATAGTAGGGGTGGTTTGAGGCACCGAACCTGAAGGATGATGCTGGCCTGGGGTGATGGTATACACCACCCCGGAGGCCGGTACGCCGCGGTCTAACGACCCAGGTGCCGCCCTTTGAGGGTGAAGCTTCAGATGGGCGAAGCTCGGCTCCTTATCCTTCGGTGAGGCGAAGTGATCTTCACGCAGTGCATGTGTCAGGCACGGTTGAGAAGAGTTGCTTGTCTCCGGCTTGTCGGACCGATCTCCAGTATTAGCGTCCTCGAGAGGCAGACCCAACTTGGAGATGACTCTCCAGTCCGGTTCGCTGTGCCGAGATCCAAAGACGACGTCTTCCATCTCGGTGACACGACGATCGACTTCCGGCTTCCACAAAGATAAACTCGTTTTCATCGATCGCATCTCCTTGCCATTGTCCTCGAGCATGGCAAGTATCTTGCCATACTGCTCCTCCGGTGTGACTGCGGCCATCTGCTTGCGGGTATGGTACGAGTGGGTTGCCAGAACTATGGTTGGAGAACGGCGGTGAAGATGGGGAAAATTTCTGGCGAATTTGGTGGTATTTGTGGAATCCGACAGCGATTTCTCCACAAATTGATCCGCGTGTCTGGGAATTACAGAAGAATTGACCCGGCGACAGCAGCTCACTGCCGATCGGGGATCCTTTGCTCCGACCCGAGACGCTTGCAGATCAACCGATGGGAAAACGAAATCAAAGCGGACGGATCGAGAAGGAGCGGATACCAGATGTCACACGACTACTAGGATATAGATAGTTTGGAACAAGATCAAGTACCACGGCCACCTGCTCCGGCCGATCTACGCACCGCCGAGCTACGCCGCGCCGCCGTCGCCCGCCGGCACGGAGAAGATACGTGTTCGGGTTCGCCTCTCTCGCCCGTCACCGTTCGTTACATAGGAGCGGTGCTCCCCGACCGGGCCACGCAGGGCCGTAATTCACTTGGTCCAGCTTCGCCCGTAGACTCGGAGTTCGGCTTCTTGGGCCGTCCCGTGGCTCTTGGGCCGATGGCGTTGCCTTCTCTTTATCAGTGCCTTCAGCTTGATCATCAGAGGAAGAAGGTGCAGTAGCAGCCGTAGTGGAAGCAGAGCTGGTACCGGAGGTGTTGCCGTCGGTGACAGCGACATGCGGCGACTGGCGCTCGCGCCACCGATGCCTTCCCGAAGACGACGAGGGAGACACCGGTGTCCACCGCGGGCCCGGCCTTGTCGCCCACTCACGACGCGCTTTCGCGGCAGTAGCTGCGTGGCTGCCACGCGGCGAACGTCGACCGGGTACCTGATGGCGGCGGTGTATCCATGGCGGCGCAAGGAAGCAGGGGGGAGGGGGGGTGATGGGAGAGGTGGCGTAGGTTTCAACCCCGGTTTCTACCCGGGTTATGACCCTGGGTATGGCGGGCGTGGCCGCGGCTATGGTGGCCATCAGCGACTCACGGTGGTCGAGGTTTCGGCTATGGAGGAGGCCGCGGCGGTGATGCTGGCATGATGCATTTGGTTGGTCGGTGCGTGCTCAATCTCAAATCGATCTGCTGCTGCCTGTGTGACTTTGATGCGCTCCTAGTGAAACATGGGTGAATGGTCCGATCGCGAAAAAAGATTATGATGAGCATGTACGGATGTGCCTGATGATATTACATTTTACATTAATATTGCTTGGTAAGAAATTAACCGTCAGGACACAAGAGTCCAAGCACGGGGAGATTGGTGGTGCTAGTACGTGCGTGCCGGCCAAAACGCCACCAGCCTCAGGTGCCTTTCATGGCGTCATATGCACCCTTGTCGCCTCTTCGTTTGGTGGCCTGCAGGTCCGGTGATGGTGATGCTGTGCTGCTTGTTGGGTGCTGGCGGTGGCCACCGGAGCCTGTGGGGTCCCCGGCCGGCCCCGTGCCGGCGCCGGCGCCATCTCCGATTCCGATCCAGGCTGGAGCTACCGCTGGCGACGAACGAAAGAAGACAGGCACACACTGCAGGCCCTGCAGGGGCCATCCATCAATGCAGGTTGGTGCAGGAGAACCTCAAGGGCGCACATGTATATGCACCGCAAAGTGCCAATGCACGCTTGCAGACAAACAACACATGTTTCACTTTCATTTCAAGAGAGGTCACAAGAAAAAAAAGAAGTCAAAAAGTTGTAATTGGGCCGAGCTAACTTTTTTGTCAGGGCAAAGCTTTTTTGGGTTGCCATGGGCCTGGTCAAGTTTCCTTTCCATTAAAGCAAATGAAGCATGCTGCGAAAGGACATGCCATGCCAGTCGAGGTGATCAATCAAACACCATGAAGACCTGAACTAATGGGCTGATTCTGGTTACGGGTTGGCTATTAGGCCAGTCAACCAACACCAATGTCAAGGTATTTTAGAGGGTCAATCACGGGCATCCAATCTGGCCCAATACTGTAATTGGGCCGAGGAAACCTTATTTTCGTCCGGAAAATCTTTGGGCCTACCCAAGTTCTTCGTGGAAAGCCGATGATGCGTGCTGGAAAGCCCATGTAAGGAAACCGAAGAACATGAAGGCCTGCACTCATGGGCTAATTCTGGCTACGGATTGGGCCAGCCAACCAATCACACACTCACAGATCGGGTTGGTTGCATGCACGTGAAAGAGTGATAGTAGAAGAGTGTTCACAATTTAGGTTAAAAAAAGGGTAATGCTACTCTATGAACGTTCTACCGGTAGAACACGCATCAGCGGCCCATTGGGCCGGCCACCCGGCACCGCGCCGCGTGACACGCACCCTCCCACGCGTACCCCCCATCCGCGTGGGGCGGCAGAGAGCTGCCGACGCTCTCTCTCTCCCATTCCCCCCACTCCCTCTCTCTCTCTAGTTCCTTCCTCGCTCTCCTCGCCGCGCCGCCGCCACAGTCGCGCCGCCGCGACGCCGCTCCGCCGCCACAGTCGCGCCGCCCGCTCCGCCGCTACTCCGCCGCGCCGCTCCACCAGCTCCCTCCCTCCGCGCATGGGATCTCAACGCGCGCGCATCTCCACTAGGCCGGTGGCGAGGGGTAGGTGCCGGCCATGGCGGTGGCGACGTTCCCGCCTGCGGCCGACGCGGATCCGCCAGATCCGCCGGAGTTGACAGCGGATCTGCCAGATCCGGCGGATGGGCCGCGCATTCGCTGCCCCCACCTCCCCCTTCGCCCTGGTATGCTTCCTGCGCAGCGGGAGCCATGGGCGAGGTCGCGCGCCTCCGGACCCGGCCGCATCCGGGGCCTGCTCCTCCTGGGGGCGGCGGCTTCCCGGCGCCGGGAGTCATCAGGGTAGCCCAGGTAGGCCTTTTCTTCCCCTCTTCTCGTCCTCTCCCTGCCCTCTTCTCCATTACCGGCGAGCCCTAGGGTTCCGGCGAGCATACCCTGCTTTCCTCCCCCTGCATCTTTCTCGATGTTTCAACAGGCCGATTGCCTTTGGTTCATCAACGACACATGCTGTGTTTCAACAGGCCAGGTGCCTTGGTTTTCTGAAGTTTTTCTTTGTTTTTTTGATTCATTCACCATGTTGTTTCATGTTTGGCTTTCTCTGTGTTTCAGATTTTTGTTCTTCATTGTTTCAACACCTTTCATGTTGATGTTTCTTTTTTTTTGTGTGTTTTTTGATGAATGTGGCAGTGTGGTGTTTCAATGCGTTCATGTTTTTTGTTTCAAGAGGTTCCCCCTACATGTTTCAGTTTTAGTTTTCTGTTTCATTTTCAATTTTTTCCTTTTGTTTCACTATGTTTTGTTTTCTGTTTTAGTTTCTTTCATCATTTTCTTTCTTTTGTGTTTTTTACATGTTTCAATTTCTTTTTTCCGTTTTTTTTTTGCCGGTCGTTTTCTGTTTTTTTTTTTTCTCTCGGTTTGTGTTGCGGCGTGTTTCAATTCGCAAAATTTGTTTGTTTCAACTAACATTCATCTCCCGTTTCATTTTTTCTAATTTTTTGTTTCATTTTTTTTGTGTTTTTTCGTAGGCACGACGGCCATGTCGGGGCAGCAGCGGCGGCGGACCTGCACGGGAGGAGCAAGGGGTTCGCGAGGGGCTTTTCGCGGCGGCGGGGGTTGGGTGTGTGTGCTCATGTCGTGGGGGGTGGCGTCGGTGTGCCGCGCGAGTGGGGGTGGGCGGGGTGTGTGTGCGCGTTTGCGGGGTAGGAGATGGGCCGGGGCCTGCTCGCCGAACGACCGTTCTATGGTTGAACGTTCGATCGGCAGCAGCTCCCTTAAAAAAACAAACATTGCAATTTCGTGATGAAGACACACTTTGGATTTCATATCCAGAAGTTCTCTTACAACCGAACAGTTTGCCGTGTTGGAGTTTTGTAATAATTGGCCTGATTCTATCCTCGGATAGATGAAGCTGAATATTATCTAAAAAATCCAATCTGGACTTAAGCCGATGCCGCTATTTGTGCAACTATCACTCCTTGTTACAACACTAAGCCTAAAATAAGTCAAGGGATTCATCTTTCTTTAGATCAGGGAATATTCCGACTTTTCTCTTGGAAACAAGAGAGAATCATACCACTTTTTATTACAAAGATTTAGCATCCCACATGAAAAATAAAAGTTTCACTAAAAATTCAATTCTAGCTAGCATTATATTATATGACCATCCGAACAAGAGAAATCTGATCATTTAGTACAAAAGCTGGATCAATGCAAGATAGTAATACAAAGCGTAATTCTTTTTGACAACAAGAAAATCTTTAAGAAACAACATTGAAGAAAGTATCAAATGCCTTAAATTTTCTTATTAAGTAGAAAGTGCTAGTTAATCCTTTTGTAGAGGTTGCTAGTAGCGTGGAGAACCATTGTATTGCTAAATGATTGCGGCAGCTTGCTAAATAATTGTAACATTCATGTCTAATTATGTATAAAATAGGATCCAAAAAAATTGTCATTATACTGATCTTATTTAAGCTTGATCCATTTTCCATAAGTAGCAATAAAATGATATACAAAATAGGATCCATGAATAATCTTGAGTATACGCAAAGCATTAAATAGCTTGTGCGCACCGAACACACATATTTTTCATTGCACGAAACAGTTTCTACATTGAACATGCCAACCAACCGACGAATAAGAGAATCAGATCATTTATGGATCAAAGCAAGATATTAAGAAAGTGTAATTCTTTTTGACGTGAGAAAATATTTAAGAAACACCATTGTGCACATATGAAGTATGTAGAAAGTGCTAGTTCAGCTTTTTTAGAGGTTCCTAGTAGCGTGGAGGACCATAGTCTCGATAGTGAATCCTGGTCCAAAGCCCACCATGATGCCCCACTCAGCCGCAGCCTCTTCTCCTTCCTCGTCCATTCGCCGGCGCAGCTCATCCAGCACAAATATCACCGTCGCCGACATCATGTTCCCGTGCTCCCTCAGAACCGTCCGGCTCGCCGCCAGCTTGCCGGGCTCCAGCCCGAGAGCGGCATCGATGTGGTTCAGGATCCCACGGCTGCCTGGGTGCACCGCCCAGAAGATATCGTTCCACTTGCGCTTGTTGTCGTCACCGACGCCGACGCCGATGTCGAGCGGCGCGAAAGCGTCGAGGAGACACCGCTCTAGGTCCTGCGCCGCGAACGACTGCAGCCTGACAGAGACGTCCCCGTCGACCCCACCTGCTCCGAGCCGCACGTTGAGCAGGTGCGTCGACCCGGGCACCAGGGTCTGCGAGGCGGCCACCATCTCGAAGATCGGGCGCTCGCCGACGTCGGCGTCGGCGCCAACGATGACCGCGCCCGCGCCGTCGCTGAACACTGCCTGCGGGACGAGGGTGTCGAAGGTGTCCCCCTGCCGGGGCCCACGGAAGCCGGTGAGGGTGAGCTCGACGCAGGCCACCAGGACGCGCGCGCCGCGGTTGTTCTCGGCGAGATCCTTGGCCAGGCGAAGCGCGGCGCACCCGGTCGAGCAGCCGCCGAGCTGGAGCACGGTGCGTTGGACGCCGGCACGCAGGCCTAGGCGCGAGACCAGCCCGAGGTCCGTGCCCGGGGCACGGGCCTCCGAGCTGGTGCTCACCACCAGGTGGGTGATGTCGCTAGCCGGGCGACCCCACCTCGTGATGGCGATCGCCGCGGACGATGCAGCCAGCTCCGGAGCAGCCTTGGCGACCATGTCCAACCGTGCGTCGAGGTCCCCATTGCCGAGGAGGAAGCCAGGGTGGGCGTTGAGCATTTGCTCCGTGTGGTGAAAGAAACGTCTCTCTAGCCCGGTTATCCCACCTAATTATATATATAAAAATACATTATAAAAAAACCATACATAAGAGCAGAATTGTTATGTTTACTATACATCATATAAGTTCATTTTTTTAATTTTAACTACAAAGATCTGAAGATCTAATTATGCGGGTTGATGGTATTATAAGACTGATATATATTAGTAGAATTCATTCATTATGAAAAAAATATTTTTAGTGCTGTAACTAATTTATTTTAAAATGGTTTTGCATTTGATATTTTGAGACATATTACTGTTCATTTTGATTATAAAATAAGTAAATACTCCCTCCATTATTTTTTACAAGGTATAGTTTAACATAAGAATATTTATTTTGTTTATATTTTTAAGCTTATAAGGCAAAGTACATCTTCCAAAAAAGTAGCATGACAATTAGATTTTCGACTCTAAATCAAGAAACCAAGCAGCAAAAACCTTCCACCTGTAAAAATCAGATAAATTTGATCTGTTGGTTGATTTTGTGGGTGTTTTCTATTTTCAAAAGTTATTAAGAATCCATAATTAATTTATTTTAAATTTAAGTTGAACAAAATGAAACTAGCACGGTTTTTTTCTAAAAATGTTATCATGATCTATATGTAGTTATATTGAACTGGTTTATTTATTTATGTTCCTATTGCTTTACTGCTCGTAGTTGTGCTCATTATTTATTTAAAACAAATATGATCATCCAAATAACTCTAAACATAGCACCAACAGATACACAATATTTTTTTAGCAAAAAGGTACTAGAATTAGTTTTATATTTTTTATTTAAACAAAATAAATTATGAATTTTTACAAATAGTTTTATTATTTTATATAGTTCAAGATTAAATCGGATTGACATGTAATTTGCATGTGAGAAATGTACTTTACCATATGTTTAATTGTAAATTGAAAAGTATTAAATTTGCATTATAATTATTTAAAAAATGTTAGCTAAAGTACTGTAAAAAAGATTTAAAATTTAAACCTTAAGAGCATCTTCAGCTGGGTCCCTATTGAAGCCCTGATTCTACTTTTGAGGGTCGAAATAAAGAAAATATTACTCCACCAGAGCCACTACTAGAGCCCTCAGATTTGAGAGAGCTCTCAGATCTTTCCGCTGGCCCCTCAGTCATAGGGACTCTGGCCCAGGCCCTCATCCGTGGCACTCTCGGTCTTCGCGCAAGTCCTCGACACGGCGGCGCAGCCCCTTTGCGGCAAGAGCAAGGCAGCTCCGGTGATGTGCCCCTCCTCCACGCGACACTCCTTCCCCCCTTCGGTCGTGGCGCCCTTTTCCCCACTGCCGCGACACACTCCTTCCCGCACGGGGCTTTTTCTTCTCCACGGTCGCGGCACCCTTCCTCCCCACTGCAACGCGCTCTTTCCCGTGCGGCACTTCTTCCCTATGGTCGCAACAACCTTCTCCCCGAGCGGCCCCGATAGGCTGCATCGACGCCGCAGCGACGCGTTTCTACGTAGCTCAGTGGATAGAGTGATAGGTGGTCCCCAATCGGGAGTGTCTATTAAAAGGATTTGAGGGCTCTAATTTGAGGATTACTGTTGGAGCATGAACAAAAGATTGAGAACCTTAAAAGAGAAAAATTTTCAAATCAAAAGTAATGGCTCTAACTTGAGGCTAGTGCTGGAGATGCTCTAATATAGGAATGCGTCTTATAAGTTACAGAAGACAATGCTACGTACATAGTCTCTTGAACGTGTCTTTGAGGTGCACGAGGTGCTCCTTGTTTGTGACACGGAAATAGTAGTCGGGGAAGTCGTCCTGAAGCACGCAGAATGGTGGAGTCGCTGTGCCGATGCCGAGGACGGCGGCGGGGCCGTCGGCACGCTGCGCATGGCGGATCTCACGGACGGCGGCCACCGTGCTTGTTGCCATCGTCGTACACGTGAAGTCTCGTGAAGGCAAGGATAGCTACCAGAGAGACCACTAATAACATGTATACTCCTTTAGCTGTATATATATATTACAATTCTCGGATTCGATTCGACCGAAACAACATCCGCCAACCTAATTATTGCTCATCCTGTGTCGGATGGAGCTGAAATATTATTGCCGGGAGTGGTTGAGATTAAAGATGTACCAAGAATGAGTGTAGCTCGTACTGCCATATTTATTGGGAGTAGTTGAATGTTGGATTTAATTAGATTTTTCCAATTTATTTTAAGCAATTGAATCAGAGAAAATTCTAAGATCAAAGTTATGTAATTTTTATTCAGCAAAGCCATTTAATTTCTTGGGTCCTTTATGCAATGTAACTGACGGTTGGATGGGTGTTTGCATAATGACCTACTGACATGTTGATTAGCAGCTGTGCCGCCGGCCCATGTAGCCTCCACCACGTATTAACTGCATCTTTAGCCTAATTTCAGAGAGTACCCATACATGCAACCTTTTATTGCTAGCTGGCCACTGCTTCGTTCAATTCTAAACCAAGTCTAAACTAACTAAACTTATTTTCGATTGCCTCACTTCGTCAGATATTGTGGCCAAAACGAAAAATAGCTAGGTCTACGCCAGATATATAGGACCGGAGGGAGTATGCGTTATTAGTGGATCACAATGAATATTATGTGTTAGTGAGTCATGATGTTTTAGTGGTTTCCAGTACTAGTAATAGACAACTGAATTGTCATCAGTTTCATAGGTTGTTGGTAACAGACAATGCCACGATGGCCACCAACTCCTCACTTCTGTTCGCGAGTGAGAAAACACAACCAAGAAAACCACCTTGCTGCTGTGCTGCTTAACTTTCCCATCCTCCGAAACCATGTCCTCCTCTATGTTCATCTACCTGGCAAGCATGTTTTTGGAGCGTCTTCCACGCGACTGCTCGATCTTCTTCCTGATGGTTGCGACTTCTACTTCCCGACGGTCGATCTTTGGTGGTGGTGTTCGGCACTGCTACTTTTCTGCACTACGATGAGTAGAAAAAATACATCAACAAACGCTATGTCGACTAGCGAAAATGGCTCTAGTGCCTCTAAGTATGCTACTGTACCAACCATCTTTCTATTTTATATGTTTTATAGTCCCTGATTATTATGATGCTCGTAGTGGAAAACATCAGGAAGAGACCGGGGGGGGGGGGGGGGGGGGGGGGGGGGAGGGGTGAGAGAGAGAGAGAGCGCTTCAAAGCTAGGGTTTAGTCTTTCGACTATTCCTTTTCCTAAGATTCAACGATTAAGGCCCCTTGTATTTATAGTCTTGTTTGACTTAACCCCTAAGCAACCTAGGAGATCCTTATAAGATTTGGATTCTCCTTTCCTAGCAAACTTAAACTTGATTACTTAACTAACCAACTCTTTCCAAATCTACTACGACTCAATAAGGTAACTAGATGGCGACGACGGCAGCACGACCAGCGGCAGCAGGGGCGATGCTCCCTCCTTCTCGCATGCGCGCAGGCCTATGGTCCGATGCGAGGCCCGACTATCGCCCCTCCTCGGGCCCTTGTTGCCCCGTTTTCTCCGCCGAGGTGTACGTCCCGCGTTGGGCGTGTGACAACTGCTACTTTGTTGTCGAACCTAGAGCAGTAGGACCGCATACTCATGAGGTGAGCGTATGTTCCATGACACTGACATTAGGGACCTGCTAGCGATCGAACATTCTTGGTAGAACGCCCGTCGCTAGCAGGGCCCGGCCCACCCCACGCTATCATTCGAGCGTCGCCAAACACACACGCGGTCCCTCCCGCACCCAAAACCCGCGGCATGCGCGCCACCCACTCCACCACGTGCCCGCTCCGGCGCCCGCGCAACATGCACGCCTGCCCCGTCGCGCCCCTTGAAACAGAAATTGCAGCACCTGAAAACACAAACAAAAAAGTTGAAACAAAAATTAGGAAAAGAGTGAAACAAAAGATGAGATGATGTTGAAACAAATCAAAATTGCAGTTAGAAACACTTTTGAAACCTTGAGAGAGAATAAAAAGAGAACAAAAAATATAGAAACAGATAGGAATTAACATATGAAACACAACTGAGCAAGTAGCAGAAACATCACAAACAAATCAATTGAAACAAATATAGAAACAAATGTAACACACGCTCTGAATCAACATGTCATTTGTAACACACTCGTAACAAATGAAACATAGTTGAGAAACTAACAGAAACATCATGATAAAATCAATTGAAACAAAAGAAAAATGAAACACAATTCACAAAAAAAATGAAAAAACATCTGAAACAAACAGAAACCCACCCCAAGAAACAATGGGAAAAGAGAAAATGAAACAAATTAAAACATGGAACTGAAACACAGCAAAAGAGGATGGTGTGAAACACCAAGAAACAAGTAAATGCAAAAAAAGAAAGAAAAAATACACCGGCTGAAAGACAGAACATGAAAAGAAAAATAATCCCCCAACATGAGAGCATAAACTGATGAAACACCCCAAGGTGCGCAATTGAAACACCCCGCCGGAGTTGGGAAGGAAGGAAGGCTCAGCTAGGGACCAGGGAGGGAGCAGAAGGGGGGCGGGGTAGAGAGCGAAGAACAGGAGGCCTACCTGGTATGGGCTCGTCCCCGGGGGATCGGCCAAATCCGCACACCACCGCCGCCGGGACCCCTCGGATCCACCGCACACCTGGCGGATCCGGCAGATCCCCTCCGCGACCGCCGGTGCCGCCATGGCCAGGTCCAGATCCCCCCTCTGCGATCGCCGGCGCCGCCATGGCCAGGTCCCGCTCCACCACCGTCGCCATGGGCACATCCTCGGAGGACAGGACGGGACCGCAGCACGGAGAAGGAGGAGGGCTCTCTCGCCGAATCTGAGACCGTCATGGCTAGATCCGCCCCGGGAGACCGCCGCCGCCCCCTTGCCAGAACCCTAGGTCGGAGATGGAGGGAGGAAGGGGGGCGCACGAGGTTAAGCGAGCACGCGCGGGGTGACGAGTGGGCGGCGACGCGCGTGGCGAACTTGCCGCGAGAGAGAGAGAGAGAGAGAGAGAGAGAGAGAGAGAGAGAGAGAGAGAGAGAGAGAGAGAGAGAGAGAGGCGCACGGCGCCGGCTTGAGAGGCAGTGCGATGGTGCTGCGCGAGAGCGTGGGCAGCGGCAGAGAATGCAAGGAGGAAGGAGGAGAAATGAGGCTGATGCGGGTGGGAGTGTGTGTGTTTTGACGCGCGCGCGTGGGCTGCCTGTGCGGCGCGTCGCTGGCTGTTTGGGCCTGTGCCCCCGGCCCACGAAACATGTTCGATGATCAGAACGCTCTAAAAGGAGAATTACCGCTGATGTTATGTTGAAGGGGGGCAATAATCAACGTGTTTGGGGACATCATAGTTGAGGTATACAAGTGGCTGTCTACTGGAAAGGAAGTATGGGGTGCACTTGAGGCCAATATAGTACAAAATTTTTTATGCTAACTGTGAGTTGTGTGTCATGGAGCAGATTTATAACTATAGAATGGTTGATATGGTCATTTTGTAGTAAACCAAGCTCATGAGGTACAAACACTAGCAAAAGAGCTTGAGAATTTAGTATATGTTTTGGATATTATTGCTAAGCTAGCACCAACTTGGAGTCACTTTAATTTTCTACCTCTCTGAAACATAAGAGATGGCAGCTCATCATTACTGATCTTATTGGCAATTTGGATGCTGAAGAGAAGGCGAGAAGAAAGAACGTTTGCGACTAGAGAGTTGTGTTGAGGGGAATTCTAGTGCAGACGTGGATTGGTGACTGCACAGTCTACACTGTGACTGTGAATGTTTCTTCCACCATGTCGTGCTCACCGTGCATGTAGCACGGTCGTATGCAAAAATTGTTTCTTGAGGTTGCTTTACAGAAATCGCATGTGTAAAAGAATTTAGACTGCCGGTTTTCTTAAACTAACCCTCTGAAAACCAATCATTTACACTGATGGTTTGCTTAGGTGAACTGCCGCGCGGTTGGCTTAAGCAAACCACCAATTAAATAGATTTAATTACACTGGTAGATCTCAAGAAGACGATGTCAAGTTTTCGATTTTCACTAGACTTTCACACTAACTCACTGACATGAAAGGCTAGTGAAAATCGAAAACTTTACATCGTCTTCTCTCTACCGGAATCTACTACTTTGCCAAGTGCCACAACAAAGTAAAAAAAAAAAGACTCATCAAACCCTTTGCCGAGTGAGCTCACTCGGTAAAAAAGGAGTTGGCAAAGCTGTCTTTACTAAGTGTTTTTGTCAGATACTCGGTAAAGGTTTTGCCGAGTGCCCGACACTTAGGAAAGTTTTTTTTAAAAAAAATCTAAAATAGCAATATATATATTTTTTTAATAAGCAGAGGCCCTTACCAGCAAGTCGCGGCATTTTTCGCGTGCTCCATGGCCTCTCCCTCACGTGGTACCTCCTCTAACCACTGCATTACACACATGTGTCTGTAAGCAATTTTGGTTTCCCACATATTATACAAATCCGAGTGTAAATTACTTGTTTGAGGCCCTAAACGACTTTAAATCAAAATGTTTTCAAACACAAAGTTTCATAACTTTTCGAAATCTATAATTTTCATTTAGGGAGTTGCTACATCTAAGGTCGTTTACAAAAATTGAATTACAGATTTGAGATATTCAAAGTTCAAACGCAGTTTTGCATGATAAGATGATTTCAAATCAAAAGGTTGTGAACTACAATCTTCATAACTTTTAAAGATCTACAAAGTTTATTTTAGTTGGTTCTCCAATTGAGATCGTTTGAAAAATTGAAATTTATAATTTTTGAAATTCAAAATTAGAATTTTTTAAAACCAAACGTTAGGAAAATGAATTCAAGCGAAAAAGTTGCCAACTAAAAACTTCTATAACTTTTCAAGATCTATAAAGGTTATTTTGGTTGTTTGGTCATTTGTTGATCAAGCATGGTATTTCTAACATTGTTCATAAATCTTATATATCTCCATTGTAGTTTTATAAAACTATATAAGAGAGACGTAGATTTTATGAACAATGTTACTATCGCTTTGCCGAATGATGAATGACCAAAATAAAAATTGTTGATCTTTAGAAGTTATACAACTTTATAGTTGATTTTTTTTTCATTTGAATTAATTTACTACTTTAAAATGCGCTTTTAAATAACTATTTTCCATGTGAAAATAAAATACTCAAAAAATGCCTTCTTTGCCAAGAGGCACTTGGCAAAGAAGGTCTTTACCGAATGTGTTTTTTTGGCACTTGACAAAAGAGGTCTTTGGCCAGTGTTTTTTTTTGGCACTCGACAAAGAAGCTGCTTTGCCGAGTGTTTTCTTTTCTTTTCTTTTTTCTTTTTTTTTGCACTCGGCAAAGAGCTTCTTGCGAAGTGCCTGAAAAATTATATATACTCGGCAAAGAGCCGGTTTCCGATAGTATCTTTTCCGATAGTATCCTTGACATCTACATGTGTAATTAAGTCTATTTATTTGGTGGTTCGCTTAAGCCAACCGTGTGGCAGTTCACCTAAGCAAACCGCTAGTGTAAATGCTCGGAAGCTAGAAATGGTATTGCATCAGCTGCTACTTATGTAGAAACGGTACTGCAGCTGCTACGTGCCTGAGAAGACGCATAGTTACGTGGACTCACATGAGTGTGAGAACATACTCCTATATATGTGTCACTTGTCACAAAGAGCATGACAAGAGGGATGGAATGGGAAAGGCACCCATAATGCCATACGTCGTCAGTATCCATTTTTTTGGTTGGTAACCTTCTTGGTCGACTCAGTGAGACCAATTATTTGACCTCTTCGTCCATGTACGCACATGTTAGGTGGACGTCGGTCCTTCATTTCTTCTGTACAGTTTGCTAGGTGGAAATCTTTGTCATGTCATCTCAGGCCGTCAGGCGTCATGAGAACATGTCCCTGTCCAAGACTCTGAATTAATGGGCATCTGGTTATCTACATGTGGTTGTACGTCGAATTCCAATTGCGGCTATGTCCGGAAGGGAAAGTTGTCTAGTTAGTATTTTATCAGAAACATTTGTTGAGAATCATGTGTGCAACAGGTTGATCACTACGTCGTTTAAGTGGGGTACGTACCTCAGTTGCTGGTTTGCTCATATATAGGCCTAGCCGTTCCTCTCCACAAAAAGTCTGATAACTGTCGTCGTTCTCTCCCAAGAAGCCTGTCTCAAAACTGATCCGGTTGGTTTCAATGTCGGTAAACGACATGTTTCATTGTTCGCGAATTCTCAAAACTTTATGCTATAGTTTAATTTACATGTTGGTTGCAAAGTGTGACGCTCTAGAAGTCAGAGGGTGAACGGCATCCACATTTGCATTCCACTAATTTCGATTAGAGGGACGCCGCAATTGAAATAAAAGTGCCATATATTCTAACATCAGCCACCTGATCTGGATAGGTCTTTGTAATACTAGAACAAGAACACAAAGAAACTAGAAAAATCTAAACTAGATGTGAACACAAAAAAAGTGATTAGAGAAATAATTCAGTTACCAAACCCTAATTAGAAACACAAAGAGCTCTATTACAGGAAATAATTTTCGGAGGTGGGCACGACGTCCACTTTCGACAAAACGCCTCTGTTAATCTCATTAATAGCCTCTGCTAATGGTCTCCAGAAAACCAAGGAAACCAAAAAAAATTGCAGCTTTATCCGCGACTTGCCGTTCTATGCTAGCACTTCTCTATCACTAGAACACACACTCATCTATGACAATATATGATCATATTCTACCTTTTATATTAATATTACATAATCTCTTATATCAAATATTTTGGCTACTAAATGCACTCAAATGAAAAATCTTTTAGCTACGAAGTTTTAATCATGTCAAGCACTAAAACTATGGTATATGATGCCTCTCTATCTGAGATTGTTTGAAAAAAAAATGAATATTAAAATATGTGAATTTAGAACTATTTTCTTTTGGACCTAAAGGACTTCAAATGAAAAAAAAAAGCCATCAACAACAAGCATGTAGCTTAGGTCGGCCACTACAACTTTGGTATTTAACCATGTGATCAACTATGGTCGTTTAGGAATTCTAAATTTTGAATTTCAATACCAGTAACCTAGTTATTCTATATCCATATCAGTTATGGCTTGCGCAAGAGTTGGTTCAGCCCCCATATAACATAATCGGTCTATATATATCCATATCAATTATGATAGTCATTATAGTTGGATCTTTTCTTCTATTCTTTTGTTATGTAGCTCATGGTTAATCTCTGAAATTGTTTATCATTTTGCTATCAGTAAAATCTCCCTTTTTATTGTATAGCATTTACGATCGGCAATACTTTTGTGCTCTCTAACGTTTTGAGGTGTAGTGTGGTAATACTCCAGAAGGTTTTATCATTGTGTTTCTTCTGATGTGTTACATATATTTTCCCCAATTATTGTGCATATGTATGTGTTTACATGTCCCCTTATAGCAGTAGGACAATCATGTATAATTTGGTTTTTACGGGATGCACTATATATTTATTTGTCACACAATCGACTCTCCAAATCCCAATAGATAAATCCTGGGTTTGGTTCAAGAATCTAGAGGCAGTATATTCATTTGCTTGTCGCAAAATAATAGTTCCTCAAGAATTTCCTGACAATCGTTCCTTTTTTTTATGGGCAAATGCCGGTCTCCAAATTTCTTGCAGAAGGATAGTTTTCAAAAAAAAAAAACAGTTTAAAAGTACATTCAGTGTACTTGTATTAGATAGTGTAGCTACTCCAAGAGGCTTTAGAGACATGCATGATCAAACTTTCTTCTCTAAAAGTGTATGAGCATTTCAAAATGGATCCAACTTGTGATATGTTGGTTATGGACGGACTGAAATGAAACAGCGCTCCAGCTATAAGAACCCCTCACAAGAATCAGTAGCTGGCCAGAACCAAAAGCCTGCAACTGAAAGTATAGAATATATAAGTTGAAAGGAGCTACGTCGTCGCCATGCATGCAAAGAAAAAGTGCGTGAATGTTGTCGGCGACGTCGACGATGTCGATGTTGACCTGTACCCATTCGAGCGGTTGCTGTGCAGCCCTTTCGTGGCAGCGTCTGAGAACCCGAAATCCAATCGTGGGGTGGCAACCAGGGACGTGGTCATCGACGCCGGCACTGGCGTGTCGGTACGCCTGTTCCTCCCCCGCCGAGCTGCTACCGCGGCGGCGGCTGACCGTGGGAGTAGGAAGCTTCCCCTCGTCGTGTACATCCATGGCGGGTCTTTCTGCACGGAGAGCGCCTTCAGCCGGACGTACCACCACTATGCGACCTCCCTAGCCGCGAATGCCGGTGCGGTTGTGGTGTCGGTGGAGTATCGCCTGGCGCCGGAGTACCCCATACCCACGGCCTACGATGACGCGTGGGCAACGCTTCGGTGGGCGGCGTCCCTCGCCGACCCGTGGCTAGCGGAGCACGCGGACCCTCGACACACATTCTTGGCGGGCGACAGCGCCGGCGGGAACATCGCGTACCACACGGCGGTGCGCGCCAGCCACCGGGACGACGGCGTCGATGTCGAGGGGGTGATCATTGTTCAGCCCTACTTCTGGGGTGCCGAGCGGCTGCCCTCTGAGTTGGGCCCTGAAGACGGCAACGCGGTGCTGCCAGTGTATAGGGTGGATAGGCTCTGGCCATTCGTGACGGCGGGCCAGGCCGACAACGAGGACCCACGGCTGAACCCATCAGATGAGGAGATCGCGCGTCGCTGACATGTCGCCGCGTCCTGGTGGCCGTCGCCGGGAAGGACACCTTGCGGGACCGTGGGGTCCAACTTTTCGCCCGCACCCGCGGCAGCGCGACGGCGACGCTGGTGGAGTCGGAGGGCGAGGACCATGGATTCCACCTCTACAGCCCGCTGCGCGTGACGAGCAGGAAGCTCATGGAGAGCATCTTGCACTTCATAAACCAGTCGTCGACGCCGGAGCTCGAGCTCGAGTATGATTTGCAGGAGCTGCATGTGGATGCATGGAGATGGGATGGCTTTCAAGCAAACCGGCCCATCATACTAGGCGTGCCTAGCAGGCCGTTCAGAGACATATTTGACTATGGGATGGACATGAAGCATCCCACTGGTACAGTATGCAACGCATATGAAGGTCCATCGAAAATTGGAGGTGCCAACCTAGCAGCATCCAATAAGGTAAATTATGGGCTATTTCCTACCAGCCAATTGAGGCCCAATCAGACCTACAAGGGTCCAGCAGCAGCAGCACTTCCCAGCACTTGTATTGTCAAGAACATCTTTTAGCAGTGAACCAGCCAAATATATGATCTCAAACATGTGGTAACATAAGGGGTATGATATCCTCCGTGAATATGATGGGTCTAATTGTGTTTTTTAATTTATCGCTACTAAGAATAATTGTGTTATCAAGATAATGTACTTGCACCATTCTATATTATATCAATATAAAAACAAGACTGCAGAAGGAAAGTTTATTTGTGTATCAGTATCCTTTTTTTTTAAAAAAAAAAACACAATGGTCATGTTAGTCCATAAATAAATCATTTGAGATCTAGCAAACATCTCCAAGATGCATGAGATCTAACATGAGAAAATAAGCATGTATCTAACAGCAGGGAATGATATGAATTCTTGTGACCAAGCCATATGGCATGTCATATATATTGCCACATGGCCTATACAAGATCATTAAGCCCCAACGGGTGGTGATGCGATCAGACGTTAGCCCAAGAGTTATAAATAATACATCAAACTACAATGAGGTAGATGGAATAGGTTAACTTAATCTGAAGAAAGGTTTATATCATTTTGGGCCGTCATTTACTTCCTTATGCAAATCTCATTGGATAAATCACTTGAGTGTTAACTATAGATTTCTTGCACCCCCAGATAGAATCATGGCTAGAAGCTTTTGTGTAATCTTTTTAATCTTCTTTGTAAGCTTTTTCGTTTCTTGAGTTTGTACAGAGACTTTTTATTTGCATTTCAATCAAAGCACAGTAGGGGAGCCCCCCCCCCCCCCCCTGTTTTCCCTCAACGCGTAATTAACTTGTAGTTTAAATATTGACATGTTCAAATAGCTCTCTTTCTAAGATTTATTCTCACCCGTCATATCTTTCCAGGTGCTTGTTTTGAATGCCTTGCTTGAAGGGACGTGATTAATTAGCAGCATATTTTCAATGTTTCACCCACATGTAAAAATAATAATAATGATAATGACACTCTTAACTTGTTGTAATGAACTTAGTTTATCTTCATGATGATCCTTTATATTTTTAATAAAGGCATTTAAGTTAGAGCTTGCTTAATTATAGTTTTGTTCTATTGTTGGTTGCTTCTGTGTTTTACTTTGATATTGGGAATATGGTACCGAGTTTTTACGCTCTAGCATGTGGGAAGGAATGTTAGTGACATCTTAGGTTTTGGTGACGCCTAGCGTGTTACAAGAGTCCTGCAATGCCACGGACGTACGTGAACACGGGGATCCTCAACATGCGCGTGTTGCGATACGATACAACATCGTCACTGGCGTCGTCAACATCAGGCTGCCCAAGAACGATCTGGCCGGTGTTTGGACTAGATGGAACGCTGTGCACTACCGGATCCAGAGGCTCCCGTCGGCAAAGAGTTTGCCGATGGCAAAGAGGCGTTGCTATTCTTTTTGTTCTTTTGGGTTTCCTGATTCTCCCTTCGTGGAGCTTGTAACTTTAACACTCTTTTATTTTAATAAAATCCAGTAGGGGCGCGCCCCTCCTGTTCCCTCAAAAAAAAAGTGGCGTTGCCATTGGCAAACTTCCATCGGCAATATCTTCATCGGCAAATGGCAAAGGGCAGAGCCATCGGCAAACGCTTTGCCGATGGCCGCGACCCCCATCGGCAAAGTGGCCACGTCAGCCGGACGGCGGGTTTGCCGATGGCTGACGCCAAGTGGCCATCGGCAAAAGGCTTTGTTTTCCGATGGCCACGGCCGTCGGCGTACATTTTTTTTTGTTTTGAAAATGATTTCCCGGATTTATTAACATATGGTCAGTTTGACCTGGGCTTCGCTGGGAAAAATTCCCTAGATGGCCATCGGCAAACCTGGGAAATTTTTTTCCTTTTTTTCTGTTTTCTTCCATTTCCACCACATTTAATCAAGAGCAATAATATCACAAGCAATATATACAACATTCATCACATATATTCGCAATAATACACCATTTCAACCATAATATAGCATAAATTCGGTATAGCATGTCCGAAATCATCCATACAAGTCGAAATGGCTCCATACAAGTCCCAATTCATGCATACAAATCCAAATTCATCCATACAAGGCCAACATCGGCAAAACATGTCCGACGTGGTACAACAAGATCCAAAAGCAGGAATAGAAGGTACCTAGCTCGTGGCGCCGTCCCCTTGGGTCCCCGAGCCCCCAGCACCATCCTCCCACGCAGGCCAACTCGGCGCCGCACCGAACTGCCATCGGCCGAGCTGCTGCTGCTGAGGGAACTGAGACGGGCCCGGCTGCCCCTGCGGCGGCCACGAGTACCCCGGCTGCGTGGGGAACTGAGACGGCCCGGGCTGCCCCTGCGGCGGCCACGAGTACCCCGCTGCGTGGGGAACTGAGTCGGCCCGGGCTGCCCCTGCGGCGGCCACGAGTACCCCTGCGTCGGTGGAGGACCCCAGACGAACGGCTGCGTGGGAAGGCTCTGGTAAGGACCCCAGACGTGCGGTGGAGAAGGACCCTGTGGAGAAGCACCCGCTGGAGGGCTAGCACCTGGAGTTGGGTTCGAACCCGCCAACTGTGTCTGCACAAAGACCAAGTGATGGAATTAGTACCTGCAGACTGGCATCACAAGCTAAAGCAATAGGCAATGTTGGGACTCACCGGACGAGGTGCAAGAAAAGGCAGTGGAGGTACTGGTGGTGGAGCGAAGACAGCGGCTGGAGGCTCACTCATTCCCTGGGCACGCATATGCAGGGACATCTGCGACATCTTCTGCTGGTAGTGCTGCGCAACTGCGGCCGCGTGCTCCTGATAGGCAAGCGCCATCTGCTTCTGGTTGGCTAGCACCTCCTGGACCGTGGACTGCAATATTACACCAGCATGGTTGATTGTATTTGAAGGCAAGGTACATTATTTGTGAAACGGTCGAACGACGAATGAAACTCCACTTACCTGAAGACCCGCGATCACCTGCGCACTGCTCGGCTGCCGAGGCGCTATGGGGACCCGCGGTGCGCCCCTTCGCCGGTCTTCTTTGCGGATCTCGGTCAGCGTCGGGACAGAGGACGGCTCAATGGCACTGTGGGCCATATAGAACCGGCCGTGCTGCTTCCCTCCTCCCAACCTCATCAAGAGCTGAGGGTCTATGGGCTCGGTGGTGACGTCGTAGTCGTGGCCATAGGCCTCTCGAGCTGCGGCGGCGTACTTGGTGAGCTTCTCGTACACGACCGGGCTGGTGTACTTCTCGGGCCCATCCGAAGAGCTGTACGTGGTGGAGGCCGATTTCGCTGGGCCCTTGTGAGCAAGGGCCCACCCCATGTACTCGTTGATGGGCTGCCCGTCGTGGTGCTCCCTCTGCGAGGAAAACAGAAAACATGGTTACAAGTAGAGATATAAGAAATCCAGCGCTATAAGAAATGGTTGAACACAAGCATACCCATGTTTCCATGAACTCGGGAGGTTAAACTCCCCGGTGGTGTGAGACCCCGGACCTCGCCATCTCTTCCAAGCGCTTCGCCCGACGTGCTCTGTGCGCACGTACGCCTCCGGCGTTTGCCACCCTTTGACAATCTCACGCCGGCGGTCGGCGTACTTGCCGCACCAGCCCGGAGGTGTCTCGCATGACATTCAAGTATTAGATCTTCCGGATAATGAGTTGAATGTGTCACATAAGGAATCACAACGGATGTTTTCCTACTTATTTACCCGCATGTACTTGCTCCTCGGTGAGGTCGGTCTCCGGTTCACATATCGCTCCCCGGCTCGGGTCTTATCCACCTTCATCCCCCGGTTGGCGTAGTAGGAGATGACGGCCCGGGTGTGCGCCTCGTAGAACATGTCCTTGATCCGCAACTCGCACACCTTGTCCTGATGCCGGTCCGCCAGCACGGGGTCCTGCCCCTCCGCCAACCTATAGTACAACTGCACACAGGCATCAAACATCATTCCATTGTTTGAGAAAAGTCCAACAAATGCGTAGTATTGAGATATGCGTTGCGATTGAAAGACTCACCCAAAACTCCCTCTTGATCTTGTCAGCGAGGACTTCTCCATGTACGTCCCTGACGAGGTAGTAGTATGGCCATTTGTCGGGCACGATCGTCTTCCCCTTGATGGTGACCATGCCAGGGAAGTTTGCCTTAATCACTCGCCCCTGGATGCTAGTGACATGGGGCAAACTCTTCCTGGCCGTCACCTTTGCCCAGCCACTGCACATAAACAACAATTGTTAGTATGCAGTTTTAATTTGAAAATGAAATAAGAACAAGTACAGAAATCAACAATGGATACTTACCTCCCAGCGATCACGACCTGCGGGCGGTCCTCAGGGCGTGGCAAGTGCTCAGGGAGCTTAGTGGGCCCGTGCTGGAAGGGCTTCTTCCCGGTGCCTGTGGAAGCCGAGGTGCCTGCAGTCTCCTCCTCGTCGTCGTCGTCGCCACCGCCACCGCCGCCGCCGTCCTCCTCGTCGTCGTATGCTGCATGGACAGGAAGAAGCCCGGTGGAAATATCATCTCCAACTTGCAGAGCAACTTAGGTGCAGCCTCCTCCGGTTCAAGACAAACGTCCCGAGACAACTCCTTGGAACAAAGCTGGCGGAAGAAAAAGCTCAACTCTGCCAGGACGCGCCACACCGGCTCGGGTAGGTATCCCCGGGTCATCGCAGAAGGAGCCGCTCAATCCGATGTGGAAGTCATGACTCTTCATTCCTAAGACTTTGCTAGTCGGCAAGTTCACTCCCCGCTCGTATTCGCCGCATACCCATCGGGGAACCTTAGCTTCTGCAACCACTCCAGTGCTTCCTTCCTATGCGGCCTTTTCAGGATGTAATCGGCCGGGCCCTTCTTCCATCTCTTGCCCGGCGCAGGGGTCTTCATCACTAGATTTGGTCTATCGCAAATCGTTTCAATGTCCAATCCTAGCCTTAACGTTGTCCTTTGACTTCTTGCCAATGTCCAGGAGTGTTGCCCAAAGTGCCTCGGCGATATTCTTTTCTCGTGTGCATTACATCGATGTTGTGTGGAAGAAGAAGGTGCTTGTAGTAGGGGAGCCTAGTCAAGCCCGATATATGAGTCCACATGTGGTCGGTACCATATCCTTTGAAACCACCATTCACGTCATCAATTTCGAGAGCCTCTATCTCGTGCAAGGATGTCACCGGGCTCTTTTCCTTAGGGATGGGGCCGGTGACTTGAACACCTTTCGTGAAGTGCTTTTTATCTCGTCTCGGTGGATCGTCCTCCTTTAGGAATTGACGATGTTTGTCGAAAGAAGAATACTTGCCACCCTTGGCCGCCCGGTGAACATCACATCTCGCCTTGCATGTTGGGCAAGGGAACTTCCCGTGAACACACCACGCGCCGAACAAGCCATACGCCAGAAGTCATGCATTGAGTACCGGTACCACACATGCATCGTGAAGTTCATCTTCGTAGCTCGGTCATACGTCGCACCCCCTCATCCCAAGCTTTCGCAATTCATCCCACACTGGCTGCATGAACACACCCATTTTGTTGCCCGGGTGTCCAGGTGTTATCAGCGTCAAGAACACGTTCTTCGGGTCGAACATGACGCCGGGGGGAAGATTGAGGGGGATCACAAACACGGGCCAACAAGTGTATGGGGCCGCCATCATTCCAAACGGGTTGAACCCATCTATTGCTAGCGCTACGCGTACATTTCGAGCCTCCTCGGCCATGCGAGGATTCATGGCATCGAAGTACTTCCATGCATCACCATCCGCCGGGTGCTGCATCTTGTCACTGTATCTTTTGCCATTCTTGTGCCACGTCATTTGTTTCGCGGACTCCTCTGTCATGTACTGCCGTTGCAGCCTCGGTAGTACAGGAAGGTGTCGTATGACCATCTCGGGGATCTTAGACTGTTTCTTAATGCCATCACTGCCTTCTACCTCCACGTACCTAGAGGCTTTGTGTAACATCTCCGGTTTTAGGCATAATTAATCTTGCATTACCTGGCATGATCATCTCATGAGCATCCCATTTGCATGATGAACTTTAGGCCATGATAATTGGTGCATGCTTGTTTGTATTTTAATTAGGATAATTGAGTGCAAGATTTTAGTTTGATGAGTAACTGATGCTTGGATTGATTGGAGATGTGTTTAAAATATTGCTAGGAACAATTCGTGTGTTGGTCATATAGCCCAAAAATGACTCGGTTGAGAATCGACCAAAAATGCCTCTAGGTTTCGATTCCAGCCGTTTTCAAAAGTGGTAGCTACGTTGCTCAGATCAAGTTGGACCTTGAATAGAGTCTGTAGAGAAAAATATAAGGAGCAAAAAGTCTTTTGGCACCGAGTCATGAAAATGCTTTTTAGCCCTTCAAAATGGCCAAAAACAGTGTCTAAATAATATTTAATAATATTTTTATAATTCAAATTTGAGCCAAATTCACATTTTCAAATCTAGGCTGAATTAGCAAAAACTTCCAACATGAAAAGTATTCTACTCATCAAATGGAGAAACTTTCATGTTTTGAGTTTTTCCAAATTCGCATTATTTTTGGAGTTATTCGCGGTCAAACATTTCAAGTCGAGACAAAAGGTGTGGGACCCACCTGTCATCATCTTCTCCCTCCTCCTCTTTTCTCCCTTTCCCTCTGCTTCCGGCGCCAGAACACCAGAGCGCCGCTGCGCTGCTGCACCGCTGCTGCCACTGCTCGCCTGCCCTGCCTGCCTCGCCTGCGCGCCTCGCCCGCCGCTGCACCCCGCACGCCGAGCCCGGCCAAGCGCTACGGACGCGGCCTCACACTCGATTGCGCACGCCTGTCGACGCCATCATGGCGCGTGCCCGCGCCCATGGCGCCCTGCCCGACCTGTCGCTCGACTCACTTAAAATGGACGCGCCGGCCTCCTCTACCTATCCCTCCTTTTCATTTCTCTCTCTCCCTTCTCCTCTGCACTGAAGCGGAGCCGAGACCGAGCCCGCCATTAGCGGCCCTTGGCCGAGCTCGCGCCGCCGCTCATTTTCTTCCCCTGACCTCCTCGACCCCAACCCAAACCACCACCAGCTTCGCCTCGTCATCCTCCACGCGGTGCGCGTGCTCACCTCGAGTCGGCGCCGCCCGAAGCCGCGGCTGCCGGGGCAAGCCGCCGCCGGCCGCTCCGCTCACGTGGCCAGTGGGCCACGGGCCGCCGCGGGGCCCACTAAGCCCACCAGCGGGTGCACCGGGTCCGCACGGAGCTCCGCCGCCCCTTCTCCCTCGCCGGCGAGCCCTCCCCGGCCGGAATCGGCGAGCACCGCCGCGTCCTCCGCTCTCCATCCTGCCGAGGACCAAGCGTTTAGAATTTAGAGAAGGTGAGGGACTTTTCTGCAAAAGTACTGCCACCCGTGTCAATGACGTGTGGGTTCTCGGTGACGTCATCGCTGACGTCACTGCTGACGTCAGCATAGCTGGGCCTGGGTGCATGACACGCGGGACCCCGATGACGTCATCATGACGTCATTGATGACGTCAGCTGGTCACGGGTCTGTGTACAGTAGCCGGGTGTACCTAGCGGTAGAGCGCCTCTGGGTACTGTTTCGGGTGCGTATAGCAATTCAGATCGGTTTTTAAAAAGAAAAATAATCTCTGCATTTTGATTAAATGCTAGTAAAATTCATATCCGGAGTTTTAGGGCTCCGATTTGAGTGAAACCAATTTTGTTGGCTTCCTTGTGATGAGTAGTATCTGTTAAAAATATAATATGGCTTGTTTGAGATACTTTTATATTGAGCTTAGAATTAATTATTGAATTGCTTGTTAAATTAGAAAATGCTTAATAAATAGAATATTGCTCAGAAAAATATGGTTCTGGTTTTGTTGGTCTTTTTGTGTGATGCTTTACCCATGGTAAATATATCATGTGCATGTTGTATGTAAAATTATGAAGTTGTAGTTCAAGTGGGATTCTAGGGCTATTCATGGAAAAATTCAAAAAGGCTTTTTGTTGAACTAGTTTTGGGTTGATAATTTTTGTAGGCTCCTTATATTACATGAGGTAGCCCTTGATGTAGTGGAACCTGAGTTTTGGTATACTTTATAGTACAAAGTATTTTTTAGGTTCCCCGTTATGTGCTGCCTTGTCATTTTTGTGTAGGATAGCATACTGCTCAAAATGAGGTGAGATTTGGATGGTAGGCTATATTTGTTATGTTTTATGGACTGTAATTTTTGTAGGATTTTAGGAGTAGCCAATCATGGTGCTCCTGTTCAACTCTTGGATGTTCAACTTAGGGGTTAAGTCCATTGATGCTAGGCTAATCTAATTGTAAGTTGGGTTTCTGGTTGACTTGCCTAAAGATGATAGTTAGTGTGTTAGCTTGACCATCTACTGTTAAAGTTTCATGGTCATTGCATGAATGGTTTAGGAGTTATGGGTGTGACAAGATGGTCACCAGGGCTGTTTTAGTGGCTGTTTTGCCAGAATCAATCCTGATGCTCTGTGTTTTAGGTATAGTTAACCTAGGAATCAGTTTGTGATGTCTTCAGATGTTTGATGGAGAATTTCATAAGATTTCCAGAATGTCTTCATTCATATTCATAGGGTCTATGGTTATTTATTTACGATTTATTTATTGATCTGTTAGTTATATGGTTAGGATGATTATGTGTGAGTGTTGTCTCCTTGGCTTTACTGACTTGTCTGCTGATGATAGTAGAAAGGGATGTCGTACTAGGATTACATTGTTGTAGTAGAAAACGTAGTAGATGACAGGTGCTTATGGTACACGTTCTTGGATGATGTTGACTACCTTGTAGAAAGAATAAGCAAAGCACGCATTCGCATGATCATACCATGTGTATTCTTAGTATTCATACATGCACCCGCATCATACAAGATCGCTAGGAGAACAGAACGTGACGTGGGACGAGGACCCAAAGGAGGAGTCACCAAGGGGAACCACGGCACGTGAGGTGATCGAGAACCAGGAACGAGACGTGGAGTGATCAAGTGCTGGGAGTTTCAACATCGCCCGTTTTAGGAAGGCAAGCCCCGGAGCATTTCTCCTACGGTTTGCAAAATGATTTACTTTGCGTCCTTTATTGTTTATGATGCATTAAGTTTATAGGCGTTACTTGGAACCGTTACTGCATTATGAGTACCTTGATCCACCTGAATACCTTTACCCTTTTTAAGTTGAGGATCGTTCATATGCTTAGCACTGCTTAATTAGATCGGTAGAAGACGGGTGATTGACCCTCATCCGCGAGGTAGGTGGTTACTACCCTATGGTTGAGGAAAAGGAAGTTGGTTTAGAGAACATAACCATGTGGCCATGTTAAATCATGACTGGTCGGAGTTTGTGGTGTGTTAGACCATGGAAACTCCGGCTATGTCACTTAAGGAAATATGACTTTGTACGTCCTCGGATCATGTTGAACAATGCCTCACAGATAGCTGGAAGGATGCGATCATCCGACCGCAAAGCCTTGAGGATGTTTGGGCCGGAATTTCAGCAGAGTTGAGTGTATTGCCCACAGGCGCGGTGTTAAAGCCAGTGGCCGGTCGCGCCGGAGGTACCTGGTAGCCGGGCATGCCCTGGTGTAATCGTATTTGCTGAAATCCGCGATTCCACTCGAATAGACCAAGGTGATCTAATCGACTCCGACGGGAGACGTGTGGTTTGTGTGAGGAATACCCGCCACCGGGTTTGCAATCGATTATAATCGCCATCATTCCCGGACAAGTGAATACTTGACCGAGCAAAGCACCGTCGCAAATCATTGTGAAAAATAGGATGGTTATGGTTCTATGTTGTTGATGCTTGGTATGCTCAACCCGAAGGATAGGATAGTGTTGTTTGCCCATACCCTGGAGTTGGAGTAGTACAGGTGCTAATCTAGTGATGTTAGGATCCAAACTAAAAGATGATAAGCTAGAGAGTCCTTTATCACTAAATGAATATTTAATAAGCTCATCTTTTATCGCAAGTTTAAATGAGTCAGCTACCCCACTTATAAAGCCTTGCATACTCCTTGGTGTCACTTTATTTTCGGTTTATGACGGGTAAGTCTAGCTGAGTACCTTCTTGTACTCGGGGTTTTATTCCCACTTGTTGCGATCATAAGACCTTTGCTTTGGGCAACAAGATGGACCCGTATCCCACTACGGGAGGATTAGAACTTGGGCAAGGTCATCTCTTATATCTCATACCTCTATGCTTTTGCCGGAAATGATGGTGGACCAGGCACTATTTTTAACTAAGTATGCGTTTGTAAAACAACACTTTATTTTGCTTCCGCAGTTTGGTTTTGAACTTGGTATTGTAATAACTATTTCATAAACTCCGATGTAATCAAGTACTTGTGAATTTATGTTTTACTATGAACGGTTTATGTTGAACTTAATTCGGTCTGGGCTGTATTGTGGAAAGTTTGAAATCCTTCGTGGTTTCACGGACTACCGGGTTGATATAAGCGTCATGTACTAATTAAATTGCTTAGGCGACATCATTGGTTCATTATGTTTATATTAATTGGTCGGTTCTGTTACACTTTGCTCTCCGGACAGTGTGTTGCTGCCTCGTGGTCTCCCCGGAACAGGACACACCCGTTCTTACAAGCTTGGATCGGGTGATAAGGCATCTTGAGTGCTCGAAGGAGCTTCGTGACTCGGTCGTGTTTTTCGGCGCAGCGGTGCTCCTCCGGAAGCAGCCCGCCAACAACTTGCCAACACGAGATCAAAACCTTCCCGATCGATGCCCAAAGGACGACTTCAACCCTATTAGGCATGAAATGCCATCCAGTTTAGAAATGCGGGTCTTCTCGTGAAGGGGCTCCTTTGCCGCCTCCATCATGTCGTAGTACGCCTTTGCGGTCGCCTCTGGATCTTCTTCCTCCACCTCTAATCCTTGAGCGGCTTCAAAGTTTTCAAGCAAGTCTGCCATTCCGGCATCTTGATCAAACCCATCGAGGTCCGGTCTCACCACCGCCTCCGTAACCCATTGGGGTTCCCCATGGAGGATCTAGCGGGTATAGTTTGGAACATATCCGTTCGCCCAAATATCATTCCTCATCTGTCGTTGCTCTTTCCTTGTCTAGTTCTTACACTTGCTACAGGGACAAAACACCCGAATCGCCCCTTTAGAAGCTGGGCCAAATGCCTTCTCCAGGAAGTCCCCGGTCCCCTTAACCCATTCATTGGTCTTGTCTTTGAATCCCGTGTACATCCACTCATGGTCAGCCATCCTCTATCATGCGCCAACGTAAGCGAGTAATAAGACCAACATCTGCATCTACAAGGCGTTCCTACCATCTACTAGGTGAAGGATAGGTCCTAATCCCACCCGAGGATGTGCAGATGAGGTTAGCTTTCATGCTCCGCTCCCGTCCGAGATGGAATTTCGGCAGCACCTCCCCACTGTTCTCCCGATACATGTCCCGACAGGGAGAGTGCGTATCCGGAGAACAACGGGGGAGGGGCTGACGAAACTCCGACTCGGACAGGGGCGGAACATGGAAGCTAACCCATCTACGCATCCTCGGGCTGTCCAAAAAACATGGACAATCCGAAAGAGAAACCGTTGCAGATATGCACTGATCCGCATACCAACGACCACGAATCCCTTTCGGACAGGAGACGCCTAACTCGGTTACGCAATGTACTTACAACAACTATAAGGAATAGATGTGAATTATACCAAGGGTGGCAGCGCAGAGGCGGGTAGGTGCACGAACACGGTCAAGGTCCCCTCCTACAAGCCCTGCTCTGCAAAGCAATAAAAACTTCACTATTAGTGGAAAATTTCGGCAGAACCTCCCCTGTACGGAGAGGTCCCCAAAACCTGCAAGAAAATGGCACGAAGGCCAACAACAACCACGGCACAAAGACCGATCACATGTGGAGATGTCTGGGTTTTGACCATCCGACGTCACAACTTGCTCAAAACTTTTTGAAATTTTTACCACACACTACACATGCCATGCCAACACAACTCGTCAAGTTTCGTCAATTTCGGACTTCGTTTGGATTTTATAGAATTTAAAAACACTTCCCACGCACGTCACTCCCCATGTTACGAGGCCAACAGGGTCGTAATTTCATGCGAGGTCCTGGATATGGCCTCAACATACTCCAAGAATCATGAATATCATTTTTCGAATCAAAAGTCTGCATTATTTCATAGACCTGCAGTTCAAATTTTGAGTTGCGGGAAAAATTCAAAGAAACCAAAATAATTAACAAAATATAGCTCAAAAGTTCAAAAATGTCCCAAATTTTGGAGGTGGGTTGTATGTGAGTTAGGAAGACACCAGAAAAAAAAAATGGGAAGGAAAAAACAAAAAAAAAAGATTGTTTGCCGATGGCCTTGGAAAGCCATCGGCAATGCCTGTTTGCCGATGGCCGGCCATCGGCAAACAAGGTGGGCCTGGGCGCTCCCCAGGCTGCCACGTGGCTGACTGTTGCCGTTGGCCGCGGCCATCGGCAAATGACGCAGTTTGCCGATGGCCTAACGGCGGCAGCCATCGGCAAACCAGACGGCGTCGGTCGCCGTCAGCTCCTGGCAAAGTTTGCCGATGGGGTTGGTATGCCGATGGCCCAGCCATCGGCAAATAATGGCTCTGCCGATGGCATTTGTTCGCCGATGGCCCGGCCATCGGCAATAACATATTTGCCGATGGCTCTACTTTGCCATCGGCAAACCATGTTTTTTGCCGATGGCTTATTCCTTGGCCATCGGCAAACTATTGGGCCATCGGAAAAAACTCGCTCTCCGGTAGTGGTGGTACGGTGGTGTCGTTGGACACGCCGGGATTCAATGACTTCCTCGATAGCCTTCGTCTCCAGCACCGACGATCGCGTCACGGTCATCCTCGGCAGCGTGCGTCAGCAGGGGATCGATCGTCGGCGGCAACCTCAGATTCCGCCAAGAGGCAACAAGCTTTGATTTTTGTTTTTGAATTGCTAATGAACACATTTTTTTTCTAAGCATCTAATCTAGATATTTACATGATGTATATGGGTTGTTGATATACGATGGTAATGAACGGTGCACCAACCGGAGCCTGCATGGTAATTATTAGCAACAACCTGAACACGCATGTGTTAACGTGGGTGGGTACATGCATAGCTGCCGGTAAAAGAAATGTGTTTCCGACCAGACCCGTTTATTATCAATTTATAGGATGAGAAATCTCATTGAGCGTTAGATTTAAATTTAAAAAGGAGACCAGGTGGTGAGTTTTTTTTGTCAAATTTTTTCTAGATTCCTTCGCTCTTTTATAGCATATATATAGAATAGAATAGAATAGAATAAAAACTTTTTAACAATAATGTTAGACATAACACATATTACTAATATTACTCAACATCACATGGATTATCGTGGTACACCGTACACACCATATATGTATACACATCACATGCATATATCGTGTTGTACACCATATATTTATATAACAACACCGTACATACCGTACACAACATTCACCCAGCTCCTTATATATTACTCGTTCTTAATCGCTTTTGTTGACGCCATCTTTGCAGCTGCGTCCTTGGTAAGCTTGAGGCACTTGGCGAAGTCGTCCAAGAGTTGGTGAGAATCTGGAAACTGTGCCTCATCAACAGCTAGAATGACCTTGATGGTGTTGTTGTAGCTTTGGTAGTGCACTGTAATAGCCTGCAAAGAGTAAATTGTAAGTATTGTTCATCATGAAAACCTAACTAGCTAGATTTTTTGAATTACTGTTTTCTTGCATTTTTGTTTTGTTTCAATTCGGGTCCCAAGATGTTACAAATTACAATCCGAGAATGCACAATGTAACAATATATTGGTGGAAAAAAAGAACTTTGTATATATACACTTAATTCAACTCCTTGAGCAATGGAATAATTTTAGGTTGTACGTGCTCTCCTGAGTCTTTAATTAGTTGCATTTTTGCGTTAATTTAATTGAGTCATTTTACAGTACTTGGAATCACCTCTCATCCCTCCCATCGCCTCCACAAAATTACTCATTTTATTGCTAGAGGGTATTATAGTCTTTGCGCAAAAACCCCTCCACACCCGCATTGTTAAAAAAACTCCACACCCGGTCCCTCCCCAATCCACACGAACCAACTCCCGACCCCGACCAATCTCGCCGGTCTGCCCTTGCCCCGCGTTGTGCCGAACTGTCCCTCGCCACGCGCCGCCAAGCGCTCCTCGCTGGACAGCTGCCGCCATCACGTGGCGCTTGGTCTCTAGCTCCGCATCCCCGCTCGCCCTGCGCCGACGCCACTGCCCGTCGACCTCGCCGCCGCCGCCACGATGTAAACTCAGATCCCTCCCCCCTTCGTTGCTTGCACATTTATAAAGTTACTGTTTTACCCTTGATTAAAAAACTAAACTACAAAACCGCAATTAGCCATTCCTTATTTGGCATCGTCTTCCCCCTCAGTTTTGGAGGCGATGGAAGGCGATTTAGCGCATATGGCCCACCGGTCATAGATATAACAACCGCCTCCCTCCCATTGCCTCCCATCGCCTTTGGCTCTTCTGGCGTCGGATAGGTCGTTGTGAGCCGTCGAAATTCTCCACAAGTATTCTAAAAAATCTCTAATTTAATTGAGATCATTCTATATATGCATAGATATATATTATTATTTTATGCATTCTATATAGTGGAAGATACATAGATGCTAGCTGCTGCGTTTCGTTTAGGAGTAACTAAAAGTAGCTCGAGGTTCTGGATGAGGAAGACGATGGAAGAGAAAAGCAAACCAAAAAATCAGGCTTCAGTAGACTCTCTAAATCACTCTCCACCTTTTCCGCTCTCCAAATCCAACATCCTTGCTCTCAGCTCTAATGCAGAGGCTACATCACTCTCTAAATTTAATATACCGTATAGGTTCTCATGTTTTTTTCACACAACGAAAATTATGATAAGCTACTAGAGTGTCCATAGAAAACAAACACAAAAAAGAGAGTCTATCGGAGACACGAGATATAGACAAAGAGTCTCGATAGCTCTCCAACATATATATAGAGATTGATGATTATAGACTCTTAGGGTTACTCTTACTTGTTGAAGCCCGTAGACGCTAGGTGCAAAGTAGGCAACTGAATGGCCACAAAATTCTATCTGCTCAGGTGGCCCAATCAAGTTTGAGAAAGTCATGGTTGTATTTGTGAGCACTTTATTGAAAATATAAGCTCCTGCCTGCCTCAAGTGACAAAGTTGCAGTGTGATTAGTAATGCAGTAATTTACAAAATGGAGACTTGACTTGTTGAAGTTTTTTTAATCTTTTGGCATTTTGATATTTTCGAAGAGCATACAAAAGTACATAAAAATGGTACCTTTGGGCCAAATAGTCTGAAGACAATTTCAATAGACAAATGTACGACGAGCACTTCTAGTGAATTCTTTTTCCTATCTATAACCTGTTTCGCCTTGCGAAGGTATTCAAGCGGATCATCATGCAGGGCGAGATGAAATGGGAGGAGGATGTAGCCCAGTCGATTTCCCCATGTCACAGCATTACTCTTACCAGTTTCTATCATGTTAACATCCCTCTGCCCATAAACATACATAAAATTAGTAATAATTATATATATAAGTTTAAAAAGCTGTGGTGAAATAAATACCTTTCTTTTAAGAAATACTCCCACCATTCCAATATGTTTTTGACTTTTCTAGATACATTTTTTTCTATATATATGTAGTTATAGTGTATATCTAAATGCATAGTAAAAATTATCTATCTAAAAAGCCAAAACATCTTATAATTTGAAAAAGAGAGAGAGTTATATATATGTGAATGGGAAAAAAATTCTGGGATCTCTAGCATTTACTTGTAGGCTAGCGGCTGGCCTTGTGTTCACCGGGATTATTGATCGCAATACCAATTTCCTTGTCTTCGTGCAACCTGACTCGAAGATACAAGAAATGTAATGTGTGTAAAAATCGTATTATTTAGATGCATGATCATAAATATGTATAAATATGCGTAAGTCGTTATATGAGATTAGGCATCACACTTACCAGTTTTTCGAAAAAAATATCGTGATAGAGCAGCAGAAGTTATTCCAATTAGCACATCATTGACAGTCTATATATATTACATGCAAAGACACAGAACATATATGAGCGAGAGACTTGCATTTGGCAATATTTTAACTTGTTCAGTATAATTGCTGTTATATAGTTATATATATATACGTACGTAGTTCATGGCATTCTTGACGAATTTGACGTCGTCAAGGCTGAAGGTCTGGTGGATGAAACGCATGCGGCAGTTCGAGTCGTCGGCGCCGCCGCCGCCACGGTAGGTTCGTTTGAACAGCGTCTGCGTGTCTCCAAGGAACAAGATGGTGGCGGCGAAGGCGGCGACGTCCACCAGGGTGTGCCACGCGAGCACGAAATAGGACCAGATCCACGCAAGGAGATGAGGCAGCGGCAGCGGCAGCGTTGACGCCGCCGACGACGACGACCCCGCTGGTCGTCGTTCTTTCCTTGGCGGCGCCGGCGGCGCGTAGACGGCGCCAGTGCGCGCCGGCGGCGGGGGCAGGGACGCGGCTTTCGCTGGGTCGGCGGCGCTGCGAGAGTTCGAGATGAGGAGCGTGATGAGCGCCATGCCGTCGGCGAGCGCGTGGTGTATGCGCAGCGCCACGGTGGAGGCGGCCTCGGAGGTCCTGACGTCGAGGAAGTGGAAGTCCCAGGGCGGGCGCGTGTGGTCCATGGGCAGCGTGGACAGGGACGCCAGGTAGTCCTCCACGGCCTTGTCGGCCGGGCCGCCGTCGTCGTCCAGCAGCGCCGGCGGCGGCACGACGACGAAGTGGTCGTCCACGTTCACCGTCGTGGGCACCCACCGCGGCGTGCCGTCCTTGCCCACCACCTGGATGCTCCGGAAGTGGGGGTGGCGTGTGATCAGGGCCTCGATGCCCGCGCGGAAGACGGCGAGGTTTAGTGGCGTGGCGAGCCCGAAGGAGACGACCACGTACAGGTCCTTCATCAGCCTCTCCACAGGGCTCACCGGTTGCTTCTCCGCCATTGGTGATCGATCGAGTTTTGGTGCAGCTACCTGCTACTACGTACAAGACGATGGTTGCATGGACTGATCTCTTGAGTGTTCTGTGCAGACACACATATATATACTGGAATCCATCGCAATGCAAGATGGAACGGAATGGGAAAGGCACCCATAATACGCCATCGTCGTTATCCAATACATCCTTTTGTTGCTGATAAGCGTCTTCGTCGACTCCGTGAGACCAATTATATGACCTGTACGTTTGTGCGTAACTCTATTTGTCCATGTATGCCCATGTTAGTTGGACGTCGGTCCTTTACTAGTTTATGTCTTCTTCTGTATGGTTAGCTAGGTGCAAATCTTTGTCCATGTCATTGTCATCCCCGGACAGCCGTCAGGCGTCCATGTGAGTGCAGCATGCATGCCCTTGTCCAAGACTCTGAATGGGCGTGTGCGGTTCACTACATGGTTGTATGTCGATATATGCGTTGGCTGTCTCTTTTAGGATTAATGGTTTCTAGTTAATACTTTTAGGATTTTATTAGAGACATTGTTGAGCAGCCTAGAGAGGCTGAGGGCATCCCCAACAACTAGCTATTTAGCTATCTAGATATGATGTGGCAACTGGCAAGCAAAAAGTAGAAGAGAAAGTGTACATTGGCTACAAGCAAATAGCTTATCTATTTCAGAGTGCACATCAGCTCACTGCGTAGGTAATACTAGCTATTACCATTGCCGACGTAGTCAGCTGATTCTGGTCAAGAGCCCCCGCACGCTATGGGTTCTGGTGTTCTGCCTAGTGAGTGGCCGACAACCTATCTATGTACACTATATTCGGATGTCGGCACGGGCTAGCTACCTAATAATAAATCTATATTATGTCCCCACACAAGCTTTTTTTTAAAAAAAAAAAGAAAACTGGAGAGCAAGGCCCCAACTAGTAGGATCATTCAACCTCCGGGTCACGGCATGCATCGTTCTCTATGAACATACATAGATAGGTTGGAGAGAAGAACAAACTAACCAACAACTGAGTTTGTGCTCTTTGTACTCTAAACCATCAAGTAGATGGAAAAATATGGAAACTACAGTTAAAAAAAATACAGTTTTTAAAACTAGACATGCGCATATGTAGTTCATCATACATGAACTTACATCAAAAAGTTGAGATGCAAATTTATTTTTGAAAAATTTATATGGAAATAAAAAAAATTAATGTGCATGTATACCGAAGAAAAAAATCCAGAAATTTTTTCTCCTAGTGCACATACAAGTGAAATTTGTGATTTTTGTATGTTTTTCAAAGAATGAGTTTACATTCCAACTTCTTTTACATGTGAGTAGATATATCAATGCACTACATATTGTAAACTTTTGAAAAATTTCAAGTTACAAAAGTGCAGTTTTAAACATGTTTCCATCCCAGCACTCCAGGCTAAAGCTGTAACCAAAGAACAGATGGAAGAGGTCCTCCTCCACACCACTATCAAAAAGAACACAACTGAATTCTTCTGAAAAGTTTTCTGGTATTAAGCCTATCCCTCAACAATGTAATTTGGTTTTTACAGGATGCACTGTGTTTACTCGTCTTGAACCCAAATTCCAATAGCTAAACCCATGGGTTTGGCTCAATCAATAAATAATGGTGTAAAGCTTGTTGCCAATGAATGTCAAGACTCAATCGATCTATCAAAAATTATTATTTGCTGTCATATGATACTTTCTCAAGAATTTCCTGCTAGGCATGCCCCTTTTGACGTGCAATGCCAGTTCCGAACATCTTGAAATTTATTAGTCTTTCAAAAAAAATATTTCAGACTTTGGAAAATACATTCAATGTAGCTTTACTAGGTATTGTAGCAAAATCTGGTGCACAATTTATCCACTGTAATATTGAAAAGAGTATGAGCTCGAGAAAATGAGGGCATGTTTGCGTTGAATTCTTCAAGTTATTGTTATTACCTTAACTGTGTGGCCGATACAATATATAGGAGTATATGTCATTGTACATGATACTTCCTCTGCTCCAAAAATAGTTCACTTTGATTTTTTTTTTTTTTTACATTTTGCTATGTATATAGACATAATATAGTATCTATATACATAGTAAAATGGATGTACCAGAAAGTTAAAATTGAACTTCAATTTGAAATGGACAGAGTAATTAACAAGCCAGCACTCCAAGGGGCATCGAGACATACGTGACCAAAAATTTCTTGCCTAAGTGTATGAGAAATTCAAAATGGACCCAACTTGTGATATGTTGGTGACTTAAGGACTGAAATGCAATTGGGCTCCAGCTATAAAAACCCCTCACAAGATCCAGTAGCTGGCCAGAACCCCACGAGGCCACGACACACAACCAAAAGCCTGCAACTGAACCAAAAGCCAGCTATTTTCCGTCGCCATGCATGCAAACAACAAGTGTGTGAATGTTGTCGGCGACGGCGACGTCGACGTTGACCTGTACCCATTCCTACTACGATACAAGGACGGCCACGTCGAGCGGTTGCTGAGCAGCCCTTTCGTGGCAGCGTCTGAGAACCCGACATCCAACCGCGGGGTGGCAACCAGGGACGTGGTCATCGACGCCGGCACCGGCGTGTCCGCACGCCTCTTCCTCCCTTCCCGAGCTGCCGGCAGGGGGAGGAAGCTTCCCCTCGTCGTGTACATCCATGGCGGGTCTTTCTGCACGGAGAGCGCCTTCTCCCGGACATACCACCGCTACGCGACCTCCCTGGCGGCGAGCGCCGAGGCGGTTGTGGTGTCGGTGGAGTACCGCCTAGCACCAGAGCACCCCATACCCACGGCCTATGATGACGCGTGGGCCGTGCTCCGGTGGGCGGCGTCCCTCACCGACCCGTGGCTGGCGGAGCACGCAGACCCCCGGCGCATGTTCCTAGCCGGTGACAGCGCCGGCGGGAACATCGCTTACCACACGGCGGTGCGCGCCAGTAGTCGGGACGATGGCATTGAGGTCGAGGGGGTAATCATCGTTCAGCCCTACTTCTGGGGCGCTGAGCGGCTGCCCTCTGAGTCGGGCCCTGATGACGGCACGGCCGTGTTGCCGGTATTCAGGATCGACAGGCTCTGGCCATTCGTGACGGCGGGCCAGGCTGGCAACGAGGACCCGCGCCTGAACCCACCCAACGAGGAGATTGCGTCGCTCACGTGCCGCCGCGTCCTGGTGGCAGTCGCCGGGAAGGACACCCTGCGGGACCGCGGGGTCCAGTTGTTCGTCCGTATCCGTGACTACTACGCGCAGACCGCCGGCGCTGGAGTGGCAACGACGATGCTGGTGGAGTCGGAAGGTGAGGACCACGGCTTCCACCTTTACAGCCCGTTGCGTGCGACGAGCAGGAAGCTCATGGAGAGCATCGTGCAGTTTATAAACCAGCCACTGCTGCCGGAGTTCGAGCTCGAGTATGGTTTGCAGGAGCTGCATGTAGATGCATGGGGATGGGAGGACTTCCACGCAGCTACTCACCAGCCCATCGTACTAGGCGTGCCTAGCAGGCCGTTCACTGACATATTTGACTATGGCATGGACATGAAACGTTTCGCTAGCACAGCCTGCAGGGCATATCAAGGCCCATCAAAAACTAAACATGTCAACCCAGCAACATCCAACAAGGTAAGATATGGACTATTTATTGCGGGCCCATTGAAACCCAATAAGACCGACAAGGTCCTAACAGCAGCAGCACCTGTTGGCACTTGCATTGTCAAGAACTTCCTCTAGCAATTGTGTCAGTCAGATATATGATCCTAAACATGTCTTAACTAAGGGAATCTAAGAAGAATGTGGTAACTAAAGGGTGTGATGTCTTCCACAAATGTGGGTCTGATTGTGTTTTCATTTCGTCTGTACTATGAGAATATTTGTGTTGTCAAGAGATAATGTACTTATACTAATGTATATTGTATCAATAAATAAAGCTGCAAAGTGAAGAATTATCTATGTATTAGTACTCCTTTATTTTTTAACTTGGGTCATGTTGGAAACTCCACAAGTAAATATATTATTTCAAATCTTAATAGAAGAAAATGAGAACGTCTCTAACAGAACAAAATGATAACAATCTCTCCAGAATTATATACCATGATAGATGATATCCATGTGACCATGCCATGTGCCTTGTCATATTGTCACATGGACCATATACAAGACAAGATCACCGACCCCGTACTGATGATGGTGATCAGTGATTTAGCTGTGATCGTCAGATTGGCCAACAAGGGTCGAGAAAATGGTGATCAGTGATTTAGCTGTAGATGAAAAAGATTAACTCAGTCTGAAGAAAGGTTCCTTTTTTCTAAAAAAAAAAGGCTTGAAAACAGGTTTAGCATTGTAGTTGGGCCGTGATCTTTGGATTGCACACAGCCCACAAGGGAGGGGGAAAGAAAGGAAGAAAACTTACCAATGCAAGCCTCCAGCCAGCCCTCCACCTAATCTCTATAAGACAAAAGGAGGCCCAAGCTCTGGCCTCTGAAGATGGCCACGTCACCGGCAATTCTAGGCCGTCCGATCGGCCTTGTGGACGGCACAGATCAGGCGAATCCCTACCATTTTGCAAAAAAACCCCTCAAACTTTATTAAAATATAACCTGTTGTCCATCATCTTCTCACAGAAAATTTTGCGAAACAACCCACGAAGTTTACAGAAAATAGGACCCACGGTCCAGGCTTCTCAATGGGCTGGCCTTCCTCAATGGGCCAAAAACAGCCTATAGGCCTCTTCTCCTTCTTAATGGTTTAATCTTTTCTTTTAAAAAACAGATATCTCTCAAAATTCATATAAAATCACACAAAAATGATAAGTTTTGTTGAGTTTATCATGACTAAATATATGCATTAAATTTAAAACATCAAATGCTTTAGTGTGTTTTATTAGGTATAGCGTATAGGTATATAGATGTACATCTATGCTATTACGTGATCGATTAGTTCGTGATTTGTACTATATATGAACTAAAAATATCCCCGCTGCCTTAACTCCAATACCATATACCCTTTCTCATAGTCTTTGGTGGTAAATTAATCTAATACTAACCCAAAGTACAAATACACAAAAACAAATTGTAGCGTATATATTTATACACATTTAAAATACTTAACATATTTGCATACACGAGCACATCATCTCCCATACATAAACAACAATTCAAATGAATATATACAAAATATACTATACGTCATACATATAGCCTGTAGACAATCAACGTAGTCTACAGTAGTCAAATTCCTAAATTATATGTCATTGGCTCATATAAAAGGGAAGCAACCAACAGGTCATTACAACATAAATACATCACCAAACTGAATAAGTTGGCACTCCATACAAGCGCGCGGCAACGCCGCGCGTTGTTTCTAGTGCTAGATGTGGAACCGCCCAGGAAGTTGAATGTGCAGGCCCACGATGAGTTCAGTGTGTGCATAGCCCATTGCAACTTGGACATTCCTCTGTCCGTCCTCCCATGCTTTGCTTTTTTTTTTAGCCTCTCCCATGCTTTGCTATTGTTCCCAAATTCTGCTATCTGTTCTTCGTAGAAATGTGTAGCTAACACATAGCTATATATGGTCGTCGTTGATGTTTTGCTTGTGTGTTTCGATATAGTTGCACCTGCAAGAAGGTGCCGCAGCAGACTTTTGCAATACTCTTGCCCTTTTTTTTATCACATATATGCTGCTACCTTGTGTGCTTGTGTCCTTAAAGGCTGAAACAGAACCGTAAAAGTCCAATGTTCCTTTTTTAAAAAACAATAAATAAGATCCAGTGTTTTTCTAAGGGTTTTGTTAAAAGCACATGTGCCGAAGCACGTTCGTTTTTCAGAACCAAAGATTACGGGCCCAAGTAGCTCTGTCAACTACAACTGAACTTTGCCGAAATATATATAGAAAACAACCAAATGTATGAAATATAGCAGCAACCAAATTAGCCGTCAATAACTTGGTCAGCAGTGATGCTGATGCCTCGTACAAACTGAATCGCTATGATTCATAACAGTGTTTATTCACTTGGAGTCGCCGTATCCTGTATATCAGAATTCAGAAGTTCGATCCATGACGTTCCAAGCTGATAGCAGATGAGTGCTCTCTTTGGGCCGCAACGAACATAGAAAGCGTACGCTAAGCGTGGCCCGTGGGCCCCCACTCCCAGATCGCTTTTGGGCCGGTCTGGGCCAAATTGATTCTTATACTGTCTGGTACGTTTGCAGTCCCGTGCATAAAGCCCAAAGCAGCCTCACGTACGGACCCCAGCGCGTATGGCGTCGCAACGGCGACGAACACCGTCGTCGGAGCTGGTGGTGGACGACGACGCTATCACGGAGGTGCTCCTCCACCTCCCACCGGAAGAGCCAGCGCACCTCGTCCACGCCTCGCTCGTGTGTAGGCAGTGGCGCCGCATGCTCTCTGACCCCGCCTTCCTCCGCCTCTACGCCGGCTTCCACCGAAGCCCTCCGCTGCTCGGCTTCTTCAACTCCTCCCACACCGGGCGCACCACCCCTTGCTTCGTCCCTACCACGGAAGCAGCGGCCTCCCCCTTCTCCTCGTCGTCCTCGGTGGCCGCCGCCGCAGCCCCTTGGCTGGTCCTCGACTGCCGCCACGGCCGCGTCCTCCTCCAACGGCGACATGTGGACGACGACGCCGCCGTCATCGGCTGCCTCGTCTGGGACGCAATCACCGGCGACCGGCACGAGCTGCGCTGGCCCAACAACGTCTCCAAAAGGTCCGCCGCGGTGCTCTGCGCCACCACTGCCGCCGGCTGCGACCACTCCGGCTGCCATGGCGGCCCGTTCATCGTGCTCTGCGCGGGCGTGGCCGTGCATAGTACCGGGTGGCGCGCGTACGCCTACGTCTACTCGTCGCAGCTCCGTGCATGGGGCGCGCCTGTGTACTTGGACCTCCATGACCACCGACACTTCGAGCAGAGCCGTGCCGTCGTCATCGGAGACGATGTCTACTTGTTCCGGTTCTTGCTGGGCGAGGAGATCCTCAAATATGACCTGCGCGAGCAATGCTTGTCTCTGATTGACTCGCCGAACTTGTCCGGCATGGATACCGACGTTGAGCTCATGAAAACCGAGGAGGGGTTGCTTGGGCTCGCTAGCGCAAGAAGTTGCAAACTTCACCTGTGGTCGAGGACGATGATGGCGGAGACGACAGTGGGAGATGCAGGATGGGAGATGTATAGGGTGATAGATCTACGGAAGATGATATCACCTGACAATGGCAATTGTATCATCAAGCAAGCAAATGTGATTGGTTTTGAAGAGGGTGTCTATGCCATCTTCGTGGGCACAGATGCTGGCACCTTCGTTATCGATGTCAAGTCAGGGCGGGCAAGGAAGGTATGCGAGGCTTGGATCCTCCATCCCGTCGTACCCTTCATGGCGTTCTACTCTCCAGGTATCCACGGTTCATAGGAGTATATATAGTAAATTAAGCCATTTGCTTGTTTGTAGTCAATCCTGCTTCTGAGTATATATATATGACTTATATGCTCTGAACTTCTCCGTAGATATGACCTATATCTATGTTCTGAACTTCTCAATATATGACAATATGCAATATATGTTCAACTAATGTTTTCATGGCCAACACTTTAATTTTTTTATCATTGCTATAAATAAATTCTGAGTAGGCCCATGGCTGCCGACACAATTTGGTGGAGGCGAGAGCACTGAGCATAGTGAGCAGTTCAAAGCCTGGAACACATATGGGCCCGGCCTCAGACCAGTATACCTACTGCGCCAGCCCAACACATTTCTCGCGGCATTGGACTGCCGCCGCCACGGGCGCGCGTGTCCTCTTCCTACGTACACGCACGGAAATTTCTAAAAAAAGGGAAAAAAACGTACACGCACGGGCGCACGCAGGTTCCTCTTCTGAATTCGATTTTCATCGTCATATATTGCAAGGCTGATTGCTTCAAACTTCAAAGCGTTCATCATGTGATCTGTTGGTTAGTCTTAGAGGTGAGATTGGAATGAACTTAGGTGATTGGCGTGGCGAAACGAGGTACGTCACATTTAGTAGCGTGGTGTGCACAAGTTTCTCAATCTATGGACTGTAATTCTAGGTTTTCTTTTAGAAAGTACAAAATACTCCCTCCATTTTCAGAAAAGGGTGTAATTCTAGGTTTTCTCTGAGTTAAACTATTTTATTTGTCCATAAATTTATAAACAATATTATCAACATTTATGATTTCAAAAAGGATATATGTTAGGTAAATATAGTCCATGACAAATCTAATAGTCTATATTTAGTATGATAAGTATAAATACTCTTCTATAAAAAATGTTTAAGCCTAGAATAATTTTAACTAAACACTATTCTAGAATTGTTTTTTTTCCTTTTTGAAGAAGTAAATTGTATGAGCAAATTCGTGTACAAAATTGTATAGTAACCTGGTTGGACCAGAACAAGGTTGCCCATGGTCGGAGTGCCTATTTTTTTTTTAAAAAAAAGAACAACATAGCCCAGCAAGGCCCAAATGAACAAAGCTCCTGGCCCGGGCCTGCTATGCTTCACTCGTCTCCACTCAGAAGCTCGGGAAAAAAAACTCAGAAGCTCGGCTCTTTGGACTCGCTTCATTCCCCAATCCCCTCCCAAACCCTCGCCTCCCCATTCCCCAACCATGGCGCCGCCGCCGCCGTCGCCGGAGTTGATCGAGGATGCCATCGCAGAGATCCTCCTCCGCCTCCCACCAGATGAGCTCCGATGCCTCTTCCACGCCTCCCTCGTCTGCAAGCCCTGGCGCCGCCTGCTCACCGACGCCGCCTTCCTCCGCCGGTACCGCCGCTTCCACCGAACTCCGCCGCTGCTTGGGCTCTTCTTCACCGTTCACCTCCGTAGACACAAAGCCTTCTCTCGGTTCATTCCCAGCACATTACCATCCCCCTTCCCCAAGCCGATGTTGGGCTGCTGCCCCTGGCTCACCATCGACTGTCGCCACGGGCTTGTTCTCCTTCGAAACATGGAAAGCGGTGGCGGATTCAGTGTCTGGGACCCAATCACCGGTGGCCGGAGGGAGCTGGACCAGCCCCGCATCCCGTACAAGCACCAGGGCTTGTCTGCTGCGGTGCTCTGCGCCGCGCCCGGCTGCGACCACCGCGACTGCCACGGCGGACCTTTCCTCGTCGTCTGGGTGTGCAATGTTGTCGACAGTGTGCACAGCGGGTCGGCACATGCGTGCGTGTATTCATCACAAGTGGGTTCCTGGGGCACGGCAGTCTCTGTTCCCATAGGTGTTAATGACTACGTGAACCCGAGTCGCGGTGCACGTGCCGGAGATGGTGTCTACTTCATGCTTGGGATGGGTTCTAGGATCCTTAAGTACGACTTGGTAAAGGGTCGCTTGACTGTCATTGATCCTCCGGAGTCGTATAAGAAGGGCATTTTTATCGTGCCAACTGAGGATGGTCTGCTCGGCGTCGCTGGCATCAGGGGTACCAACCTTTGTCTGTGGTCGAGGAAGCTGAATGCAAAGGGAGTTGAAGGATGGATGCAGTACAGGGTGATCGATCTACAGATTCTGTTCCCAGATGACAAACTTTTACATGAGGCTTTTGTGATTGGTTTTGCTGAGGGCGTCCGTGGCATCTTCGTGTGCACATCTAGTGTTATCTCCATGATTGACCTCAACACAGAGCAGGCGAGGGCGGTTAGCAAGCCGGAGATGCACTATCCTGCTGTACCCTTCACGAGTTTCTACACACCAGGTATGGTTCTAGCCTTTTACTCCTGCTTGGTACAGCTAGCCTAGATACTTTCTAGATGCAGATTCAGAATTTTAGTTGAATGGAATCAAATGACCGGGTATTCTAGCCATTTACTTCTGCATGGTACAACTAGCCTATATACTGTCTAGATACTGATTTGTAATTTTTTGAATGGAAACAAATGATACATATGCTTGAAATAACTGAAGATGTGAGAATGCTGTGTCACTAAATTTTTCAGCAGGTTCAACCTGTTGATAGGGATTATTCTGGTATTGGCAGAATTTGTGCCATAAAACCAAACCATTTTAGCTTGCACATTACATTTCTATCCTTTTTAGTGATGAACAAGTCCTGCTTTTTAATCTTAAAAAATGTATTATATATTGATCGATGTTCCTAGCAACAATTTTAGCTTTTGGGCATGGGAATCTTCAGATTGTACTAGGAGCAAATTGCAATCGCCAACAGAGGACATTATTTTCTTGTAAAAGTTTAGTTGTTTTGATATGTACATATATATAGGTTCTGGAAGTAAATGATACTTTCGTTTTTAAAAACTGAGCATGTGACGTTGCAATATCATCTAATCTAATTTCTTGGCTTGTTCAACCTGTTATGAAGTAGTTGATTTTTTTTAATGAATTAAAAGCTGCTGACTGAATTTTTTTGTTTGTATGTTCTTCCAATAACATCTCTTATAAATATTACAAACCCTAGGCATCACTACTGTCTCATCTTATAAATATGCATATATTCAGCTATGAAAATAATGTAACTTGCATGCTTGGTGCTTTTCAGATTGTGCTTGCGGGAAATCACCATTGCCAGCAGAGACAAATTAATCATTGTCAAGCTAAATCTTTCGTTGTTGTCTTGTTGGAGCATGTTGTGGGGCTGGTGCTTTGAAATGGTTGTCAGTACTTTATTGAGTACTTTAATTAATGTCTTGTAATGTAAGCTAGTAAGCCACTATGGCCAGTTGTCGACTGGCCTGATGTTGTTTTGTGGCTGTTTATGCTTGAGACCGGGATGACCATGTTTGTGGTTCGGATGTTATGAGATTATTGTTATATTGATGGTAAACAGCAGTTAGACATACATATTTGGCTCTTTTGACTAAATTGAAATTGTTCTTGAGTTTGGTTTTTCACCTCCTGAATGAGGATAGTTTCATTAACTTTATCTGGAATACAATTGGAATATTTTCTCTAAGCATGGGTTTAGTCGATCTCTTGGATTTAACCTTCATTTTTCATTTACATTGATAGCTTTACTAGCTAAATACCCGTGCGTTGCAACGAGATAAAAATAGTACCACAGTAATGTAAACTAAAAGTGTTATACTGTTACCAGAAAAATGATAAATGCTCATGCATTATAATGGGAAAAAAATAGTGCTATGATAATATATAAATGTGAACGTGGTATACTTTTTTAAAAATATTCCGAGCGATCATAATGTTTGCAATTGCAACATCACTTTTACATAAGTCTTCATAAAAGGATGAATAATTAGAATTAAATTTGACATCACAAAAGGAAGACCGTCGTTGGTGCAGATTTCACTGCAGTCTCACAAAAAACAGATTAGTTGTTTCTTCCTGGACCAAATGGTGCCGAGAGTGCTCCAGAACAGCATCAGGTCATTAGTCATCTTGTCACCTGCCAATGCTATAAAGCTATCCTGCAGGCAGAGGTCAAGTTTAGCAAGCACGAAGAGAAATGGAGAACTGATCATGTAACTGATGGTAGTTGATGGTACCGAAAGCATAGAAACTCATCAGTGTTAATTGTGGCATAGCGACATGGTGAAAACCAAAATGAAAAATAAAATAAGCCTTTTACCCTACATGCACTTTTCGTAGGCTAAATGCAAGCCATACGGTGTGATCAACAAAAAAAAAATCCCACAGGACAACAGATTATTACTAACAAAGATTGAAAGATAAGCATTTCACAATAGCTGTAAACTGCTGATTTTCACATTTGATCTAATTTAAAAATAGAAGTTCTTACTTAAGAACCTTATTAATCTTGAAATCCCATAATCTTTCAGAAAGAAGATAGAAGTACCTGGATGAGTTTAGCAGATGCCTTCATCTTCCTCAACTGTTGGAATAAATTCATCAATGAACAAATGAGCTTTTATATGAGATTTTACAAGATTTGCCAATAAGTACCAGATTAATTCCTGGTCAGAAGATCAAAATTTATACCTTTAGGCAAACCGGGCCACCGGAGAACAACCTGCAGCAAGAACACAGTCATGAGCTGATCACACTTTCATAGAACCTTTTAGACATTGTTTCTCAATGTTGATTTGTAGTAAACGGAACATTCATAACTAAAGCCCCATACAGTATATGCAAATGCCAAAGCATTGCAGAAATAATAGGTCTACTAAACATATAAGTTGGTAATGAGCTAGCTCAAAAGAAATGCAGTTAAAGTGACAAGTATAATTATAACCAATTAACCATAGATTCATTCCAGTATTATAAACAACAAGTTGACCAGCTCCTTAAGACATGCAAATTATTGATCTTTGTCAATTGCTCATATGTCATCTTTTATTTACTCCTAACCGTGCATGATTACGAAAAGTGAAAATGTTGTATGTAGCCCAATTCTACTTCAACATAATAACAATGCACAGCTCTTACATCACTGTTATCAATGACATGGCTGCACTTTGGGCACTCTTACTTGGGTTACGTGATTGTGTGACTTCATATTTTCTAAGATTTTGCTTTGGTCACAAGAAGGACTCGTTGTCTTTCTTTAAACGATGAAAACATAGGAAACTCTGAGTTTCTAACATCCTCTGTAATCTACAAAGTCAGTTCTGAGTTTAGAATTGGGATGCATATGCATGCACCTGATACGTTGGTCTCTGAATTAGCACAAAGAATACCACTACCACCAATCAGCATCCCACACACAGCCAAATGCAACTGCTTTCTACACTAAGCATCTTATATACCCTTCTGAATGTTTTCAACAACTTTGATGAAGACCTGCACTAAGTAATGGTAATTATCCCGTGTAGCTAAAATATGAGTGAAGAATGGTGCCAGACTTAAAAACTGGTAGCAGCATCTATTAGTTCACAGCCAAAGCCTCACTTTGTGTTCCAGTAAGGCACACCGAAATAGCTACATCATGAAATTTCAAAATCTTTTTCATTTATCCGATACCACGACCGTACAACATTATAGAACCATAGTATCTTGACTGTATAGAAAATCCAATAAAAAGTTTAAATAGCTGGTCACTCAAGGCTTACTTGAGACTCGCAGATGAGTGTAAATAAAAAATGTGGTCTTAACATTATCCTACAATATAGTGGGAGCATAAACATGGTAGAAACTTTGAGAACTACCAAACAAATGCCATAGGAAAAGCAACAAAGATAACAGAAGACTATGAGACACTTTCAAGCAACCATGAAGCCTCAAATTAATTCAAGAATATGATCACTAAATATTCAAGTCACCAAACATCCATGTTCATAGCTCAGAATCTTCTGTCGGTGGAACTCAAACTAAAAGTCCACTTCTGTCAGGAACTGAAATTAAAGTCCTCATCAGGTGCTTTTATTCAGATCAAGCACAAGGCTATTTCTGAACAAAAATCACAGGTTTTTTTTTTTTAATTGCAACATGGTGCAGTTTCATGTACTCGTAACTGTCCTTTAGCATATTAAGTTTATAAACTGGAATGGATACACACAAGCAGAATTGGAATGAATACATACAAGCAGACAAATGCCCAAGCTGAGGAGAATTGACACACAAGCAGCACTGAGATTGCATAGATTTTCAAGTAGTAGTATCTAGTGAGTCAATCAGACGAACCCCAGATTGAGGAGAAATCGAGCAGCCTGCATCCTCATAAATCTACGTTCAGCACTGAATTGATTGTGCTATGACCCACAATACCAATATGCAGAGATCAAACATTTGAAACGGGGAAGACTCTCCAGGACATGTCACCACATTATGTAAGAAATCCAATACACAATCCTCAACACTGCACTGTACATCTGTACCCAGATTGTAACGACAACTCACGAGGAAGTGGTAGATGCTGAGGCTGGCGTGGATGGCGATGATGCGGCCGCGTTAGTCCTCCACCTGACACCGGCCGGGGTAGGCCGGGAGCGGGGGATGAAAGCGGCGTTGCGGCGGCGGCCACTGTCAGATCGGCGGCCAGACCATGATATTAGGGTTCGACGGAGGGCACCAGCGCCACCGGCGGACGGAGGTGGTTGGAACCCGCGGCGCAATGGGGCAGGAGGAGATGGCGGCCGTCGTGGAGGAACCGGTGGGCGGCGGTTCGGCCCGGAGTTGGCAGCGCCCTTGGCCGCCGGACCTGAGGAGGGAGCGGCGAGCAGTGGTGTACGCGCGATGGTGCGGCGGATCGAAGGAGCTCCAGGAGCAGGGTCCGGGGGGAGTTCGGGTCTCACGCAACCGCCGTCTGGAGTCATGGAGTCATGCACGGGAGGGGAAGCAGGCGGCATGGACGGAGGGGGCGAGGGCCACGGCGTGCGCGGCGACGGGCGGCGGCGAGCGGGGGCGAGGGCGAGGCCGAGCGGCGGGGGCGAGTGCGAGTGCGCGGTTCTCGCCTTCTCGGGCGGGGCGGGGGTTACGGGAGCGGAATACGGGAGACGGGGGAAGGGGGTTACGGAGCGGGATTACGGAGGGGGGAGGCGGCGTGATTAGCGGTCCATTACGCGGAGGCAGGCCGATTAGCCCCTGGCTACGATACCATTTCGTTTCTTTTAGTTGTAAGATTGCCTTTTTTAGAACTCTTGGGTGCAGCTTGTAGTCACGCTTTGTTCTGAAAGATAAAAATGAACTCAACTGAACCTTTGGAATTGCTCGTGGATTATTTTACTGTCCTTCTGAATATTAGGTGTGAACGTTCTCTACTGTTTCAACCTAAAAACTGTATATATTGATCTATGTAACACTTTATCTTTTATTTGCACATATGGTACTTCTGGTGGCTTTGATATTTGAATACTTATCAAAGTATTTGATTTCTTTGACACTGTAATGAACTGAATATATTTCACATTGCAACCTCCCATCTATTCTAGTTTCTCATGTTCTACAGTTTTACTTGTTAAGTTCAATTCTTAATATTGGCAGATGTGCCTATGAAGTAGTATGGAAAATTAAAAGTAGGCATCTATTTTGTTTCATCTAACGAAACTGCATATAGTGGGCTAGGAAACAAAGTTAACTTATATGCATGGTGCCTTTCAGATTGCTCTATCGGCAGCTTGCAGAAGGCTGATGCTTTGAAATATTTATAGCATTCTGTAATACAAAGATATGCAGTTCACCTGCATGTTCTTGAGAAATGTTTATTTTCCTGTTTAGTAGCTTATTTTATGATACTGTAAGACACCATGGGTGCCATAGTTTCAGACCTTCCAGGAATGCAACTTGAGGTGAAAATAATTCAAACTTCTATTTATTTTTTGCAAATTAGGTTGCCGCTGTTGGGTCACATTCAATTAAAGCTTCCTTGTGGTGGAGGTATGTGTTCAATTCATGGTTTGTGGAAACTCTCAACTAGTAGAAATTATGTGCAGACTGAAGCTCTTCTGAATGTGGAAAGAAGGGGCTTGTTAGATTTTCCAGCCTTGTTGCAGATACATGTGTGTTGCTCAGTTTGTTTGGTCCATCATATACTTTAGAAAAGAGGCACCATATATCTAGAGCTGATCTTTTTCCTTCAGTATCAAACAAGATTGTCAGCGATCTATTGGTCTACTTTGAATGACAAGCAAATTGCATGATGCATAAAATTTAGTATTCTGGAAGAGCTATGGGGATGTGTAATTGTTCCTTGTCAACTTTGTTCTTTCTGAATCGTAGCTGCAGAGCAGGTGCAGGGTGAAAACTGAAGTAACCCCAATGTTAGTTAGAACTCTAGATATATATATATTTTTTTTTAGATGAAGGGGCTGCTGCCCCCAGCCTTTACGAAGGCTTATTGTGCAGGACCGGGGTTCGAACCCCGGCCGGCCGGCTCACACCGACGGAGCCTGACCACCACGACACCAGCGCGTCTGCAGAACTCTAGATATGCAGGTATCTTTTTGAATGATTGTATATAACTATACAGATTGAAATAGAATAAACTTGTACGCTTTATGCTTTGAATCATGATAGGTAGTGTCCTGCTTCGATCATGTAGCTCGAGCAGAGCTGATGCGTTTAGTCATGTTCAGAGCTGGGCAGTGTGGTGCATGGTTATTATAGTTATCATTACAGCATACAGGGTGCTGACCCGGCGGTTCTCATCCAGCCAGGCCTTGATGATACCAAAAGCTGTGTGCAAAAGATGATACCGAAGTCCACATCACAATGTCTTGAGCTCATTGTCCCTGCATTGCACTGCACCCATCCTGCAACCACCACTGAAGCATCCTACATTTGCACAAAGGCGAGAGGGCCCATGGATCCTGGAAATCAATTTACACATGGAAGTGAAAAGGATCCTCAGGCCATGAGAATGTATCACGAATTGAAAATGAAGCCATCAGTGGCATTTGAGCTGCTTTTTTTCCTTTTTTCTTTTTTGAACTCGAGATGAGCATGAGTTGAGTGCTGAATTGATGATGATCCCAATGGCACAGCAACAAATGAAGTGGCAGAACAACACTCATATTTCTATGCATATGCATGTATCATGCATGTCTGGCAATTACAATACACGTGTTGATCCCCTTCTAATTAATTGGAGGAGGTAATAACAATTTGAGGTCAAAGCAGAAGCACAAGCCGTCAGTTAGGACATATTTTTTCCCTTTCAGAAGAAAGGGCAACAGCTACCTGATGATCTTAGCACTCTACTAAACAACGAAGGAGCAATATTGCTCACAAAGTCCAACACAATGGAGCAAAGTTGCCTAAAGAAGCTGCATTTTCAGTTCCAATTATACTCTAGAATGTTAAACTGATATTTTCTAAACTGCTATCTTCTAGTTCCAATTTTCTGTTCCTATTCCTGAACCTTCTAGTAGCCTCCAACTCGTTAAATTGCTAATGGTCACCTATCAGTAGGTGACTACTCTTTTGCAACTTTGTAGTTGCTAACCGGTAGCAATATAGATCCAAACATGGCTTAAACAATATTATGAAATTAACCTAGTTTGGCACTGCCTGTGTAAAATGCTGACATTGCTCCCACCAATGCAAGGCACGTTAATTAGAAACCAATGCATTCTACGAAGCGAGTCAAGACATACCAGTGCTCATTTTGTAGTTGTCGTAGTCACGAAGTTTTATGCATTGGTTTTACTTGTCATTTCCATTTGACTAGAGACCATGGTGGATTTTGAATTGTCATCGCCGGAAGACCGAGTGACTCCTGTCAATTATTCATTTGAATCTCTTGTTCCTTCAAGATTTTTTTCATAGTTTTTTTTATAAAAAATACTATCTACAATGAGCCGTGCAATAATTAGTTCATGGTTGTATGTTCAGATGCTATTTGGGACTGAAAATCTTGTCAAATATACAAAAGAACTCCCTCCATTTTCAGAAAAGGGTGTAATTCTAGGCTTGGTACGAGTCCAACTATTTTAATCTTTAGTGAATTTATAGAAAATATTATTAACATTTATAACTTCGAATAGATATATTATGGGTGCATTTGGTTGCTTGGTCGAACTTAGCCTGCCACCTGTAGGCGTCGCGCTTTTGGTCTCATGGTGCACCGCCTTGGCCGTTCTCCGCGTGTGCAAAAGGCCTCTCTGGATTAAAGAGGGAATCAACGGTTTCCCTAGAGTCATGCTCTAACTATGCAAGCGCAAGTACATAGGCCTGCGCAAGGGCAAACGTGTAGACACTTTTTGCGCTAGATGTGAAGGCATTGAGACAACATTAAAAGTGACTCTGTATGCATGCATACAAGAACCAATCAAGTAGCTCTTGCACGAGGCGAGCCTGGCCAAAGCGAGCTTGTACGGGTGTGTTTGATTTGTTGGTTTCATGGAGCCTAGCTAGCAAACACAGCCTGGGCAACCCAGGCCTGGCCCTAGGTAGCCAATCACGCATGCATTTGGTTGTGTGCAAACATGAGGCTGGCTACGACAAGTTTTTGTTTGCTTTGTTGCTTTTCTCAGATGGAATCACCCATCTAGATATGGGTAAGTGTACCCTGATAGAAGTAATTCGTCAAACACCTTCTAAGTGCAGCAGGCAGCTCTCGGCGTCACCTCCCCCGTAACTGCAAAGCATCAACTCGAGCTCCTCTGTCCTCATCGTCGGAGCCTCGAGCAACCACGTCACAGAGGAAAGCTGTGGCCGCAGCTATCATGAGGGTGAGGAGGAGGAGTAGTGCAAGGGCGCGTAGGAGGAGCACAGCGAGGCCGCAACTGATCTATGACGCCAGTCGACCACTGCGCATGGACGATGAGCGCCCCATTGACCTCCGTACGCAGAGGAGAAGGACATCGCGTAGAGTGGAAGAGGAGGGCTTGGTGGAAAAGACGCCACAGGTCGAGCTCCACCACCTCTCGCAGACGCCACAGGTCGAGCTCCACCACCTCCCGCCAGAGCTCAACGAAGGCCGTTGAGGAAGCGGAAGGCTTGGTGGTGCTGGTGCTGGTGCTCGACGAACTCCGACCAGATGCGGCTGCTCATCGAAGGCCGGCTATGGCCGGCGGTCAACACTGACAACATCAAAGGTGGAGGATTTGGGGGATTGAGGTCCCACTTGAATACCTCGACCATGGCTCCCGCACTAGGATCCCGGTCACATGAAGAGGAAGGGGACAAAAGTAGGATCCTGGCCGCGCGATGCGGAAGGGGATGGTAACGTCCCGCCTCCTCGAGGCCGGGCCCGCTTACATCTTGGCAGCTTAATTAGGACATAGACTGACTGCTCATCGAAGGCGGGCTATGGCTGGAAGTCAACACTGACAACATCGAAGGTGGAGGATTTGGGGGATTGAGGTCCCACTCGAATACCTCAACCATGGCTCCCGCACTTGGATCCCGGTCACGCGAAGAGGAAGGGGACAAAAGGAGGATCCTGGCCGCGCGATGCGGAAGGGGACTGTAACGTCCCGCCTCCTCGAGGCCGGGCCCGCTTACATCCTGGCAGCTTAACTAGGACATAGACTACCCTCACAGACCAACACTAGCATTTTTTGCGTACTTTGTCCTCACTCATGCACACCCGGGAAGAACTTCCCGGTCGGTCACCTATCGCTCCAAGCCAAGCACACTTAACTTTGGAGTTTTTAGCAGATGGGCTTCCAGAAAAGGAGTTGCAACTTGTTGATATGAGTATCCTATTAATTCTGTTAAGCCCTGGGCCGGGATGTTACAGGGACATAAGGGGAAGACAAGGTGAGAGGTGGAGCTCGTCGGGTGGGAGATGAGCCGGCGCCAGGGTGAGAGTTGGAGCTCGTCCTGTGGGAGGTGACGCGGTGCTAGGGCTGGTGGTGGAGCTCACTGATAGGCCTGGATATTGAGCCAGCTATATACGTATATTTGAATTTGACTTAAAGGTAGGCGCTGGGACTATAGATATTCTACACGGGCATATACATATATCTGAATTTGACTTACTCCCTCCGTCACAAAATAAATGTCGTTTTGGGTTTTCGTGCCACAAGTTTGATTCAATTTGTAAAGAATGTGTGCAACATTTATATCTCTAAATAATTTTGTTAAAAACTAGACTTAAAGATATTTCGGATTATACTAATCACTTAGCATAAATACTAATATATTTTAATATATAATTGATGGCAGTTTTTTCTCCGCAAGCAAGAACAACACTTATTGTGGGACGGAGGGAGTAAATGCTATTTTATTGTATCAGTTCTGGTAAAAAAATGGGTAAGCTAATAGAAGAAAAACCAATAGAATATTTTATTACAATATAGGGGAGTGGGCGATGAAACACATAAGCTAGCTTATGTAGATGACTTGTATGTTGATAAATTAATTTTTTTAGTATTTCACATGGTTCAAATGATATGGGTATTTTTGTAATTAATAATAGATGACATATACTTAGTGAGGAATGATGTGGACACCTTGTATTGACTTAGTGGGAATAATGTAGACATTTTGAATCAATAGATAGAATATATTTAGTGAGGTTATTTAGTGAGAAATGATGTGGATATCTTGCATGAAGAGTTATTTTATCTAGTGGGGTTTATCTTCTATAAGGATTATAGATTTCATGATAAATATAAATAATAAATATTTAGCACGATATAAATATTAGTTTCCTCTTATAAAAAATGGTCTAGTATAAAATAATGTAACTAAACACTATTTTAGAATTGTACTCCATCTTTTATTGGGATGGAGGCAACAAACTTTGTATATGAGCAAATACGTGTGATTTTTTCGAGAATCAGCAAATACGTGTAATTAATAAATTGTATAGAGCTCTAAATTGTATACGAGCAAACAAATCCCTTCCTAGTTGGACCAGAGCACGGGGCCCAGGCCCACTCAGAAACTCGACTCTCGGCCTCCCAAACCCTCGCCTCCGCAACCACTGGCTCCACCTCCATGGCGCCGCCGCCGACGGCGCCGGAGCTGATCCACGACGCCATCGCAGAGATCCTCCTCCGCCTCCCACCGGACGAGCCCCAATGCCTCTTCCGCGCCTCCCTCGTCTGCAAGCCCTGGCGCCGCCTGCTCACCGACGCCGCCTTCCTCCGTCGGTACCGCCGCTTTCACCGAACCCCTCCGCTGCTTGGGATCTTCTCCACCGTCTCCCGCGATGGCAATGTCCCCATCTCTCGCTTCATTCCCACCACATCGCTAACCCCGTTCCCCAACCCGATGCTCGACTGTCGCTCCTGGGTCTCGCTTGACTGTCGCCATGGGCGTGTTCTCTTTCAGAAGTTGTTTCAGAGCAAATTCATTGTTTGGGACCCAATCACTGGTGACCGGAAGGAGCTGGACTGGCCACTCATCCCGAACGAGTGCTTCTCTGTTGCAGTGCTCTGCGCCGTGCCGGGGTGCGACCACCGCGACTGCCACGGCGGACCATTCCTCGTCGTCTGGGTGGGCAGCAGTGGTGTCGAAGGTATGGAAGGATCGGCGCATGCATGTGTGTACTCATCGCGAGTGGGTTCCTGGGGCACGTCGGTCTCCGTTCCCATAGGTGTTGATGATTTTGTGAACCTGCACCGTGGTGCACTTGCCGGGGATGCTGTCTACTTCATGCTTCAGACAGATGCTAGGATTCTTAAGTACGACTTGGTCAAGCATCGCTTGTCTGTCATTGATCCTCCGGAATCATACAAGAATGGCATTTTTATCGTCCCAACCGAGGACGGTTTGCTTGGGGCCGCTGGCATCAAGGGCACCCGCCTTTATCTGTGGTCAAGGAAGGTGAATGCAGAGGGAGTTGAAGGATGGATGCAATATGGGGTGATCAAACTAAAGACTCTGCTACCAGATGATAACGAAATACACGAGGCTGCTGTGATTGCTTTTGCTGAGAACGTCCGTGTCATCTTCATGAGCACATCTCGTGGTATTGCCATGATTGACCTCAACACAGAGAAGGCGAGGACAGTAGGCAAGCCGGAGAAGCACTATCCTACCGTACCCTTCACGAGTTTCTACACACCGGGTATAGTTCTAGCCTTTTACTCTTCCATGGTACAACTAGCCTGTGTAATGTCTAGATACTGATTTGTAACTTTTGTTGAATGGAAATAAATGATACATATGCTTGAGACAACTGAAGATGTTACTGTTCTATGTCACTATTTTTTTTATCAGGTTCAGCCTATTGATAGTGTCCATTCTTGGTATTCGCAGGATTTCCTCACGCCATAAACCCCAACCTTTATAGCTTGCACATTACATTACTGTCCTTTTTTTTGTAATGAAAAAGTCCTAGTGTTTAATATAATTATACATTGAAGGTCCTATGAACTATTTTAAATTTTAGGCATGAAAATCTTCAGATTGTACTAGCATCTAATTGCAATTGCTAGCAGAGGACATTATTTCCCCGTAGAAAATAGTTGTTTTGATATGTACATATAGGTTCTAGAAGTAAATGAAAATTTTGTTTTAAAATATTGAGCATGTGACATTACTGTATCATCTAATCTAATTTCTTGGCCTGTTCAACATGTTATGAACACTCCTTGATAATTGGCAAAGGTGTGCTTAGGATGTAGTTGAATTTTAATCAAGCACAAGCTGCTGACCAAATTATCTGTTTCTATGTTCTTCCAATAACATCCCTTACAAAATTAAACTTTAGGCATTGCTACTGTTTTATCACACAAAGATACATATATTAAGCTATGGAAATAATATAACTTGTGCGCTTGGTACTTTTCAGATTGTGCTTGTGGGAAATTGCCGTTACCAGCAGAGACAAATTAAACGTTGTCAAGCTAAATCTTCTGCTGTTGCCTTCGTTGGAGTATGTTGTGGGGCTCAAGCTCTGAAATGGTTATCAGTTATTTGTTGGGTACTTGAATTAATATCTTGTAATGTAAGCCAGTAAGCCACTATGGCCAGTTGTCTATGATGTTCTTCTGTAGCTGTTTATGCTTGTGATCGTGATGACTATGTTTGTGGTTCAGAATTCATCTTACTTGGTTATTGCTATATTAATGGTCGACCGAAGTTATTAGAACATACATATCTGGCTCTTTAGACTAGATTGAATTTGATTTATTGAATTTAGTTTTTCAGTTCCTGAATGAGGATAGTTCTTTCGACTTTTATCTAGAATATAATTGGTACACTATCTCTAAGCAAGGCAGTTCAACTGCATATGGATTTAAGCTTCATTTTTTCTTTTGCATGGTGACATCTTTGTTGCCCTTTTTTTAGAACACTTGGGTGCAGATTGTAGCCACACTTTGTTCTCAAAGATGAAAATAGCCTGGCTGAGTATTTCAGCATGGTCCTCCATAATTATGTCCTGAAAGTTCATATAAGGCACCATGTATGTAGCTTGTATACCTTTGGTCCTTGGCACAGCCCGTCATATAATTAAGTTCATAAGTATCAGCAATGATGTTGGCATTTTTTCAATTGACCTCAAGTCAGGGCTGGTACAGAAGGAGAAGGTACATCCAAGGCACTACTATGCTGGCTTCTCTTTCTTCAGTTTCTGTCACTACTGCAAACGCCGCCTTTTGCCGACGCCGAAGGCAAGCGGCTAAAGGCCGAAAGCAGTCGGCAAAACTCTTTGCCGCCGCTTTTCACGTGCGCGGCAAAGAGCAGGCGGCAAAGGCCGAGGCGGCAAAGGCTTTCTTTGCCGACTGCCACGAGTCGGCAGGCGGCAAAGGCCTTTGCCGACCGCCTACTTGGCAGGCGGCAAAGGAAACGCGCCGACCGTCAACTGACGTCAGGCGTTTCCTTTGCCGACTGCCGAGTTGGCAGGCGGCAAAGAATGTTTTTTTTTTTGCCATTTTGACAGGCCAAATCCGGCATGAAGAAGGCAGTCGGCAAAGGGCTTTGCCGACTGCCCTTTCCCCGGCAAATCGGCAAAGCCGGGAAAATTTGCAGATGAAACCCAGCTTTTTAGCCGGGTAAACTGCTTTGTGGTTTTTGCCGCATTGCCTCACGTATCGCACTCTCCAAAGCACATATATGAATATACAACGAAATACACATAGATATCGCACAAATCCACATTTATATCACAGAAATCCACATATATGTCTCATAAATCCACACATAATCCATAACCACGTCGATCATCCATCTAGTCCTCAAACGAATCCACACAAAATAGCAAAGTGGCATCCATACACCAACTGCCAACCTAACATGAAGTCACGGACCCATCTACGCATCCGCGGGCTGTCCAAGAAACGTGGACAATCCGAAAGAGATACCGTCGCAGATATGCACTGATCAGCATACCAACGACCGCGTATCCCTTTCGGACGGGAGACGCCTAACTCGGTTACGTCATCTACGACCAACAACTATAAGGAACAGAGGTGAATATTTATACCTAGGGTGGCGGTGGAGACAGGCTAGCGGTGCAGTGGCGAGGCAGGGCAGTGGCGAGGCGACACGGCCCCGACGAAGACAATCGGCGTCGCCAAGCTACTCCAGGAACACTGCAAAAGAAAGAAAGAGAAAAACAATATCAGCACAAAATTTCGGCAAAACCTGCAAGAAAGAAAGACGGCTCGATGGCCGACAACACATATACGGCACGAAGGCCGTAAACAACACATACAGGGCACGAAGGCCACACCTGCACAATCTAGGCACGAAGGCCGTCGAGCACGAAGGCCATCAACAACACAACATGGACCTTTACCTTCTTCTCCGGCGGCGGACGAGGTGCACGGCGTAGACCAACGTCGTCAACGTACGGCGTCGACGATCATCCCTTCTCCTTCCTCCTTCTATTCTTCTTCTTCCCCTTCGGGCTTTCGCAACCCGGAGGGTAGGGTGAATACAGAACGGATTGGTAAGCAAAGTCAAGTAATAATCTATAGATAAGTAAGACTAGTTTGCATGAAGAAATTGGAATGAAACAAGCTGCTAAGTGTGAGTATGAACCCTGAACCCTCTCAGGAGAGGTGGTTTTTCGCCAGCAGTTGTACTAAGATGAACTTTTCTATGACTTATAACACAGTGTGAGGCTATGGAGGTGCAAAGCGGAGCTAGACCTTAGGGCAGCACGCCATCGTGGTGCATTAGGTAAGAGCTAAGGGCTCCCTCGTGTAGCCTTCTTTCTACCCGGATTTATTCCAAGTCATAAAAAGTGGCACAAATTAAACATTAGTCTAGAACAGAGCTAGAGAACTATTCCAGTTTATCAACCTTATATTATAGTACAAATTAGTGAGCCATTCCAATTAGGAATCGTTTTAGGGACTTATTCCTAAATAATCGAACAAGCCCTAATAAAAGCTTAATAAAATTGTCTTTTCTGGCGCCTGACATTTAACAATGAGCAATATATGCCTAAAAATGACCTGTGATAGAGTCGCTTCTTCTGTACAAAGTGTGAAAGTGAAACATTGATCCACAAGCTAGCAGAGGTTGGCTATGCTTAGCTATTCCTGCCAACAGCGTCATCCTACTCATGCGCCGTGCCGGCGCGCGGCGGCGTAGATGAAGCGCGAGAGAATAAGAGGAGGAGGGGCGATGCCTCCTGTTACCTTGGCTGGGGTCTCGGAGCCGCCGCTGCGGAGGAGGTTGCGCTGCGCGGCGGGGCCGGAGCGGCGCCGGAGGCCGCGGCCCTCGCCTCCCGCCGCAGCCGGCGAGAGGCAGCCGCAGCCGCCGGGCGGCGAGGCGGCCGAGCCGGGCCGGGAGGCTGGGCCGGGGCGGCGGAGGCGGCCGAGCTGGTCCGGGGAGCGGCGGAGGAGCGGGGCCGGGGCGGCGGAGGCGGCGGACGGGGACGGGCGGGACCGGCGGCGGACGGGGACGGGGCGGGACCGGGGCGGAGGAGGCGGATCGGGACGGGGCGGCGCGGAGGCCGCGGATCGGGGCGGGGCGCGGCGGAGCGGGGCGGGGCCGGCGGCGGAGCGGGGCGGGGCCGGAGACCGGCGGCTGCGCGGGCGGGGGTGGCGGCGTCGGCGTCGGCGTGTGGCGGCGTCGGGACTCGGCGGGTGTGGGCGCTGGGGAGGAGACGATAGGGTTGGGACGAATGGGCCGGTGCGCCGGCCCAAAAATGAAGTGGACGCCTTTGCCGACTGCCGTAGCAGTCGGCAAAGGACCGAGCAAGGTGGGCCAATGTGGGCCACCACGTGTGTTTGCCGATCGCCCGGGTCGCGGGCAAAGGAGCTCTCGCGCGATCGCTTGTCCTCGGCAAAGAGGCAAAGGACAATTTTGCCGACCGCCATACTTGCGCTCGGCAAATAATTTTTTAATTTTTAGTATTTTGGCTCCAAATTTTTTATTTGGACTAAATAAGTAATTTTAAATCACATGTCACAATTTGGGGGTTTTTTTACAATATTTTGCTATATTCCGTTGATTTCTTTTTTTCCTTGCATTTTCGGGGCATAATTCAAGTTTGAACTGCGGTGCATGAAATATCAGATCGTAGCCATTCCAAAAATGATATTCATGTTTAAGAGTGTATTTTGAGGCCGTGTGCGAGAAGGACACCCAAATGTTTGAAGTCCTTGTCCACGGAACGGGACTTTCCCGACGTGTTGGACGTGTTTTTTAAATATATAAAATCCAAACGAAGTCGAAAAATCACGAAACTCGTGGAGGTGTCGTGTTATCACATGTGGACGCTATGATAAAAATTTGAAAAAATTTGGAGCAAGTTGCGACGTCGGATGTTCAAAACCCGCACCTCTCCACATGTGATCACATGTGGAGAGGTCTGGGTTTTGAACATCCGACGTCGCAACTTGCTCCAAATTTTTTCAAATTTTTATCATAGCGTCCACATGTGATAACACGACACCTCCACGAGTTTCGTGATTTTTCGACTTCGTTTGGATTTTATATATTTAAAAAACACGTCCAACACGTCGGGAAAGTCCTGTTCCGTGGACAAGGACTTCAAACTTTTGGGTGAGCTTCTGCACACGGCCTCAAAATACACTCTTCAACATGAATATCATTTTTCGAATGGCTACGTTCGATATTTCATGCACTCGCAGCTTCAAAACTTGAATTATGGCGGAAAATGCAAGGAAACAATAGAAATCAACGGAATATAGAAAAACTATTCAAAAAATCACGAAACTTCTCGAGGTATCACGCTATCACATGTGGAGGCTAGGAAAAAATTTTGATGAAGTTTGAAGCTAGTGGCCACGTAAAATGTACAACACTCACACTTGTAACCAAAAAAAAAAAAAATAAAAAATAAAAGAAGAAATCTTTGCCGATCGCCTCACGGCGTGGCGCCGGCAAAGAAGACGGCGCGGGCCGCGACCCGACCGACGCCGTTAGGTTTGCCGACCGTCCCGGGCGATCGGCAAAGACCTCCTTTGCCGATCGCCAAGATTTGCCGCCCGCTTTGGAACCACAGGGCGTCGGCAAAGGGCGCCTTTGCCGACCCTAGGTTTGCCGCTGCTGGAGCCCCGGAGCAGTCGGCAAAGGGTATCCTTTGCCGACTGCCTTGATTTGCCGACTGCCAATGCAAAGGGAGGCGGGAAATCGTGTCTTTGCTGGCTGCCCTAGCCTTGGCAGTCGGCAAAATGTGTCGGCAGTCGGCAAAGTCGTGGTTTCCCATAGTGTGTACCCCAGGTAGATTCCAACTGATTTGGTTGAGTGTAACTTTTTAGGATCTACTGTATGTGGATTGCTATGTAGATATATAGCTAAATTGTATGGAAGAAAATGCTACCTAGTAGTAGCAAAACATGAACACCTAACAATGCAGAGCCATAAATAAACATGTTTGTTAGCTTCCACCTGTTCAGTGTAACCATTCTTGACATTGTCAGATCAATTTCTTCACATCATAAAACTCAACCTTGCACTGATTAGACATAGCTAGTTTTCAATATCCTTTTAGCTTGTGCATTATTTTACTATCCTTCGAGATAATAGGTGAACGTTCTCTATTGTTTCAACCTAGAAACTTTATTGAAAATTAAAAAGTAGGCATCTCTTTTGTTTCATCTTACGAAACTCTATATAGTGAGCTAGGAAACAAAGGTAACTGTTATTCATGGTGTGTTTCAGGTTGCTCTAGCGGTAGGTTGTAGAACCAAGTGATGGGTAGTACATATATAGTCAAATTACAAATCCATCAAGCTGATGGCTGATGCTTTGAAATGTTTATAGTATTCTATAATACAAGGATATGCAGTTCGCCTGCATGTTCATGAGAAATGTTTAGTATTCTGTTTGGTAGTTTACTTTATGATAGTGTAAAACACCATGTCTAGTTATACACTTTATGTTCTGTGTCTCTTGTTATAGTCGTGTTCCATACTTCCATTGACAGTTATTTTGAATGAAAACTGAATCTGAGTTCTTCAGTTTAATTTTTCTCTGTGCAATGAGGATTGAAGTGTCAGATAAATAAACATTTCTCAGACCAAGCGTACAGTTAAAAATCGCAAACTTACTTTGATTAGTGTTGTTTTCATGGATAACAATCCCATCTAAAACTGAAAATGTTTTTGGAATCAGTCCTTTTTGCCTGAAAAAAAAGGAGAAATCAAGCTCTTCAGTTTAACTTACATTTCTAGGATGGAGCCCTTAGTTTCAGCCCTTTGAGGAATGCAACTTGAGCTATAACTTAAACTTCAGCTTATTTTCTATAAACTAGGCTGTCGCTGTTGGGTCACATTCAATTAATGCTTCCTTGTGTGCTGGAGGTATGTGTTTAATTTATGGTTTGTGGAAACTCTCAACTAGTAGAATGTAGCTGCAGAGTGAAGCTCTTTCTTCTAAATGTGAAAAGATGGGGCTAGTTAGCTTTTTCAACATTGTTCCAGACACAAGAGTGTTGCTCAGTTGTTGGTTCCATCATATATGCTTTAGAAAAGAGGCACCATATATCTAGAGATGATAGTTTTCTTTATTATCTAACAAGATTGTGTGAGTGATCGATTGGTCTACATTGAATGACAAGCAAACTGCATGATGCATAAAATTTAGTATTCTGGAGAAGCTACGGGAAATCATATAAGATCTTTAGTTTTTCTTCCGCCTTAACTACAGTAGACCGAATGTACAGTACTACAGTTTTGCCCTTCTTCTTGGCCGTCCACCTTGCTGCCACCGTTTCATCGTGTCCTTCCACGCGTACAACGTCGAGAAGTTTCTCTGGCCCTCGCTTCAACCTTATCCTCTCCACCACACACCCATCGCCCAGCTCCCGATCCCCATCGCCTCCTCCGCTCCCTCCAGGGCCCCCATCCTCCTCCATCCGTCGTTGCCATCTGCCGCAACCGTGTGCTGCCTGCTGCGCTGCTCGTGCTCCTTGGCGGCCGGCCGGGGCGGCAGCCGCGTATTGCCTCTTCATCCCCTCCAGCGGTGATTTCGCTCGGCGGCTCGCGCTTGCGCTCTTCTTCTCTTCCGTCCCGTGGCTTGGCTGGCGCCGCCGAATCGACAGTCTCCCTGTTCCTCTCCCACAGCGGTAATCTGCTCCGATTCCAGCTCGGGTGGCGGAGATACACGCGCACATGCACGACAGTACCGACGGCGGCGTGGCTCCCTGGTTGTGTCCGGCGGCCACCTCGCGCATGGAAAGAAAGGCCACGGGTCGAGTTCGTCTTCATAATGTAAGTGTATATATTAGCAAGTAAATGGCCTTATTTCTTTGCCTTTGATTAGAGATGCGGTAAGATATGGGATCCTGATTTCTAGGGTCCGGATTTGGACAGATCTTGATCGGACTTATGCCTTTGTCTTATCGTTTGTTTTCTTTTCTGTTATATGAATTATGTCTTCCACTCCCAAACGGAATACATCTGAATGTTTAACCATTCTATTTCATCCCTGATTGCTAAACCAGTCATATCTAACGCTTCTAGATATCACCTTTCACTTTGTTAATTGGCCACAGGATATTGGTGTTGCAATTGGGCTCAGCCCATCACAAAGGTAGATTCTGTCTACCCTTTTTATTGGTTTACATCTTTGCAAAAAATATCATTTTTGCCTTATGAGAATTAGTCTACGAAATGAATGATGCGTCCACTATGATTAATAAAAAAATACACTTCATAATGTCCACAAAAGGACTGCCTCTACTGGTCTATGAATATTTGTAGCTTTGTGTTCTTATAGCCAGATGCCGCAGCAGTTATTTAACTACCAGTTCCGTGATGGCTAGCCAAAATGTTTTAGCCCGTCTTATATATCAGTCACTGATTATTATCTTCATAGCTACGTTGATCATATCGATTCTCATTGACAATGTAAATAAGATATCATCTACCCTGTGAGTACGTCGATTTTTTTCCTATCTCCTTTGTGTATTCAGGACCTTGGTCATGCTCCGGTTGCTGTGTAATAAAGCTTATATTAGAACACATTATATTTCAGGTATGCCGCTGATTATTGTCTTCGTAGCTATGTTGATCAAATCGGCTCTCTCTGACAATGTAAATAAGATATCATCTACCCTGTGAGTACGTCGATTTTTTTTCCTATCTTCTTCGTTTTTTATGACCTTAGTCGTCCTCCGGTTGCTGTGTAATAAAGCTTATATTAGAAAACATTATATTTCAGGTATGCCCAAGACAAGTTACTTGCTTTCTATGCTGGCATATGTTATGTTCTGACATTTTGCTTTGCTTTCCTCTTTTGTCGTTGCAAATCTTGGGTTCATTTTCAAAAAGAGGTACCTTTACAGTTTGCAACCAGCGCTTGCCTGTAGTGTTTCAACCAAAGTGAGCTGCAACCAATGCTTGCCTCTATCATGTACTGATGAGTAGAGTAATGACTTGCTAACATTTATACTTGTGATTCACCCATCATCGCTTTATTCACCTTGCTTTCATCTATTAATCTGAATTGTAGAACCCACATTACAGAGATTATTAGGCTGTACAATTACTCATTACAAAGATTACAACTTAGCAGGCTGTACAGGCTGCCATAGGAAATAGCCTTACCTCATGTATCCAAGATCCTTTCTTTGTGGAATTATCCAATATTGTTATTGCCCTATCTAGCATACCTCATGATCCAATAATTATCAGGCCGTCCAGTTGGTCATTTAGTGTTAGTATCTCTATGTCAGAAGAAGCTTGAGATGTTCCATTGGACACATGAGCTGTTGCATTATGCTGTGATGCGTTGAAATGAATTAGTTTGAAAGAGTTAAAACATTGTTGTTTATTCATGCTTCCAGTTTGCAAATAATATAGACAACCACTTATTCCAATTCATGTTTTCCATTGCTCTGCATATATATTTTTTGAATGTTGCTGGTCCTGAAGAATGCAATCAAGTTATAAGTGGTTCATTTCAGCTCTCTAATGTTAGTAGATAGTGCTTACAATGGTTCGTTTCACCTTTGTAATGTTTCCAATTTCCTACCATAAAAAATGATACAATATCATATCCTGCTCAGTGATCTGCTATACACCTTCATGTATTTGTCATGGCCACTGTGTGTCTAGCTCATTTTTACTATGATGTCAATTCGTGCTAATATTGTTGATTTGCTGCTTGATGCCATATATGCAGTGTGGTGACTTCCCTGCATCCTTCCATGTGAGATCGAAGCGCTCTGCACATTGTCTTGCAGGTGGCAACAACTTTTGAGGACAGTGCTTCATGTAGGATAATTATGAAATCATGCTTGGCAGTGTGTTATTATTTATTAGTTGGACTTACACTAAATCTGTTGGCACATTCCGCCTGTGATGTGTGTACAGAATCATTGTATCATCTATAACGATTGTATGTTTAAGATAATCAGAAACCATGGGCCAAGTTTCCCATTGTTACAATTCTGAGTATGTCAGTGTTTTCCACTTACTAAGTTGTTACGTTAGTTCAGTGGTTAAAATAGGTTGATTTACGATTTTCTCAGGTGGAAATATATCTGCAAAAAAGTGTTGAGTGAGTTGCTGGCTCTCCTAGCCCGCGGCAATTGCCGCGGGGTTCTGTCTAGTTGTAATTGTTCCTGGACAACTTTGTTCCTGGAGCAGGCTCTAACTATGCATGCGCAAGTACATGGGCCTGCGCAAGGGCAAACGTGTAGACACTTTTTGCGCTAGATGTGCAGGCACTGAGACAACATAAAAAGTGACCCTGTATCCATGCATACAAGAACCAATCAAGTAGCTCTTGCACGAGGCGAGCCTGGCCAAAGCGAGCTTGTACAGGTGTTTTTTTTTTTTTTGCGAAATTTGTACAGGTGTGCTTGATTTGTTGGTTTCTTGGAGCCTAGCTACAAACATAGCCCGGTCAACCCAGGCCTGGCCCTAGGTAGCCAATCAGGCATGTGTTTGGTTGTGTGCGAACATGAGGTATTGAGGTTAGCTACGACAAGTTCTTGTTTGCTTTGTTGCTTTTCTCAGATAGAATCACCCATCTAGATATGGGTAAAGTGTACCCCTATAGAAGTAATTCGTCAAACACCTTCTAAGCGCAGCAGGCAACTCTCGGCGTCACCTCCCCCATAACTGCAAAGCATCAACTCAAGCTCCTTTGTCCTCATCATCGGAGCCTCGAGCAACCACGTCGCAGAGGAAAGCTCGTGGCCTAGCTATCACGAGGGCGAGGAGGAGTAGTAGTGCAAGGGTGCGAAGGAGGAGCACTACGAGGGGCTGGAGGATCAGTGCGAGGCCGCAACTGATCTATGACGTCGGTCGACCACTGTGCATGGACGATGAGCACCCCATTGACCTCACGTAGAAGAGAAGGACATCGCGCAAAGTGGAAGAAGGCGGCTTGGTGGCAAAGACTCCACAGGGCGAGCTCCACCACTTCTCGCCAGACGCCGCTGGTCGAGTTCCACCACCTCCCGCCAGAGCTCGACGAAGGCCGATGTGGAAGCGGAAGGCTTGGTGGTGGTGGTGGTGGTGCTCGATGAACTCCGACCAGATGCTGCTGCTCGTCGAAGGCTGGCTATGGGCCTATGGCTGGTGGTCAACACTAACAACATCGAAGGTGGAGGATTTGGGGGATTGAGACCCCACTTGAATACCTCGACCATGGCTCACGCACTAGGACCCCGGTCACGCGAAAGGGAAGGGGACAAAAGGAGGATCCTAGCCACGCGAAGCGGAAAGGGGACATAAGGGGAAGACAGGGTGAGAGGTGGAGCTCGTTGGGTGGGAGATGAACCCACGCCAGGGTGGAAGTTGGAGTTCATCGTGTGGGAGGTCACTCGGCACTAGGGCTTGTAATTAAAGGTGGGCCTGGATATTGAGCCACCTATATACCTATATTTGAATTTGACTTAAAGGTGGGCGCTGGGACTATAGATATTCTACATGGGCATATACATATATTTGAATTTGAATTACTCCCTCTGTCCCAAAATAAGTCTCGTTTTGGGTTTTCGTGCCACAAGTTTGACTCAATTTTTGTAGAAAATATGTGCAACATTTATATCTTCAAATAATTCTGTTAAAAAACTAGACTTAAAGATCTTTTCGATGATACTAATTACTTAGCATAAATACTAATATATTTTAATATATAATTGCTGATAATTTTTCTCGGGAAGCGAGAACGACATTTATTTTAAGAGGAAGGGAGTAAATGCTATTTTATTGTATCAGTTCTGGTAAAAAAATTGGTAAGGTAATAGAAGAAAAACCAATATAATATTTTATTACAATATAGGGGAGTGGGCGATGAAACACATAACTTATGTAGATGACTTGTATGTTGATAAATAAAAATTTTTAGTACTTCACATGATACAAATGACATGGGTATTTTTGTAATTAATAATGGATGATATGTACTTAGATGGGAATGATGTAGAGATCTTGCATGAAGAGTGAATTTATCTAGTGGGGTTTATCTTCTATAAGGATTATAGATTTCATGATAAATATAAATAATAAATATTTAGTATGATATAAATATTAGTTTCTTCTTATAAAAAATGGTCTAGTCTAAAATAATGTAACTAAACACTACTTTAGAATTGTACTCCATTTTTTTTTGGGATGGAGGCAACAAACTTGTATATGAGCAAATACGTGTGATTTTTTCGAGAATCAGCAAATACGTGTAATTAATAAATTGTATAGAGCTCTAATAAATTGTATACGAGCAAATCCCTTCCTAGTTGGACCAGAGCACCGGGCCCAGGCCCACTCAGAAACTCGACTCTCGGCCTCCATTTAATCCCCAATCCCTCGGTGAATCCCCTCCCAAACCCTCGCCTCCGCAACCACTGGCTCCACCTCCATGGCGCCGCCGCCGCCGCCGACGGCGCCGGAGCTGATCCACGATGCCATCGCAGAGATCCTCCTCCGCCTCCCACCGGACGAGCCCCAGTGCCTCTTTCGTGCCTCCCTCGTCTGCAAGCCCTGGCGCCGCCTGCTCACCTACCCCGCCTTCCTCCGCCGGTACCGCCGCTTCCACCGAACCCCTCCGCTGCTTGGGCTCTTCTCCACCGTCTCCCGCGATGGCAGTGTCCCCATCTCGCGCTTCATTCCCACCACATCGCTAACCCCGTTCCCCAACCCGATGCTCGACTGTCGCCATGGGCGTGTTCTCTTTCAGAAGTTGTTTCAGAGCAAATTCATTGTTTGGGACCCGATCACTGGTGACCGGAAGGAGCTGGACTGGCCACTCATCCCGAACGAGTGCTTCTCTGTTGCAGTGCTCTGCGCCGTGCCGGGGTGCGACCACCGCGACTGCCACGGCGGACCATTCCTCGTCGTCTGGGTGGGCAGCAGTGGTGTCGAAGGCATGGAAGGATCGGCGCATGCATGTGTGTACTCATCGCGAGTGGGTTCCTGGGGCACGTCGGTCTCCGTTCCCATAGGTGTTGATGATTTTGTGAACCTGCACCGTGGTGCACTTGCCGGGGATGCTGTCTACTTCATGCTTCAGACAGATGCTAGGATTCTTAAGTACGACTTGGTCAAGCATCGCTTGTCTGTCATTGATCCTCCGGAATCATACAAGAATGGCATTTTTATCGTCCCAACCGAGGACGGTTTGCTTGGGGCCGCTGGCATCAAGGGCACCCGCCTTTATCTGTGGTCAAGGAAGGTGAATGCAGAGGGAGTTGAAGGATGGATGCAATATAGGGTGATCAAACTAAAGACTCTGCTACCAGATGACAATGAAATACAGGAGGCTGCTGTGATTGCTTTTGCTGAGAACGTCCGCGTCATCTTCATGAGCACATCTCGTGGTATTGCCATGATTGACCTCAACACAGAGAAGGCGAGGACGGTAGGCAAGCCGGAGAAGCACTATCCTACCGTACCCTTCACGAGTTTCTACACACCAGGTATGGTTCTAGCCTTTTACTCTTCCATGGTACAACTAGCCTATGTAATGTCTAGATACTGATTTGTAACTTTAGTGAATGGAAATAAATGATACATATGCTTGAGACAACTGAAGACATTACAATTCTGTCACTAATTTTTTATCAGGTTCACCCTATTGATAGCATCCATTCTTGGTATTCGCAGGATTTGTTCATGCCATAAAACCAAACCTTTTTAGCTTGCACATTACATTACTGTCCTTTTTTTTAGTAACGAGCAAGTCCTAGTGTTTAATATTATTATATATTGAAGGTCCTATGAACAATTTTAACTTTTAGGCATGGAAATCTTCAGATTGTACTAGCAGCTAATTGCAATTGCTAGCAGAGGACATTATTTCCCCGTAGAAAATAGTTGTTTTGATATGTACATATAGGTTCTAGAATTAAATGATAATTTTGTTTGAAAATATTGAGCATGTGACATTACAATATCATCTGATCTAATTTCTTCGCCTGTTCAACATGTTATTAACACTCCTTGATATTGGCAAAGGAGTGCTTAGAAGTAGTTGAATTTTAATCAAGCACAAGTTACTGACCAAATTTATCTGTTTCTATGTTCTTTCTATAATATCTCTTACAAAATTAAACTTTAGGCATCGCTACTGTTTTATCTTACTAAGATACATATATTAAGCTGTGTAAATAATATAACTTGTACGCTTGGTACTTTTCAGATTGTGCTTGTGGGAAATTGCCGATACCAAAATAATCATTGTCAAGCTAAATCTTCTGTCGTTGCCTTTGTTGGAGTATGTTGTGGGGCTGAAGCTCTGAAATGGTTATCATTTATTTTGTGGAGTACTTGAATTAATATCTTGTAATGAAAGCCAGTAAGACACTATGGCCAGTTGTCTACCTGTTCTGTAGCTGTTTATGCTCGTGATTGTGATGACTATGTTTGTGGTTCAGAGTTCATCTTACTTGGCTATTGCTATATTAATGGTCGACCGAAGTTATTAGAAGATACATATTTGGCTCTTTAGACTAAATTGAATTTGGTTTCTTGAATTTAGTTTTTCAGTTCCTGAATGAGGATAGTTCATAGTTCTTTCGACTTTTATCTGGAATACAATTGGTACACTCTGTCTAAGCAAGGTCAGTTCAATTGCATATGGATTCAAGGATCATTTTTCTTTTGCATTGTGACAGCTTTGTTGCCCTTTTTTAGAACACTTGGGTGCAGATTGTAGCCACACTTTGTTCTCAGCACCATGTATTTCAGCATGTTCCTCCATAATTATTTCAGCATGGTTATTGTTGCCCTTTTTTAGAACACTTTGTTGCCTGGCTGAGTATTTCAGCATGTTCCTCTATAATTATGTCAAGTTCATATAAATAAGGCACCATGTATGTAGCTTGTATACCTTGGGTTTTTGGCACAGCCCGGAATAAAAATAAGTTCATAAGTATCAGCAATGATGTTTGCATTTTTTCAATTGGCCTCAAGTCAGGGCTGGTACAGAAGGTAGATCTAAGGCACTACTATGATGGCTTTCCCTTCGTCAGTTTCTGTACCCCAGGTAGATTCCAAGTTTCCAACTGATTTGGTTGACTGTAACTTTTTAGGAGCTTCTGTATGTGGATCTGCTATGTAGATATATAACTAAATTGTATGGAAGCAAATGCTGCCTAGTAGTAGCAAAACATGAACATCTAACAATGCAATGTCATAAATAAACATGTTTGTTAGCTTCCACCTGTTCACTGTAACCATTCTTGACATTGGCAGATCAATTTCTTCACATCATAAAACTCAACCTTGCACTGATTAGACATAGCTAGTTTTCAGTATCCTTTTAACTTGTGCATTATTTTACTATCCTTCGAGATGATAGGTGAATGTTCTCTATTTTTTCAACCTAGAAACTGTATATATTGATCTACGTTCTTTTAATAAGTATTGAAAATTAAAACGTAGGCATCACTTTTGATTCATCTTATGAAACTCTATATAGTGAGCTAGGAAACAAAGGTAACTTTTATAAATGATACGTTTCAGGTTGCTCTAGCGGTAGGGTAGAACCGAACGTTGGGTAGTACAACTACATACATAGTCAAATTACAAATCCATCAAGCTAATGGCTGATGCTTTGAAATGTTTAGAGTATTCTATAATAGAAGGATATGCAGTTTTGTCTGCATGTTCATGAGAAATGTTTAGGATTCTGTTTGGTAGTTTACTTTATGATAGTGTAAAACACCATGGCTATACACCTTTTTTTTTTTTTTTTTTGACAACTCATGGCTATACACCTTATGTTCTGTGTCTCTTGTTATAGTTGTGTTCCATACTTCCATTGACAGTTATTTTGTATGAAAACTGAATCTGAGTTCTTCAGTTTAATTTTCCTCTGTGCAATGAGGATTGAAGTGTCAGATAAATTTAGTATTCTGGAGAAGCTACGGGAAAGTGTAATTGTTCCTGGACAACTTTGTTCTTTCTATATCGTAGCTGCAGAGCACTTGCCGGGTGAAAAATAAAGTAATCCCAATGTTAGCTAGAACTCTAGATATGCATGTATCTTTTTGTATGATTGTATATATCTATACAAGTTGATGTATAATGCACGAATAGCAAGAGTTCTAAGAAAATAATAGTATAAACTTGTATGCTATGCCTTAAATCATGATAGGTAGTTTGCTGCTTCGATCATGTAGCTCTAGCAGAGCTGATGTGTTTTTAGTCATGTTCAGAGCAGAGCTGGGCAGGGGTTGCTGCTCCTAAAGATCCTGGTCAATGGTTATAGTTATTCAGCTCGCTGCCCCTGCGGTTCTAATCCAGCCAGTCCTTGATGATACCGAAAACTGTGTGCAAAGATAAAGGTTGCATCCTCTTTTTTTTTTCTGAGAAGTCAATGTGATCCTGAAAAGACAGTTAAACTCAATTTACTCATCATGGAAGCCAAAACAATCCTGGAAATCAGTTAGCCCTCCCTTCCGGCCATGAGAATGTATCACGAATTGAAAACTAAGCCATCAGTGTCGTTTATACTTAAGAAGAGCGTGAGTTGAGTGCTGATGATCCCAATGGCGACGTGAGCATCATGTCAGGAAGAAATGAAGTGGCAGAACAATACTCAAGCAGATTTCTGTGCATACGCATGTAATCATCTATGTCTTGGCAATTACAATACACATACGTGTTGATGCCCTTCTAATTAATTGGAAGAGATAACATAATTTTAGGATACATGCATATCAGTTTGGACATATTTTTCCCTTTAAGAAGAAAGGGCAACAGCTACCTAGTGATCTTAGCACTCTACTAAACAACGATGGAGCAATATTGCTCACGAAGTCCAACACAATGGAGCAAACTTGCGTAAAGAAACTACATATTCAGTTCCAATTCTGCTCCAGAATGTTATACTGCTATCTTCTAGTTCCAATTTTCAGTTCCTATTAGTGCACCTTCTAGCAGTCTCCAACTCGCTAAATAGTTAATGGTCACCTATCGGTAGATGGCTACTCTTTGCAAATTTTTAGTTGTTAAATAGTACGTAGCAATATAGATCCAAACATGGCTTAAATAATATCATGAAATTAACTTAGTTTGCCACTGCCTATGGCCGATAAGATCATACAACATTTACTCTTTGACTGTTATTATATTAAATTTAAATGGAATTATTTATATTTCCTTGTAACCTGAACCCCTAAACTAGTGTACACAGTTTGTGTACAAGTTGGTTAAGGGTTCAATATAGAAATGAAATCATATATTCTTAGACAATTAAACAATTGTGTAATTGCTCTCTCCATGCTTCCCGCGTGGTAATGAAGTCATATATTCTTGCTGGTGAAAGTGTCATTTGATGGGCTCTTTGCTTAACTCGGAATGATGTTATGTTTGGCAAAGCCATAGTACCATCTTATTCGCAGGTTATTCAAGGGGACGTACTAGAGACTAGGTACTAAACCTTACTTCAGAAGAAGAAGAATCACCTTTTCATGAAGACGGGGGTATAGAACTATAAAATGGCCGCGATGGAGATGTTTACAAGGCATGACTTGTGTTTTAGCAACAGACTTGCTATTTAGCCTTTTTCTTGTTTGAGGTCTTTGCTATATCCTCATGGCTCAAAACTTCATGTTTGAGGGTTTTTTTTCTTGAATATGCAAAAGATTTCTTTATCATTACATTAAGAAGAGTATGAGCGTACCAATGACACGCTTATGACAAGCTCCTTACCGGAGGCCTTACAACCATAGGCCAAACCCTCCTAGCAAACAACCGTAAGATTCCTTGAATTTTATTTTGCTCAATTGTTATAATGAGCAGCCATATACATTAGTCGATACAGAAACTGTATAATAATATATTCTAAGGGCATGTTAATTAGACACTAATGCATCCTCCGAAGGAAGGGTCAAGTGACTCCTGTTGATTGTTCTTTTGAATCGCTTGTTCATACAGATCTCTTCATAGTTTTTGTATATGGCTCTGTTCGGCCGGTATAGAAAAATCGGTAGATTTCGGCAGATTCAATAGTGGTTTGTGAGAGAAAATTCGCCGAAATGTGCCGGCTGAACAGGGCCTATAAAAGATAATATCTATAATGAGCCGTGCAATAATAACTAATAAGTACATGGTTTATGTTCAGATGCTATTTGGGACTAAAAATCTAGTCAAATATATATACAAAAGTACCCCCCTCCATTTTCAGAAAAAGGGTGTAATTCTAGGTTTGGTCTGAGTCGAAGTATTTTAACTTTGAGTAAGTTTATATTATAGAAAAAAATAATATCAATATTTATGACTTTAAACAGAGAGTGGCCCATCAAAAATGACTTTCAGTAGATCGGAAGGGAGGTCCTTCCTAGTCGGACAAGAACAAAGTGGCCCAGCAGGCCCGACGGAAACAAAGTGGCCTGCTATGCTTCACACGTTCCATTCAGAATCTCGGCTCTTGTCTTGGCCTGGCTTCATTCCCCATAGCAGTCCCCTCCCAAACTCCATGGCGCCACCGCCGCCGCCGCCGGAGTTGATCGACGATGCCATCACAGAGATCCTCCTCCGCCTCCCACCGGCCGAACCCTAATGCCTCTTCCGCGCCTCCGTCGTCTGCAAGCCGTGGCGCCGCATCTTCACCGACGCCGCCTTCCTCCGCCGGTACCGCCGCTTCCACCGAACCCCTCCGCTGCTCGGGCTCTTCTTCGTCGGTAACCGCCATGCCGAAAGAGGAATCGCCCCTCTATTCGTTCCCACCACACCAGCCTCCCCGTTCCCGCAGCCGATCGCGAGCTGCCGCCCCTGGATCACCCTCGACTGTCGCCACGGGCTTGTTCTCCTTCAGAAGATGGAGGGGGACAGGTTCGTTTTCTGGGACCCGATCACCGGTGGCCGGAGGGAGTTCGACCCGCCTCGCATCCCGTACAAGCACTTTGCTACGGCGTTGCTCTGCGCCGTGCCGGGTTGCGACCACCGCGACTGCCGCGCCGGACCGTTCCTCGTCGTCTGGGTTTGCAGTGATGTCCAAGGGTCGACGGCGCATGCGTGCGTGTACTCGTCGCAGGTGGGTTCCTGGGGCACGTCGGCCTCTGTTCCCATGGGTGATAATGGCTTCTTGACCTTTATCCATGGTGCACGTGCCGGAGATGGTGTGTACTTCATGCTTGGGATGGGTGCTAGGATCCTCAAGTACGACTTGGCCAAGCATCACGTGTCTATCATTGATCCTCCGGACTCCTACAAGAAGGGCTTTTTTATGGTGCCAACTGAGGCTGGTTTGCCTGGGGTTGCTGGCATCAAGGTACCAGCCTTTATCTGTGGTCGAGGAAGGTGAATGCAGAGGGAGTCGAAGGATGGATGCAATACAGGGTGATTGAACTACAGACTCTGTTTCCAGATGACAACCTTTTACATGAGGCTATAGTGGTTGCTGTTGCTGAGGGCGTCCGTGTCATCTTCATGGACACATGTCGTGGTCTCTGCATTATTGACCTAAACACAGAGCAGGCGAGGACAGTAAGCGAGCCTGATATGCACTATCCTGCCGTACCCTTCACAAGTTTCTACACACCAGGTATGGTTCTAGCCTTTCACTCCTGCTTGGTACAGCTAGCCTATATACTGTCGAGATACTGATTTGTAATTTTTTGAATGGAAACAAATGATACATATGCTTGAAATAACTGAAGATGTGAGAAAGCCATGTCACTAAATTTTTTAGCAGTTTCAACCTGTTGATAGGGACCATTCTTGGTATTGGCATGATTTTCTCACGCCATAAAACCCAACCATGTTAGCTTGCACTTTACATTACTATCCTTTTTTAGTAACGAGCAAGATCTACTATTTAATCTCAAAAATCTGTATTATATATTGATCAATGGTCCTAGGAACAATTTTAACTTTTAAGCATGTGCACCTTCAGATTGTTCTAGCAGCAAAGTGCAATTGCAAGAAGAGGCCATTATTTTTCCTTGTCAAATTTTTAGTTGTTCTGATACGTACACATAGAATTTCTGGAATTAAATGATACTTCTGTTTTTGAAAATTGAGCATTTGACATTGCAGTATAATCTAATCTAATTTCTGGGCATCTTCATCCTGTTATGAACACTCCTGATATTGGCAGTGACGTGCGTAGGAAGTAGTTGACTTTTTTTAATCTCAGCTTGGCCCTCAAGGCCTTTCATTAACAGTTGAAACTTTTTAATGAAGTGCAAGCTGCTGACCGAAGTTTTTGTTTGTATGTTCTTCCAATAACTTGTCTTATAAATATTGCAAACTCTAGGCATCACTACTGTTTCATCTTATAAATCTGCATATATTGAGCTATGAAAATAATATAACTTGTATGTTTGGTATTTTTCAGATTGTGCTTGTGGGAAATTGCCATTACCAGCAGAGACAAATTAATCGTTGGCAAGCTAAATCTTTTGTTGTCTTGTTGGAGTTTGTTGTGGGGCTAATGCTTTGAAATGGTTATCAGTACTTTTGTTGAGTACTTTAATTATTGTCTTGTAATTTAAGCCAGTAAGCCACTATGGCCAGTTGTCGACCTGATTTTCTTCTGTAGCTGTTCATGATCGTGATCGTGATGACTATGTTTGTGGTTTGGAGTTCATCTTATGTGATTATTGTTATACTGATGATTGACACAGCAGTTAGAACATACATATTTGGCTCTTTATACAAAATTGAATTTGATTTCTTGAGTATGTTTTTCACTTCTCCTGAATGAGGATAGTTGTTTCAACTTTTATCTGGAATTAAATTGGTACACGTTCTCTAAGCATATGGATTTAATCCTCATGTTTCTTTTACATTGTGATAGCTCTGTTGCTTTTTTTAAGAACACTTGGCTGCACCTTGTAGCCGCGCTTTGCTCTGAAAGATGAAAATGGCCTGGCAGAGTATATCAGCATGTCCCCTCCAGAATTAGTTCCTGAAAGTTCATATAAATAAGGTACCATGTATGTAGCTTGTATACATTGGGTCCTTGGCACAGCCACAGTTCATATAGAAATGAGTTCATAAGTATCACCAATGATGTTGGCACCTTTTCAATTGACCTCAAGCCAGGTCTGGTAGATCCGTGGCACTACTATGATGGCTTCCCCTTCTTCAGTTTCTACACCCGAGTAGGTTCCAACAGCTTGATTGTAACTTTTTAGGATACAGCGGTATGTGGCTTTGCTATGTTGATATATAGCTAAATTGTATGGAAGCAATCGCTGCCTGTAGTTGCAAAACATGAAGACCTAACAATGCAATGCCGTAAATAGAAATGTTTGTTAACTTCCACCTGTTCACCGGAATCATTTTTGAATCTGGATATTTGCAAATCAATTTCTTCACATCATAAAACTCAACCATCTGAACTGCACTGATTAGACAAAGCTTGGTTTCAATATCAATTTAGCTAATGGATTATTTGACTATCCTTCTAGATATTAGGTGTGAGCGTTCTCAACCGTTTTAACCTAAAAACTGTATATATTGATCTATATAACACTTTACCTTTTATATGCACAGATTGTAGTTCTAGCTGTTTTGATATTTGAATATTAGTTACTGAAGTACATGATTTTTTTTATTCTGAAATGAACTGAATAAGTATCAGCAATGATAATGTGGTCATGTTCCACAGTTTTACTTGTTAATTGGCAAATGTGCCTAGGAAGTAGTTGAGTTTTTTTTTAACAAAGCACAAGTTGCTGGTATAATATATGTGTTGTTTTACTTGTAGGCATCTCTTTTGTTTCGTTGTACAAAATTGTATATAGCAAGCTAGGAAACAAAGGCAACTTTTATGCATGGTGCGTTCCAGATTGCTCTAGCGGCTGCTTGTGTCTGATGGCTGATGCTTTGAAATGTTTATGGTATCTATACCTCTTATATAAACAAACCCCACTATAGAATTATCTCAACATGCAAGCTATCCACATAAGCAATCCATACCTCTTATATAAACAAACCCCACTATAGAATTATCTCAACATGCAAGCTATCCACATAAGCAATCCATACCTCTTATATAAACAAACCCCACTATAGAATTATCTCAACATGCAAGCTATCCACATAAGCAATCCACTAAACTTGTAATTATATCCAACTAGCACATGTAATTATGACAACTACCACTTCATCCACTAACACACATTTAGTTGTTCACATTGACATGTCATCAAACCATTCATCAAAATTTATTTTAAGATTATTTCATTTTTATAACTATAACTATAAATAGTTTATTTTTAAAAATTAACTGGAATCCCCGCAAGCAACGGGGTATTCTCCTAGTTCTATAATATAATGATGCAGTTGACCTGCATGTTCTTGAGAAACATTTATTATTCTGTTTGGTAGTTTAATTTTTTATAGTGCAAGACACCATGCCTAGTTATGCACCTTATGTTCTTTATCTCTTGTTAGGGTCGTGTTCCATACTTCTATTGACGGTTATTTTGAATGAAAACTGAATCTGTGTTCTTCACTTTAATTTGCCATTCTGCTACGAGGATAGAAGTCCCATAATATAAAAAATATTTCAAGGGCCAAAGCACTGTACAGGGTTGAAATCACACAATTTCACTGGAAAGCTTACTTTGGTCAGTGTTATTTCCATGGATAACAAGCCCATCTAAAACGTAAAATATATTTGGAATGTCTTTTTTTTTTTGCTGAAAAAGGAGGAATCTAGCTCTTCAGTTTAACTTAAATTTCTAGGATGGGGCCTATCACTACCGGAATCGGCTTATTTGCCGATGGCCGCGGAGTTTGCCGATGGTAAAGTGGTCAACCATCGGCAAACTACCGGCTTTGCCGATGGCAAAGTACGGCCATCGACAAACCAGGTGTTTGCCGACGGCCCACCATCGGCAAAGCATGGCCATGGGCAAAGCCATTGTTTGCCGATGGCCGGGCCATCGGCAAACTATAGCCATCGGCAAACCCTTATTTTTGCCGACGGCCCGGCCATCGGCAAAGCCAGGCCACGTGGCTGCCTCGGAGCTGCCGGGCCGGGCTTTGCCGATGGCCGGCCATCGGCAAAGCATTTTTGCCGACGGCCATCACAGGCCGTCGGCAAAGTTTGAATTTTTTTTTTGTTTTTTCGTGCCCATTTTTTTTGTGGTGCCTTCCTACACCAAATACAACCCAACTTCAAAAATTGGGACAATTTTGAGTTTTTTCCTATATTTCGTTAATTATTTCTGTTTCTTTGCAATTTTCCTGCGACTTCAAATTTGAACTGCAGGTACATAAAATAATGGAAATTTTTGATTTGAAACATGGTATTCATGATGCTCAGAGTATGTTGAGGCCGTATCCAGCACCTCGCATGAAATTACGACCATGTTGGCGTCGTAACATGGAGAGTCACGTGCACGGAAAGTGTTTTTAAATTATAGAAAATTCAAACGAAGTCCGAAATTGACGAAACTTGACGAGTTGTGTTTTCATGGCATGTGGAGACCGTGGTAAAAATTCAAAAATTTTCGAGCAAGTGGTGACGTCGGATGGCCAAAACCCAGACATCTCCATATGTGATCACAAGTAATCACATGTGGAGATGTCTGGGTTTTGGCCATCCGACGTCACAACTTGCTCGAAACTTTTTGAAATTTTTACCACCGACTCCGCATGCCATGGCCACACAACTCGTCAAGTTTCGTCAATTTCGGACTTCGTTTGGATTTTATATAATTTTAAAACACTTTCTGTGCACGTAACTCCCCATGTTACGAGGCCAACATGGTTGTAATTTCATGCGAGGTCCTGGATACGTCATCAACATACTCGGAGAATCATGAACACCATGTTTTGAATCAAAAAATTTCATTATTTCATGTACCTGCAGTTCAAATTTAGAGTCGCCCGAAAAATCAAAAGAAACAGAAACAATTAACGAAATATAGCTAAAAAACTCTAAATTGTCCCAACTTTTGGAGGTGAGATTAGCAGCAAATAGCTGCTATCAGTCTAAGCGACTGAAACAATTTGTGTATTTGGTGTTGGAAGACACCAGAAAAAAAAAACGGGAAGAAAAAAACAAAAAAAAAAATTTACTTAGGCCGTCGGCAAAGAGCCTCAAAGGATTTAAAAAAAATAATAAAAAATTTTCTTTGCCGGGTCCCCCACAAAGGCCCAGTCGGCCATGCCTAATTAGGCCGAGCCGGCCCATCCCGCTGCGCCCCCACCCCATACCCTAACTCCCCATCCCCGCGTGCGCCACCATCCTGAGCTGCGCCGCCACTGCCAGAGCTGCGCCGCCGCCGCTCCTCCGCCTGAGCCCGAGCGTCGCCGCCCGCCGGAGCACCGCCTCCGAGCGCTGCCCGAGCGCTGCCCGAGCGCCGCCGTCCGCCCACCAGCCGCCGCCCGTGACCCACCGGCAAGCGCGGCTGCTCCGCTCGCGTCGCACGCCCTCCTGGCCTGCCGGCTCCGCCAGATCCCCACGCCCCATGCAGTCCGTCGTCGTTTCTCCGCTCCCCAGTCCGCCTGCCGTCGTCTCTCCGTCCCCGTGGCGTCCCGGCCTTCGTGGCCCGTCTTTGCCCGTCACAGCTGCAGAGGGCTCGGCCTCTCCCATCCACCGCTTCCTCTCCGCGCGTCGTGCAGTGGCCGTATCTGATTGGAGGTTGCAGGATCCAGTGGCCATGGCCGGTTTGGTGGAGGAGGGCGCAGGATCCAGCGGCCTCGGTCAGATCCGTCGAGGAGGGCGCGAGTTCTGGTTTTCACAGCCGGATGCGACGAGGAGGATGCACACTAGCAGCATGGAGGTGAGGCCTCCCTTCCTTACTTCACGACTGCTCTGTAGTACGATTCTTGGAGCTTCACGATCTCCATGCTGCTGTGCCTTCCTCTTGCTCATGCGATTTGTTACTGCAGGTGGCGTTTCGGTAGAGGATGCAGCAGGATCCTGCGGCCTCGGCCAGAATTATCGAGAAGGGCGTGGGTTCCGGCATACAAGGTACCAAATCTGTGGAGTAAGCAGCAGGATTCAGTAGTGAAGGATTCAGTACGGAACGATCTCTTTTAATGACAATAGTGGTAGATTGTTAGGAGGGTGCTACACTGCTACTGCTTCTTCTGTCATAGATGCTAGTCTGCTAGTCAGAAGTAGTGATTACTGAATTTTAGTTCAGGTTCTGACAATACATTCATACTTTCGTAGTGTTATGTCGTTCGCTGATCTTGAATACAGTAACAGTTCCATTGATATTAGGGTCGAGTAGCATTACTTATGGACATAGGAATCAGGACACTGTTGTTGTTGTGATGGTGCTAACTGAAAGTAGCATGGCAGGCGCAGCCTGGATGTTGAGTCTCAGGAGTGTCCTCCCACACTGATGCCTCTCTTATGGAGCTCCTGTGAAGGTGAGCCACAACATGGTCCTCTCCCTCGGAATTGAACTGCCTTTTTCGTACTCTCTTTATATCTTCTGTATAACTCAGCATAGGATAGTCTAATATTTACTAGGTCAATAACAGTATCAGAATTAGGATTACTATGGCCTGCTTTAATAGTTGTCATTGCTGCATAAATAAGCAATGTTTTCTGCACTCCTCCATCACTTGCAATAGGAAAGAGTATGTTCAGAATCTTGAAGACTACATGTTTTTATTCACTAGTACAACAGGAGCTCATGCTTTTTCTTTGTTGTTTTTCTCACCACAGTTCAGCAAGCACAACTACAGGAGCAGATGGACAGCAAGTACTATTTTTCTTCAGTGGCAACAACAGGTCTAGTTTGATGCATAGTGGTTACTACCATATGCACAAACCTTTGATCTTTTCTTGTGGTTGTCTTTGCTGTGCTGCAACATAGATTTAGACTATTGAGGTCATCTAAAATGTAGAGTATATTGGTTGTACCACAAACAGTTTTCCATTAGGAAGCAGTAGCTCATGTTGCCTTTGATTTATGACTTAGGAGATAGTAGCTCATGTGGTGCTCAAATTTGAATTATCTATTATATGTTTTTCTTTAATAGCAGCTTGTATCTCTCTATAGCAATCGGACTAGTTTGATGTCAAGTGACAGTCCATGTATAATGTACCGTCCATGTATAATGTACATGATCAGCTTTGTGTATGTGAATCAATGTATGGCTGAAGTTTTTTTTTTTAAAAAAAAAGTCCTTTGCCGACGGCCGGCCATCGGCAAAGATGATTTTCTTTTTTTTAAAAAAAAATCAGAAATACTTTGCCGATGGCCAAGGCCATCGGCAAACTTATTTTGCCGACGGCCGAGGCCATCGGCAAAGCCGCCGTCAGCCTGACGGCGCGTCGGCTGACGTGGCGGGTTTGCCGATGGCCCGCGTGGCCATCGGCAAAGGTTTGCCGATGGCAATGTCAGTGGCCATCGGCAAACCTGGCTTTGCCGATAAAATTTTTGCCGATGGGGGTTTGCCGATGGCCACGTCAGATTGCCATCGGCAAACCCTTTGCTGATGGCAAAACGGGCTTTGCCAATGGTGGCCGGCCATCGGCAAAAAACGGGATTCCGGTAGTGTATAGTTTCAGCCCTTTCAGTCCTATATATAGTTTACAGAGCACCACCACTGCATATTCCTAGTAAACTAAGTAGTAACTCAGGTTTTCAGCCATGTTAGTCAGATTTTTATTGTGTATATAAGGAGAGCTTCATCTCTTTTTTTTTTTTTTTTTGTGGGATGTGAATGGGATTCCTGAAAAGAGACTGCCTTGTTTGGTTCCTAGGAAGTGAGAGGAATTAGAGAATAATAATCTAATAATGAAATGAGAAACACCTTGGTTTCAATTAATGGGATCCAAACGAGCCCTAAATAAGACAGCGAGCTCTCTGCAAGTTCTTGGAATTTGAATACAGACAGCTAAATAGACAGCTTGTACAATGGTCGTCTGTTTGGCTGTCTATATGTTGTTTAATGCTTTGCATATAGCTAGGATAAATTAAGAATACTACTTTGTATACCATTGTGTGGCTATTCGAGGGAAAACAAATCAAGCATAAATAAGACGATGAACATGGTTACAATATTTTAATTATAACCATCAATACAAATAATGTACAAATGGTATATTATATATATTTCAATAATTTTTGCCTAATCCATATAGAAATAGAAATGATTTTTACCTCTACTCGTCATGAAATCAGATAACAAAAATAGATAATTAAGATTTACATATCACGCCCAAAGATCAATCCTTTATGCTGAACTACAATGCTAGGCTTAATCCATGAATAGACAAAGAAATCTTCTACTGAATATTAACGCTGCTAATACTATGATTAAGAAGAAGAAATAAATAGCTACTGACACTAGGATCATATAGATCAGAACAATGAGTTATGAGTTGAGCTTCTTTTTTTCCTCATCGCAAACTCTGAATTGCAGCTACAAAACATTCAGGAAATCAGGAGGCAGTAACTGAACATCAGGGGGGCTGGCAACACTTTTCTTTGGTGTGCGTCTGAATATGCTTTGTTCTGGAGCTTTGTTCAGCAGCATCTGTATCTTGACCTGAAAAATAGAGTTCAAGTGCCCACCTGACCTTGGCCGTGGAGCTTACCGAAAACATTCAGTTTAGTTTCAATCGACGTGATCACCTACGAAGCTCACCCGCCATGTGCTAGCCTCGTCAGGGTGCACCCTGCTCGCCGCCCGCTCTGCCCCAGTGTCAGCGCCGCCCGCTCGCCACACATCGGCTCTGCCCTGCCACGGCCCGTCCCGGTGCTAGCGCCCTGCTCGCCCCACCCTTCTCCGGTGCCGGCGTCGCCTGATCGCCGAGGAGCAGCTCTGCTTTCCCCCCAGCCCGCTTTGGTGCCAGCGCCTAGCTCGCCCTGCCTTGCCCCGATGCCGGCGCCGCCTCCTCGCTGCTCGCCCTCCGTGAAGAAGGAAGCACGAAGAAGATGGCTGAAGAATTTTGGCGCAATTTTTCTCCGCGTGCGCAGTCGGATCCGGGCAACGTCGCCTCAAGACGACGGCTCCGTACAACGCGAAGCCAGCCGTCGCGTTCGCCTTGGAGCACGAGCCGTGGCCGTCGTCTCACGACGCGACGGCGCCGCGGTCTCTCCAGCGAACCGGGGGGATTTTTGCAAAATTATGCCTCGAGACGACAGCTGGAACTCCCGTTGTACGTGCCCTAAGTCAATTTCTCATGGAAGTGAAAACGATCCTTGAAGTCAGTTGGCTCTCCGGCCGTGAGAATGCATCACCAATTAAAAACTAAGACATCAGTGGCCTTTGCACTTGGATGATGACCATGAGTTATGTGTTGATGATCCCAATACTCAAGCAGATTTCTATGCATGGATCATGCATGTCTTGGAAATTACAATACATACGTTTTGATCCCCTTCTAATTAATTTCAGCTAACATAATTTGAGCACAAACAGAAGCACAAACCGTCAGTTAGGACATCTTTTTCCCTTTGAGAAGAAAGAGGGCAACAGCTACACGATGATCTCGGCACTCTACTAGACAACGATGGAGCAACATTGCTCGCAAAGTCCAACACAATGGAGCAACCTTGCGTAAAGAAACTGCATCTTCAGTTCCAATTTTACTCCAGAATGTTAAACTGCTATATTTTAGTTCCACTTTTTATTAGTTCCTATTCCTGTACCTTCTAGTAGCCTCCAACTCCGCTAAATTAATTGCTAATGATCACCCTATCAGTACTAGGTGGCTATTTTTTTTTTCAATTTTTTAGCTGCTAACCATTACTCCCTCCGTTCCAAATTGTAAGTCATTCCAAGAATCTTGAAGAGTCAAACTTTTTTAAGTTTGGCCAAAATTATAAAAAAAACTATAATGATTTGTGACACTAAATAGATGTACAATGAAAATATAAGTAAAGAAGAATCTAATGGTACTTAATTGGTGTCATGAATGTTATTATTTTATCATATAAATTTGGTTAAACATAAAAAAGTTTGACTCTCTAAGATTCTTGGAATGACTTACAATTTGAAACGGAGGGAGTAGCAATATAGATCTAAACATGGCGGTGAAGTATTTTTTTCTAAGCACGGTCAAAAGAGAAAAACTGAGATGTGTAGCACGCGGGTGAGACGCACGCGGGTGCCCCCGACCTGATGCTCCCTCCACCGCCGCCGCCGTCGGCGTCGGCGCCCTCCTCCACCTCTCCCACTCCCCCTCCCCACCCCTCCCAACCCCACGCATGCTGGAGGAGGCCATGGAGCAGGTGTTGGTTCTGGGCACCGCCGCCTGGCATGGAGGCCATGGCGCCCCCGTCCGCCCCCTCCTGCGCCCCCATCTTCCCTCGATCCCTCCCCGGTCTGGTGACGTTGGACGTCGGACAGGAGGTTCCCATGGCCGGATCTGGAGCAGGGGTTGTCTCCGAGAACGGCATGTCGCGGCCGATGTCCCAACCGCCGCTGGCCATCGCCGCGGGGCCTGCGGTCGCGCGGCCGATGATGTCCCAACCGCCGCTGGCCGTCACCGCGGGGCCTGCGGTCGCGCGGGCCCGGTGCACCCCACCGGTGCCTCCATCAATGCCTACGTAGGTGGGGTCCCTACCGCTCGCCCTTGTGCCGCCGAGAACAGGGATCGAGCCCGTGCCGCCAGGATCCGGGGATGGGCGCTGGGCTGGCTCCACGACAACGTCGTCTCTCCACGACGCCGTCGTCTCCATTGTCGGAGGTCGCTGCTACGGCGTCGGCGGCCCCGCCACAGCCACTGCTCCTGATATCGATGGTGGCGCTTGCCCCAAGATGCCGCCTTCCCGTAGCGTCTCCGATGATGGGGAGGTGATCAAGGCGGTGCCTCTCCCCGGTCTTGAGGTGGGGGACACCTCGACCGGGGACGACAAGGCAGGCCTCGACGCCTCTGCCGCCCACATCCCTTCCGCTACACCGACCCGCGTACAGTCCTGGCCGGTCCCCTCGTCGTCGATGTCGGCAACGCCGACCAGTGTAGTGTACTGGCCTTCATGGAGGCCTCTTTACTACCCTCGACGCCATCCTCGTCTAGCGAGGAGCGACCTTTGTCTTACCTGGATGCCGCCCGCCGCCAGCCTATGGTTGCGTCTGTGCCTCCGCATATTTCTTCAACCACGGCTTTGGGCTGTTGCGGGGCGACTGGTGGGCGGCGCGAGCCTCGGCGAAGAAAGCAGATGTGTGGGCGGCCACGTCCCTAGCTGGTGAGCGGCATTCCTGCTCGACTAGTGGAGGGTCGTGCCCCTGATCGGCAACGCCTCATGGGCCGCGGAGTGCATCTACCCCGGGGGAGGGCGGGGGTGTTGCTCTGCAGTGGGCTCCGAACACAGCTGTGTTGGTCAGGCATCGTGACGTCAACACCGGGCCGGAGCGACTCCCTGTTTTCCAGAAAAATTGTGCAATTGGTCCGAGTCACCATTTTAATAGTTAGTAAAATTATAAAAAATATTATCAACATTTATGACTTCAAATAGATATAAGATATATTATGACTTTATGAGTGTGCATGGTTGCCTGATCAGGCTTGAACCTACCTCGTCATCAGATGCAGACTATGCGCGTTTGGTCTCTTGGTCCCCCCAACCCCCCTGGCCATGCTCTAAGTGTAAAAGAGGCCCGTCTCGGCCAAGCTATGGAGTAACGAGGGAATCAGCCGTTTTTCGGCTCCAGCGCTGCAAGCATGGAGACACAACAAATCACTTTTTTCTGTGCTAGATGTGTAGGCAAGGGAACAACATCGCTGATCATTTTTGCCTGCATACGAGAACCAATCAAGCAGCTCTTGCACCTAGCGAGCTTGGCCACAGTGAGCCTTTATGCGGCATATGTAAAGATATTCCTAAGAAGGCAGCAAACCCTAGCCGCTGCCGCCGCCCGACACCACCACTCCCTCCCCCCTTGCCGCTGCCGGAGGGCGCCGCCGGGAGGCCCGCGCGGCCCCATGTATGGCGGCGGCGAGGATCTCGGCCAAGGTCGTGAACGCATGCGACGGGGCTACGCTCGACGACCGGGCCAGTGACCGTTGCTCCATCCCGCATCCACCACTCCTCCGGCGACGAGAGGCATGGCCAGCTGGCCAGATCTAGGTACCTTGGGCCTGAATCAGTCTGCTCCATCCCCTTTGTCAGTTGATGGTGGAGGCGGTGGCGCTTGGCTTGGGGCATGGGGTCTTGATCCTGTGACCCTTGGTCTCGGGGCGGTGGAGCCAAAGCCGTCGGTTGACTGGGCTTCAGCGACTTTACTGCACAACGGTGGCAGCGACCTAGGAGAGTACGATGACGGTCAGATCAGTGACGTAGGAGACAATTAATGGCGTAACAGTTCGACAATTTGTGGGCAATGGTAGTACTACTATATGTTTCAGTGGCGGTGACAGCCGTGGGTGCCACTTTCCTTGTTGGAGGCGTCATCTTGTTCTTCACGAGGATCTCTTCGGGTGAAAATCCATCTCCAGTTCTCTGGTGGGGCGATGATGGCGTTTGCGGATGTTATTTTTCTCATTGGAGACGTCGCTCTTGGAAAATTCTTTGGGTTGTCGGCTTTGGTGTCGGCAACGATACGGTGGCTCCTTGCATATACACCAGGTGCTTCGTGCTGACATCTAGTGTCTTCAAGGTGGTCGGTGTCCAATGATCTTTCAGTACCCTTATTAGGTTTGACAGACATGCGTTGGCGGCATTGTCTCGACGTCGGTGGTCATACTCTTTGTGGCGTAGACATCACGGAGTAAGTTAGTTGTCGCGTAGGACTACTCGAGTTTCTTGTTGGGATATATTTTGTCCTTATGTTAGCTTCTTTTATTTTAGTTTTTCCTGTTATAATATTATGGCCTGATGCATTCTTGAAAGAGGATGACTGAAGCCAGAAATACAATTTCCTTTATTAAAAAATATAATGATATTTCAAGAAAATTTGATCCATATCACTGAAAGAATAGTTAAATATTTAGTATGATATAAGTATTAGTATACAATACCTATTATAAAAATTTTTTTAGTCTAAAATAATTTAACTAAGCATTATTCTAGAATTATATCTTTTATATATTGGGATGGAGGCAGTAAACTTTATGAGCAAATACGTGTAAATCCCTTCCTAATTGGATCAGACCAAGGGGTGGCCCAGCCAGGTCCGACTAAACAAAGCACCAGGCCCAGGCCTGCTATGCTTTCTTTCACTCGGCTCTCGGCCTCCCTTCATTCCTCAATCCCCTCCCAAACCCTCGCCTCCGCAACCACTAGCTCCACCGTCATGGCGCCGCCGCCGGCGGAGTTGGTCGACGACGCCATCACGGAGATCCTCCTCCGCCTCCCACCGGACGAGCCCCAGTGCCTCTTCCGCGCCTCCCTCGTCTGCAAGCCCTGGCGCCGCATCCTCACCGACGCCGCCTTCCTCCGCCGGTACCGCCGCTTCCACCGAGCCCCACCGCTGCTTGGGCTCTTCTTCGGCGTTTGCCTCCGTGGCGTCGAAGCCTTCTCTCGCTTCGTTCCCAGCACAGTACCATCCCCCTTCCCCAAGCCGGTGTTGGACTGTCGCAGTTGGCTCACCGTCGACTGTCGCCATGGGCTTGTTCTCCTTCGAAACATGGAAAGCGGTGGTGGATTCATTGTCTGGGACCCAATTACCGGTGGCCGGAGGGAGCTGGACCAGCCCCGCATCCCGTACCAGTACCGGGGCTCGTCTGCTGCGGTGCTCTGCGCCGCGCCCGGGTGCGACCACCGCGACTGCCACGGCGGACCTTCCATCGTCGTCTGGGTGTGCAGTGTTGTCGACAGCGTGCAAAGGTTGGCACATGCCTGCGTGTATTCATCACAAGTGGGTTCCTGGGGCACGTCAGTCTCTGTTCCCATAGGTGTTAATGACTACGTGAACCCGAGTCGCGGTGCACGTGCCGGAGATGGTGTCTACTTCATGCTTGGGATGGGTTCTAGGATCCTTAAATATGACTTGACCAAGCATCACTTGTCTGTCATTGATCCTCCGGAATCGTACAAGAATGGTATTTTTGTCGTGCCAACTGAAGATGGTTTGCTTGGGGTCACTGGCATCAAGGGTACCAGCCTTTATCTGTGGTCGAGGAAGGTGAATGCAGAGGGAGTCGAAGGATGGATGCAATACAGGGTGATCGAGCTACAAACTCTGTTTCCAGATGACAATCGTTTAGATGAAGCTATTGTGATTGCTTTTGCTGAGGGTGTCCGTGCCATCTTTATGGACACATCTCGTGGTATCTCCATGATTGACCTCAACACAGAGCAGGCGAGGACAGTAGGCGAGCCTGATATGCACTATCCTGCCGTACCCTTCACGAGTTTCTACACACCAGGTATGGTTCTAGCCTTTTACTCCTGCTTGGTACAGCTAGCCTAGATACTTTCTAGATGCAGATTTAGAATTTTAGTTGAATTGAAGCAGATGACCGGGTATTCTAGCCATTTACTTCTGCATGGTACAACTAGCCTATATACTGTCTAGATACTTATTTGCAATTATTTGAATGGAAACAAATGATACATATGCTTGAAATTACTGAAGTTGTGAGAATGCTCTGTCACTAATTTTTTAGCAGGTTCAACCTGTTGATAGGGACCATTCTGGTATATATTGGCAGAATTTGTGCCATAAAACCAAACCTTTTTAGCTTGCACATTACATTTCTATCCTTTTTTTAGTGATGAACAAGTCCTGCTTTTTAATCTTAAAAAATGTATTATATATTGATCGATGTTCCTAGCAACAATTTTACTTTTGGGCATGGGAATCTTCATATTGTACTAGGAGCAAATTGCAATTGCCAATAGAGGACATGATTTTTTTGTATACTGAGCATGTGACATTGCAATATCGTCTAATCTAATTTCTTGGCTTGTTCAACCTGTTATGAAGTAGTTGATTTTTTCAATGAATTAAAAGCTGCTGATTGAATTTTTTGTTTGTATGTTCTTCCAATAACATCTCTTATAAATATTACAAACCCTAGGCATCACTACTGTCTCATCTTATAAATATGCATATATTCAGCTATGAAAATAATGTAACTTGTATGCTTGGTACTTTTCAGATTGTGCTTGCGGGAAATTGCCGGTACCAGCAGAGACAAATTAATCGTTGGCAAGCTAAATCTTTCGTTGTTGTCTTGTTGGAGTATGTTGTGGGGCTGGTGCTTTGAAATGGTTATCAGTACTTTATTGAGTACTTTAATTAATGTCTTGTAATGTAAGCCAGTAAGCCACTATGGCCAGTTGTCGACCTGATGTTCTTCTGTAGCTGCTTATGCTTGTGATCATGATGACTATGTTTGTGGTTCGGAGTCTATCTTATGTGATTATTGTTATATTGATGGTTGACATCAGTTAGAACATACATATTTTGCTCTTGAGACTAAATTGAATTTGATTTCTTGAGTTTGGTATTTCGCTTCCTGAATGAGGATAGTTGTTTCAACTTTTATCTGGAATACAATTGGTACACGGTCTATAAGCAAGGGTTTAATCCATCACATTGGATTTAACCTTCATTTTTCTTTTACATTGTGATAGCTTTGTTGCCTTTTTTAGAACATTTGGGTGCAGCCTGTAACCACGCTTTGTTTTGAAAAAGAGTATTTCGGCATGTTCCTCTAGAATTAGGTACTGAAAGTTCATGTAAATAAGGTACCATGTATGTAGCTTGTATACCTTGGGTGCTTGGTACAGCTGCAGTTCATATAAGTATCAGCAATGATGTTGGCACCTATCTTGTCCTTGAGTCAGGGCTGGTAGGGAAGGTGGATTCAAGTCACAACTATGATGGCTTCCCTTCATTTTCTACATCCCAGGTAGATTCTAACTGCTTTGGTTTATTGTAACTTTTTAGGACACAACTTCTGTATGTGGCTCTGCTATGTAGATATATAGCAAAATTGTTTGGAAGCGAACGCAATGCCATAAATAAACATGTTTGTTTGCTTCCACTTGTTCACTGGATCCATTATTGACATTGGTAAATCAATTTCTTCACATAATAAAACTCAACCTTCTAAACATTTGGAATTGCAATGATTAGAGATAGCTAGTTTTCAATATCCTTTTATCTTGTACATTATTTTACTATCCTAATAGATATTAGGTGTGAACGTTCTTTACTGTTTCAATGTAAAAACTTTATTTATTGATCTATGTAACACTTTATCTTTTATACACACATGATACTTCAAGTTGTTTTGATATTTGAATATTAGTTATTGAAGTATATGGTTTCTTTGATTCTGAAATGAACTGAATATATTTCACAATGCTACCTTCCATCTATTCTAGTTTGGTCATGTTCGACAATTTTACTTGTTATAAGGTCTCCCTCATTTCTAAATTATAAGACTTCCTATAATTTGGAACTGAGCGAGTATAATTCTTAATGTTGGCAGTGTCTAGGATTTAATGGAGTTTTTTTTAACCAAGCACAAGTTGCTGGTATGATATATGTGTTACTTTACTCTCTTTTGATAAATATTTTAAATAGAAAAATTAGGCATCTTTTTGTTTCATCTTTCAAAACTGTATATAATGTGCTAGGAAACAAAGGTAACTTTTATGCATGATGTCTTTCAAATTACTGTAGCAGCAGGTTGTAGAACCGAATAATGGGTAGTACATTTGAAATGTTTATAATATTATTTAATTAAAAGATATGCAGTTCACCTGCATGTTCTTGAGAAATGTATAATATACTTTTTGGTAGTTTACTTTATTATAGTGTAAAACACCATGGCTAGTTATACATGTTATGTTCTTATCTCTTGTTATAGTCGTGTTCCATATTTCCATTGATGATATTTTGAATGAAAACTGAATCTGAGTTTTTGAATTTAGTTTTACTTTCTGCAACGAGGATAGAATTCTCATATAAATAAACATTTCTTAGACCAAAGCACTATACTGGGTAAACATCACACAATTTCACAGGCAAGCTTATTTTGGTTAGTGTTATTTCCATGGGTAACAATCCCTATCTAAAACTGAAAATATGTTGGGAATCTGTCCTATTTTTTCTGAAAAAGGAAGAATCTAGCTCTTCAATGTAACTTACATTTCTAGGATGGAGACCATACTTTCAGCCCTTTCAGGAATGCAACTTGAGCTGAAAATAACTCGAACTTCAATTTAATTTGGGTAAACTCGGTTGCCGCTGTTGGGTCACATTAAATTAAAGCTTCATTGTGTTGGAGGTATGTGTTCAATTCATGGTTTTTGGAAAGTCGCAAATAGTATCTGCAGAGTGAAGCTCTTTCTTCTGAATGTGAAAAGAAGGGGCTAGTTAGGTTTTCCAGCCTTGTTCCAGATGCATGTGTGTTCCTCAGTTGTTTGTTCTATCATATACTTGAGAAAAGAGGCACCGTATATCTAGAGCTGATCTTTTTCCTTTAGTATCAAACAAGATTGTGATTGAATGACAAGTGAATTGCATGATGCATAAAATTTAGGATTTTCGAAGAGCTACGGGGAGGTGTATCTACAACCTATATACTGGAGTCTAATTATTCCTGGTCAATTTTGTTGGTTCTGCATCTTAGCTGCATAGCAGGCGTTGGATGTAAAATGGAGTAACCCCGATGTTAGCTAGAACCCCTTGCATTTTTTTTGAGGATTGTATACATCTATAGAAGTTGATGTGTGATGCACAAATTATAAAGAGTTCTAGGCAATTCTAGTGAAAACGTGTATGCTTTATGCTCTGATTCATGCTAGCTAGTATCCTGCTTCGTTCATGTTGCAAAGCAGAACTTATGTGTTTAGTCGTGTTCAGAGCTGGGTAGGGTTGCCGCTCAAAAATTTCTGTGGGTTATGGTTACTACAGCACAGGGAGAGCCAGTACCGTACACATGCAACATTCAGGGCACCTGCAGTTTTCTCATCCAAGCCAGGCCTTATGATTCGAAGCCCAAAGTCCTCAGCACAACCGATCACTTGCAAAGGATACGAAGCTCTCCAACAGCTGAGATATGGTTGCAGCAATGGTCGTTTTTTCCCCTTTTTTGGTGGATCATGGATGTGAATATGTTATTCCTAAAAAGACACTGACTCAATTTACTCATGGAAGTGAAAACAATCATGGAAATCAGTTGGTCCTCCGGCCATGAGAATGTATCACGAAATGAAAACGAAGCCATCAGTGGCATTTGTACTTGGAAGATGAGCATGAGTAGAGTGCTGATGATTCGTGCTGCTCCTCTTCTAATTAATTGGAGGAAGCACAAACGGTCTTCCCTTTCAGAAGCAAGGGCAACAGCCACTCTACTAAACAACTAGTATGGAGCAATATTGCTCTCACAAATATGGACAAAGTCCAACATAATGGAGATAAAATGCGTAAAGAAACTGCATTTTCAGTTCCAGTTTTACTACTACAGAATCTCCAGTGCTAACCTCGTCCAAAGATCGAAATCCAACTCAGATTCATTTGTCAGTCAGAATAGCTACACTACACCTATATTTTAAGTTCTGAGCATGTGTACCATCAGCGGAATGCTACCCCAAAACTACAAATCTTGAAAGTCTTTACAGTCAGTCATGATCATCCAACTAGAGAGAACATAATAAAGTCTACCATTGACCATGCAAGATATTGAGCATTTCAAAAGCTATCAGCCCTGCAAGAAGCCAACATCAGAAGACTCAGCTTCATGGATTCGTGGAGTTGGCCAGGTCGTGCCATACTTTGGACTCAGTAGTATGATCAATGTACCTCCAGTGACAGCAATTTTCTAGTAGCACAATCTGAAACTTAAAGATAACACAGACATAAAAGTTTAAACTGAAGGAGCTATGAATTCAGATGGGTGTGGACATCAACCTTGATGCAACTCACAGTTTTCACTTATCCTTGATGTCACAAACGGACAAACTGAAGATATTACTGACTTCCTATTAAATAACAACTGCTGCTCTGTACAAATTGCTGGCTAGCCAATTAGCTAGCATAGCAAAGAAATTCACATTCAGGTCATCATCAGCTGAAGCATTGCAGATTCCATGACACCTTTTTATGAACTTTGAGCAGTTAACTCGTGATCATGCTGAAATACTCAATCAGGCCATTTTCATCTCATAGACAAAAGGAAGCAATGCCTAGCTGCTGCAGTCAAGTGTTCTAGAAACACAAAACAAGAAACAAAGCTCACATAGTCCAAGAAAATGAAGCTTAAATCAGTATGCGACCCCACTAAAAATTGTACCAAGAGTACTCCAGAGGAAAGCTGAAACAACTATCGTCCCTTCAGGAAGTGAAAATTTAACTCAAGCAATCACATATTCACATTTAATTCAGTCTACATAACCAAATATATATATGCAGCTCAGAGTAGAGTGTCGTTGTTGTGGGGTGGCAGTGAGGCAGGCAGCAAGACAGCCTTTCCTCATTAATTCGATATGATCTATTAGAATTTGACTGGACCTTCCTTAGGGGATCAAGGAGTCCTCTATATATAAAGGGAGGTGGCACATCAAGGGAAGAACTTTTTTTTTGTTGAGAGAACTTCGGTATGCATCCAAAGTGAAGTTTAAATCTGTATGCATCCAATACACAACCAATATTGTGCAGAGAAACTTGAACTAAAATGTTTCTATTGTTTATTTCCAGATGTTTTCTTAGAAAGCCTAAAACTATTATCCTTGCTATAAAAATGAAAATCATAATAAATCACTCAGGTTCAGGTTCCAGTGAAGGAAGCAACAATATATCCTCAGTTCAAACAGGAGCTGTGAACCATAAAAAAAGCACTGTCCAAAGTAAGGTTTAATGTAAACGGAAGAGGAAGAGCATGCTTACACAATGGTAAACTAAACTACCCAAAAAATGTTGATATTTCAAATCATCAGTGATGGAAGATAGTTCGGATCAGCAGTGATAAATTGGTCTGAAAAGTTATTCTGTATCCGTATAAACACTTTTTTACGATGAGCCAATGTATGTCACCTTTTCGTGAAATTTGATGAGCTAATTCTGGGACTGGGACATTTCATTAAAGCCATTTTGCCCATTTAAAACAAAGCAAGCAACAACCATCAGATGTGTTCTAGTATTGTGCAAACAAAGCATCGAGCAACATAGTTCCTAAAGCCCAACAAAAACAAAGCTTAAAGGAGTGCATTGATCCCACCATCAAGGAACCTTATGTACTGCTAAAGTTCGAAATTTCTCGTTCCAAGTGCATTCCTGTGAAGACTGAAACAACTACCCATCCCATGAGTAAAAACTAAGTTAAAGCAATCAGATCAATTTTCAAAGAACCACGATAAACGTCCAGTTCAGAGTGGACTTCTCAAACCATCGATAATACAGTGTATTGAAGCCTCAAGCATAGTCTTCACTCTTCAGTGATGATCATAAACAAAAAGCAAGGACGAACATATGGTCCATAATTGACCATGTGTGGCTAAAAGTATAAGAAGTTAAACTATAAAACAGAATATTTAATATTCCATCCCTGCAATATGGCAACAGCGGCGGATTTGTGGGTTCTATAGTTTGCCAGGTATTTGGCCTACTTTGCTGAGAAGTGATTAGTTTGCCAATTCTGGAAATGGAAACTTGCTGCAAGCACAATCTGAAAAGTACCAAGCATAATAGTTAGTTGCTGCATACCATATCTATATTGTCTAACATTTACAAGAGTAAAATAACATACAAACCAGAATATTAGATCACCAACTTGTGGGTAACGAAAGTAAAATCTACTACTCTAGCTGTCCGAAAAAAATGTAAATCTCCCTTTTTGAGGAGTTAATCAATCCTAAGTTTGACCAAATATATAAAAAAGGTACTAGTCTTCATGATACATAATAAGTATCATTAGATTAATCATGGAATATGTTTCCATAATAAACCTATTTGGAGATAAAATTGTTATGTTGCATAATAAGTATCAATGGATGTGATGTTGTATAGTTAGATCTTCAGTTTTCAAAAGCAACAGAAATTCATTCAGTAGTTCATACGTCTATTCTTATGTACCAGAACAACTAAATTATTGTTAACAACTAGCATGTCTCCACTGACAATGGCAATGTGCTCCTAGTAAAATCTGAAAGCTACCATGCATAAAAGTCTAGAATGATATATATATACAGTTTTTTAGGCAGTAGGGAGTATTCACACACAGTATCTAAGAGGTTAGTAAAATAGCGCACAAACTAGAGGGCCATTCACGAAGATCACGAAGAGATAATTGCTTATCAGTGCAATTCAAGTTTTACAATGTGAGAAGTGCTTTTATTTTAATACTGCTAATACAAAAAATGTTCCCCATGAACAGGTTGAACTTGACAAATAATTACATGTGACATTGTATCGACATAAATTCAGTTTTCTGAAGTGCATTTATCATTTATTCTTCATTCAACTAAAATCTACAGATCATAGCTGAAGTAGAGACAGGCCATATAGTGCAGGATTACAAACAAGCAAAGGGCTGGAACCATACCTGGAGTGTAGAAGCTCATGACAGGTAGGACGTTGACGGAAATGTTCATCACACGCTTGCCTACCTTCCTTGCCTCTTCTGACTTGAGGTCGATAATGCACAGGCCAGCATATGTGTTGACAAATATGCCATTGAGACCATCAGCAAAAGCAATAGGGTTCGGTATGTCATCAAGTATCTTGTGTAGCTTGATCACCCTGGATTGTACCCATTCTGCAACCCCCTCTGCATTCACCATACATGAGTACAGGTAAAGGCTGCAATCCCTTTTGTCGGCAAGCCCAAGCAACCCCTCCTCAGTTGGCATGAGGGCAATTTCAGACAAGATGTCCATGTCCGGCGCCATCGGGTAAATCTCAGACAGGGAATGCCCACACAGGTCATATTTCAGAATCGTAGGACCCGAGCAAAATGCAAAGTAGAAGTAGACTCCATCTCCGACTCCGATACAGGCAGCTCGATTTAGGTTGCTGTGTCGCCAGGGATGACCAAGGTCGAAGTGAACATGCTCACCCCATGTACCAGCTTGCGATGAGTACACGCAGGCATGCGCGCGCCAGTCCCCGGAATGATCAAAGCCCACACAGACCACCTGGAAGGGACCACCGTGGCAGCCGGAATGGTCGCAGCCGGCAGCAGCGCAGAGCACCGCGGCGGAGGAGCACGTGAAGTGGTAGGGCCGGCGCAACTCCTCCCGGCGGCCGGTGAGTGGATCCCAGACGAGCAAGTTGCCGGTGCGCCTCCGCTGGATGAGGACGCGCCCGTGGCGGCAGTCGAGGACCGACCAACGCCTGCAATCGAACGCCGCCGCCAGGGAGGAGAAGGGGGAGGGTGCCGTGGCGGGGACGAAGCGCTGGAGGAACTTGGAGCCGGCGGGGAGATGGTGGAAGAATCCGAGCAGCGGCGGGGCTCGGTGGTAGCGGCGGTAGTGGCGGAGGAAATCTGGGTTGGTGAGGATTCGGCGCCACAGCTTGCAGACGAGGGAAGCGCGGATGAGGTGCGCCGGCTGTTCCGGCGGCACGCGGAGCAGGATCTCCGCGACGGCGTCCTCCACCAGCTCCGGCGGCGGCGGCGCCATTGCTGGGGTTTCGGTGGGGAATGGAATCGATTGGAGACAAGAGGCTGAACCCTCACTGGGCCTCCAAACCATTTTTGGGCCCGTTGTTTCGGGCCTCCATGGGCCGGCACAGAATTATCTGGGCCTGGCCTAGATATATTCTTTTCCCTGACCAATTAATTATGTTCTTCAGAAGTATTCTACACGTCAACTCAGATCAGATACAGAAATCGCAAAAAATTCCGCAATAACCTTATGTTTAAGAGAAAACGGATTCAAGCAAATTATGTGTGTGTTACTGCAGGAACTTCAAACGCAATTCAATGCACATGGTTTTTTTCTTGTAAAAAAAATGCACATGGTTTTCTGTAAAACTAAATAAATTAATCGCCTGAAGAGAAGCGCAGAATCCAGGCGACTAGGGGATAGGAAAAGTGCTTTTTTTATTATTCAAAATTTCATAAAACTACGTATAGTGAACTTAATACACACATTGTCTATTATTCAAAATTAGGTTGTATATGTTTCATATATTTCACTATTATAAAAAAGTTAGTTATATCAAATTGCACATCTTTGTTTATTTCATAATATATAATAGACATAATAAACAATCCATAGTCTCTATCAAATTATTAAAAACTAGCAAAAATGCCCTTGCGTTGCAACGGGAGGAAAAAAATATACCAAACCTTAATAAAAAGCAAAGAAAGGATGTTTTTATGATGACCACATGGCTTGAGCGTTCGTGGTTGTCGTCCCGATGTCAGGATTGATACAACTCTCTCGTATGCTTGATTGTTGACATCTATGTCCATGAGATTACGATGCTCGTAGCTTCTTGTGAAGATTAGGGAAGCTACAAAAGTAACATGGCTATTGTCTTGATGATTAATTCTGTAATCAATTATTTTGAATTTTGTAGCAAGCTATGCGGTGACTTGTGACAATATATTGTTTTGTTCATACTCAATTCAATTAATAATATGTCTAATTATATTTTCTATACCCTAATACTTAATTGGCAAAATTTCAGTCCACCTCGTTTTTCTTCCGCCAGCCGTGCCCAAGCCCGACTCGGTGTTTCTATATCTGCCGGTGTTTTTTCTGCCGTCCATGTGACAAGCAGATTGGAACGGAACAAACCACTTTGGTTCTGTATACGAATTAAAAAAATCTCCTTTCCGATCTAGCCGACCAATCCTAAAAGATCTCTTTGCCGATCTCAGGGGAGAAAAAAAAACTAAATTGGATGCCTACTAATCCTAAATGATCTCCTCTCTGATAAAAAAATTAATAAAAGGAGGGAGAAAAAAACTAAATTGGCTTCCTAGTATCCCAAATGGTATGGTCTCCTCTCCGATAAGAAAACTAATAAAAGTATAAGTGTTTTCTTTATATTCCTATAAAACGATAAAATAACTAATCAAAGTTCATCCCTAAATTAAGAAGGCTAGGTCTAATATAAAATGATAGTATCAACTGTTCCAGTGAGAAAATAGCCTTAAATTAAAAAATAATGAACTATAAGGCTATAAAATTGTATCTCTATGTTCACGAGAAAAAAATTATGTTTTTTTGAATATCTTGTTTTTTTCAAATATTAATAAGACACATACGCTCATACATGTTCAGTATGACCACACATGTATAAATCTTATTCATATGACTATATGAGCACCTTGAAGACGATTTTTTAATCTCGCCGCTTACAAGTACCAGATTTAAACCTTACCAACTAAATTGGGGAGAGTAGTATATTTCTCTATGAACAATACCAAGTCTCTGTCTCTACTTACACGTCCGCATATGATGCGAAACATCTTCCATCCACAGCTCATGTGTCTGCATCTTACCTGATTCCGCTGTCCATGTGTTCAGGTCAAATAGGAAGTTCTGGGAGATCATCCGCGTCCGATTAGTGAGGTTCAGTAAAAAAAATTGAACCCCAAGGAGTCGGGCCCAGGAATCGGTGTGCTATTGAGGCTCTTGTAACCACTAGGCTACATGCCCTTTCACATCGTGAACTAAACTTATTCTCATTAAAATCGGCAATGGTCGAACTAATCAAACTTGCTATATGTAAAAATTGAGAGGGATCTATTATCATAATCATCAACGAACAAAGCAATCTTTGACACATCACTAACTTCCTTCTTGTCGACTTTATCGAGATATTAGAATTAAATATTTTATCATTTCCCAATAGTAACAATAGTATGAATATTAAAGTTGTTCCATATTTAAGTTTAAATACTTCAGTGGTTTGCGATAGGAAAAAAGCTGTAAAGGTGGTATTTTAAATTGACAAATGTTTAATAGAACATTGTCATATTATTGCTAACATTAACTTATATTATTGATGTCAGTTATTATAATAAATAAATTATAGACTTGGAATTTAACAAAAAAATGATAAAACATAAATAGTACTATGTATTATTATTTCTCTTAGATTTTCTCCCATATATTGCAACGCACGGGCAAATTTGCTAGTATATATATAAGTTGCACGTAGTTTGATATATGTCCGATCAGGACTCGTTCCTAGTATGACCATATTGTTATTTTTTAGTTGATATGTGTCCAGGATTCATTTCCAAGTATTATCATATTTTTTTTATAAAATTGTCTTTGTTTAATAGAGCTCAAATCCTATTTGTATTCATACATGTAGTTGGACTCAAATTACGATCTTCAGCATGTGCAGCTCGTCTAGCAGTCAGCTAGCCATCTGTTCTAGTCCTAGTCCAATTTGTAGTCCTAGTGTAATTTATTTTTTTTTCATGGTCTTTTCGCTTCCTCTACTATAAAAGATGGATGGACGAAAAACACAGCAGAAATTTTGCCTCTTTATTAGTAGGTATAGATTAACAGCATGTCCTCGTACGGCTTCTTTGTGTAGAAATTGAGTGGCCCAAGAGCAGCACGGTTGTCTTTTCCCCTTTTTATATCTCTTTTTTTATTATTCAAAATTTCATAAAACTATGTATAGTGAATTTGATACATGCAGTGTCTATTATTCAAAATTAGGTTGTACCTGTTTCATATATTTCACCATTATAAAAAGTGAGTTATATCAAATTGCACATCTTTGTTTTTTTCATAATATATAATAGACATAATAGAGACTCCATAGTCTCTATCATATTCTGATAAACTTATTGATTATTAAACTATGTGTTTATTCATCCATATTTATAGGTTTTTCTTTGCATGTCAAACTATAACACTTTCTGAACCCTCAAGTGGGCAGAGGGTACCTTTCCCAACAAACAGCCTCCCACTAAAAGTCCTAGCGATAGTTTAGGCGTGCGGCGAGCAGCATGCCGCTGCTGCAGTGGTCGCCTCTGTTGGAGGCACCCGACAGCGACGCTTGTCGTGGGTCGCCCGTTGGTGGCGCTTATCGGGGAATCTGTGCACGACAGTGATATAGCGTGGCCACACTCCGCAGACCCATGCGACCTCCATGTGCCCCATGGGTTGCACCGAGGCCTCACGCCTATAAGGTCCCCGGCGACTAGCATATTTAGCAACCGCGTTCGCCAACACTAGGACGCACTTCCACCTTCCTAGATCCAGTGTCCCCACACACGGATCTGGTCCCTAGGAGGGACAAGGAAGGAAGCCTTTTTGAGCCTCTCCCCCCATCAACCACCGCCGACAAGGAGGTGAGGTGCCGCAGTGGCAATGGCGGCCGAGCTGACACAAGAGGAGGCTAGGCGCTACTCATGGCCGGGGCAGTCATCCTTGGGTTGCCTCTGAGGAGACGACACGAGGGGGGGGGGGACTATCCTAGGTGTTGAAATTATCCAATTGCCTCAGTTTGCAAGTTAGAGCATCTCCAACAATTTGGTAAAAATCACTTGGTAAATCTTGAGTTTTGGCAAGTGAAAAAAGATCTCCCTCCAACAATTTGCTATTCCAACTTGGTAAAAACCAAAAAAGTAGGCCCACCTGTACCGATCCAACTCAAGTTGCGTGATCGCATGCGCGGGAGATGGTGCGTATGCGCGGGATGGAGCCGGCAAGAGAGAGAATTCGGGATACCAACTGGAGTCCGCGCGCGGAAGAATACGCGTGCGAGACCGTGATATAGCAAGTGCGGGAATATACCAACCTATTTTAAAGAATTGTTGGAGAAGGAAAAAAAATATGATTTTACCAAAGTTATAAGAATACCAACCTATTTTAAAGAGTTGTTTGAGGGGTGGGAGTTTTTTTTTTTTTTGTTGGAAAGATTATGGGATCGATGTGGAATGAGAAAGAATTGATAGTGGAGATTACTTTTAGTAGGATCATATATAGGAGTAGTGGTAGAAAGCCCTCCACAAGTTGCAATGTTCAGCCGGCGAGATACAGTAGTACTTGTGTACTACTCATCAAGTCCCTACTAGTCCAGGACTCCAGGTTGAACTCATGACGAACTGCATGTCCGAACTCCTAGCATTCTTCTATTCGTCCTCCCTCTCGCCTGTGCGCAGCCCCCCCCCCTCCCCCGCCCGCGATTAGCATGTTCAGCAACCGCGGTCGGCGCAAATACTAGGATATGCCTCCCACCTTCACAGGTCCAATTTCCCGTGCACGGATCCGGTCCCTGGCAGCACAGATCTGATAGAAACCGGCACAGATTGAGGGATTTGGGGTTGGGGGAGGATGAATTATAGAGGGGCTGGGAGCTTTTTTCGTTCAAGAGATTATCGATGGTATGGATCGCTATGGAATCAAGGTTTTAAATCTCCGGATAAGACATTTATCTTTATACGTCTTATTTAAAAGAGGTTATAGCCAGCTATATATTGGGCTAAGAGCTAACTTGTATGTGAAAAAGAAAAGCTAAATTCTTCTCAAACGGCTATAGCCGGAGATAGCAGAGACTAATTTTAGGATAGATATATAGAATTATAGATCTTTACTACATATAATCTCTATCTCTACTACATATCTCTACTACATACTCCCTCCATAGTGGTATTAGAAGTCGTTTAGGACATGATTACGCATACCAAGAAGTGCCAAAGAGTGATTAATTAGAGGGTATTTTTCCATGTCTGCCCTTATTAAATAGCGGTGTGGTTACCCTCTGTACAAAAGTGATAAGTAGCCCGAGCGGCTAGGCCTCCGCGTCCCGTGGCTGGAGATTGCTGGTTTGAGTCCTCGCATTGACTGTTTTTGTTGGCTGGCCATGCATTTTGCATTTTGCATGGGCGCTCACAGTGACTTAATGATGCACGGTACACAAAGTGACGAGGGCAAAGCAGTCCAAAGTCACACAGTATGGAGGGAGTATAATACACCAAAAAAATATTTCTAAAGCCACACCATAAAAATTATCCTCCACAGTCATTATCTCTCCTAATCTTTTCTAAATGCACCCAAACAAATATACCCAGAACCCAACTAAATTTTGAAATGAATGGATGAGATCCATTCTAATCTCTCCTTTTCTCTAACTCACTCAAATTCAACGGGTCAGATTGCTCGGATCAAACCTCATCACTCCTCTCCTCCCGTGATCAACCCACGCGCGACGGGCGCGAGGTACCAGGCGCGACTGTTCCCTCCCTCCCGAAGCCGGCTCTACCGTTCCCCGAGACCATGCTTTACTCCCTCTCCTCGATTCCCTCCCACCCACAATTAAATCTCTTCCTCACCCGCCATGGCCAGGAACTGGATGGCCCAAGAACTTGCGGCGCGTGCGGGCAGTGGGACTCAGGGGCGGCGGCGCGTTGAGACACGGGGCACCGGGCAACGGTGCGTCGATCACGGCATCCCGGCGTGGCGGCACATCATGGAGGCGTCCCGACGAGGCGGCATAGTGTGGCGGTCGGCCTGGACCCGGCTCCTGGATGGCGAGAGACGGGCCGGGATGGACGAGAGGGTGCTCGCACCACCAGGTATGTCGTGGCTTGGTCTTCCCTTCCCGCTGTGCCAATCCGAACACCCAAACCCTATCTGACAACAAGCACCTGCTAACCTGCAGATGGCCGCCGGGCGCCGTACACGCCAGGTGCCGACCACAAGGACGAGGGAGCCTGTGGTGGCCATGCCGACGTGGATGCGCGAGGCAGCGAACACCCCGCAATGCCGGAGCTGGAGCCGGGGACGATGTCATCGTTGTCGGATGCGGCCGCAGCGCTAGAGCGACAAGAGTCCTGGGGGATGAGCTGTGGCGGGAGGTGCGCAAGCTGGAGGGCGACCTCGACGTGAAGCTCTCCTCCTACGCACGCTGATCTACTCCGCTCTATCTGAGACGACATCTTGATGTTCACCTGCACCTCGCCGGAGTTGCCATGGTATGTACGTCACGCCGGCTGCCACTCCTCGCCCTCGGTCGGGACAGTTAATTTTCCCCCCATTTCTTTGATCGTGTTAGTCTCTGTTCCTTCTGACAGGTGCTGCACTCATCGTGGGCCCGTGGTACCTGCCGCGTAGTGTACGTCGTGCTGTGCCCTGGCGAGCTCTGCCAACGACAGGAGGTTGATGATGCAAATGCATAGCTCTTGCTGCTGCTCCACCAAGCAAGAAGCAGGTACCAGGTTTGACATGCTTTTGTTTTGCTTGGCCTCTACTTGTTCAATGATGTGGTTTTGGTTTTGGGTTCCTTTTTGTGTGAAAAAAATGATTTTTTTTTTTCACATGGGGGATTTAGGGATTGCACATATAACGGCACCGTTCAACCAGAAGGTGCTGTAGATGAATCTTTAGAACATGGAAAGTGCATGCACTACACCACAACACTTTTATAGCGTCATGCAGCTGACGCTAAATCTTTCTTTTATCGTTAGATGATCTGACGCTAAAGTTAGGTTAGAGATCATCTGACGCTAATTCTTGATTCAGCGATGTGTTATCTGACGCTATAGGTACTGAAATTTAACGTCAAGCTAACTGACGCTAAAACAATGTATACCATCACATTGTCTGACGTGAAATCTAATTGGGCCCTACACGGGCTTGCTAAGACTCAAGCGACTCCCTGCAGCCCAACATAGGCTTAGGGTTTCACACTCATCTCTCCTCACCCTTCTTTCCTCCCACGGCACTGCTCACACAAAAACAGAAAAAAAAAACACCGAAGCTCACCTTCCTCCTCCGTCCAGTGCCCGATGCACCGCCGCCGCTCCCTCTCGGCGCCCCCACCCTCTGCTCCCCGGCGGCGCGGCCTCCCTTCCCCTCTCGGCAGCGCCACCTCCCTTCCCTTTCCGGCGGCGCCCTCCCCAACCAGCAACCCCAAGCTCGATCTCGCGGCGGATCCGGCGACCGTAGGTGTGATGCGGTGGCGGGATGTGGTGGCAGGAGGCGAGATCCAGTCGTGCCCTTCCTCCTCCCCTCCTTGCAGATCCGGCATTCCCGGCCTTCGACACGATGGGTGGCGATGAGCAGCTGAAGCGGGAGGTCGCTGCATCCCAAGCGGATCCCGGCGGCGTCGGTATGCCCCCCCCAACCCCCCCCTCTCTAAATTTGATATTTTCTGTTATGTGCCATGTCAACTAATAGAATTTTGATGGAATTGAAGTTCTGAATCTTGTACTGAATGAAGTAAGCAAAATAGAAGTCATGCAGCTCAGGAAGATGATGATATGCCACTGTTGAAGTCGTCTTTGCACCACTTGAATCAAAGTTAAAGCTTTCTAGGAAGGAGGTAATACTTACAGCCTAGCTACCTCCTGTTTTTGATCTGTGATGAAGTCATCATGTTTTTCTCATACTTCTAGAAATATTGTTTTACTCTCTTGATTGCATAGGTCAAATGCTAGGTAAATAGGGCTATTGTATATTACAAGACCCATACAATAAATTAATCAGTAAAGTTATCTCACTTGAACTTACTTGTCTCAGATTGGATATGAATTAGTTTTCTCAGTAAACATCACTGATTTTTCATACAGATTCCTAGAGATTGTTAGTTATTATGGTAGTGACTTTTCATACAGATTTTTCTTGGCTGGGGTGTTTGTTCAGTAGCGTTCTGCTCTTAAGTCAGTACGTCACTATTTTGTGGGTATCTTGGGCTATGACTTCACAGTTCACACCAACTTTGGCCCAGATGTATCGATTCGTCATTCATATGCAACTGCTCTTGAGTGTACTTGACCATTTCATTTCAAGTACTTCACTAGTACAGATGAATTACATTTCTTTTTAGTTTCAGTTCAGATGTATGACATGTTTACAGTTAAGTACAATCACCTATCTTATTTGAGATACGTAGTACTAGTGGCTAGAACATTTATTTTCTTCATGAAATTGAATTATTAGCAGTATGACAGCCATGCTCTTGTTTCTCTAATGGTTCCTTCCTCTACTTCTGTTTCCCAGGACGCTACTGCACTTACCAGACCTACGATTTCGAGCTTGCTTCGAGGTATGCCATCTCCTTCCTGAACAGTCAAGAAAACTCTTCGATGTTAGAAATGCCATGTTAATAAAATGGAATTTGTTTCTGTTCCCTCAAAATTTGACAAACCAGATCAGTAGTTTTTCCGACATCAGTTCCATCTAAGAACTTGCCAAAGCCTTGGTGTCTTTTCTCAGCAGATCATTAGTTAATTTGCTGAAGCTTTAGTTCCATGTAAAAACTTCTTGTCATCTAATTACAGCACTAACCTTCTAGATTGCTGGGAAATGTAGTCATAATTCCTTTGGATGTTTGTTTGTGACTAACCTGAAGCTTAGGGCCTTTGAACCAAGTATCATAAGTTAGTAACTGAGTCATTTGACATTTTCTGAATAAAGAAATGTCTTCTGCAGTATGCACAGTATCTAAATTGTTGTTCTAACTTAGTTTCAATTTGTTTTGATTCCCTGTCTGTATAAAAATATGCTCAGCTTTGCTATTTTGCCACGAGTGGTTCTATTGGCTGCTATAGTTTTTTACTATACTTCCAGATAGCTCATATAATGTATATCAGTTTTACATAACTTGGCTACACTTGCTGATTACTTGTTATATATTTTCAGGAAGTGTTGGGCACTAGCTATATATTGGCTTGGCTTTAGTTTCTGGAATTCACATTACCTGATGGATGTGCTCTAGTTTTGGCAAGTAATTCCTTTTAGTTTTTGAGTTCTTACAAACTTAGAAATGATTGTTTGCACAAACCTTAGGATTTGAAACTATGTATTCATTTGGTGCTTGACTTTGATGGATGCAATGTACGCAAAAATATGGTGTAAGACAAACTAGATGTCATGTATTGACGTGTGTGATCTATATGTGCCTGTGGACCTTATGACACGTGGACATTATTAAGCTTGACTATCAGTTTTATATGTGGTGAGAATTGTATTTATTTATTTTGGCATATTTACATATTTGCACACACGACTTTGCTGCCGCACGGCTGGTTCCTGCGCGTCCTACGGCTCCTGGCACCAAGTAAAGCACGCCCATGCGCCATGGTTAAGGCATTTTGACACCTCTGGCCTCTCCAGCACAGCGTTTGTTGCCGCCTGAGAACCCGAATGGCCCTTAACCATGGCTCCACAGCTCTAGAACTGCCATATTTGCACACACGACTATGCTACCGCACAGCCGGTTCTTGCGTGTCCTACAGCTCTCGGCACTAGGTCAAGCACGATCGTATGCCATGGTTAAGGCATTTTGACGCCTCTGGCCTCACCACCACAATGTTTGTCATCACCTGAGAGCCCGAACGGCCCTTAACAACAGCTCCACGACTCCAGAACTTCCATATTTGCACACACGACTGTGCTGCCGCACGGCCGGATCCTGTGCATCCTACGGCTCTCGGACCGGTTCAAGCACGCTCGTACCCTATGGTTAAGCCATTTTGATGCCTCTCACCTCTCCACCACAGAGTTTTCCATCACCCGAGAGCCTGAAGGGCCCTTAACCACGGCTCCGTGGCTCCAAAACTGCCATATTTTCACACACGACCATGCTGCCGCACGGTCGGTTCCAACGCGTCCTATGGCTCCCGACACTGAGTCAAGCATGGCCGTACGCCATGGTTAAGGCATTTTGACACCTCTAGCCTCTCTACCATAGCATTTGCCATAGCTCGAGAGCCTGAACGGCCCTTAACCTCGGCTCCACGGCTCCAGAACTGCCATATTTGCACACACGACTTTGCTGCCGCACGGCTGGTTCCTGCGCGTCCTACAACTCCTGGCACCAAGTAAAGCACGCCCATGCGCTATGGTTAAGGCGTTTTGACACCTCTGGCCCCTCCAGCACAGCGTTTGTTACCACCCAAGAACCTGAATGGCCCTTAACCATGGCTCCACAGCTCTAGAACTGCCACATTTGCACACACGACTATGCTACTACACAGCCGATTCCTGCGTGTCCTACAGCTCTCAGCACTAGGTCAAGCACGACCGTATGCCATAGTTAAGGCATTTTGATGACTCTGTCCTCACCACCACAATGTTTGTCATCACCCGAGAGCCCGAACGGCCCTTAACCACAGCTCCATGACTCCAGAACTTCCATATTTGCACACACGACTGTGCTGCCACACGGCCGGATCTTGTGCATCCTATGGCTCTCGGCACCGGGTCAAGCATGCCCGTACACCATGGTTAAGCCATTTTGATGCCTCTCACCTCTTCACCATAGAGTTTTCCATCACCCGAGAGCCTGAAGGGCCATTAACCACGGCTCCGCGGCCCCAAAACTGCCATATTTGCACACACAACCATCTTGCTGCACGGTCGGTTCCAACGCATCCTATGGCTCCCGGCACTGAGTCAAGCTTCCCCGTACGCCATGGTTAAGGCATTTTGACATCTCTGGCCTCTCTACCATAGCGTTTGCCATAGCTCGAGAGCCTGAACAGCCCTTAACCTCAGCTCCACGGTCCAGAACTGCCATATTTGCACACACGACTTTGCTGCCGCACGGCTGGGTCCTGCGCGTCCTACGGCTCCTGGCACCATGTCAAGCACGCCCATGTGCCATGGTTAAGGTGCTTTGACACCTCTGGCCTCTCCAGCACAGCGTTTGTTGCCGCCCGAGAACCCGAATGGCCCTTAACCATGGCTTCACAGCTCTAGAACTGGCATATTTGCACACACGACTATGCTACCGCACAGCCGGTTCTTGCGTGTCCTACAGCTCTTGGCACTAGGTCAAGCACGACCGTATGCCATGGTTAAGGCATTTTGACATCTCTGGCCTCACCACCATAATGTTTGTCATCACCCAAGAGCCCGAACGGCCCTTAACAATAGCTCCACGACTCCAGAACTTTCATATTTGCACACACGACTGTGCTGCCGCACGGCCGGATCCTGTGCATCCTACGGCTCTCGACACCGGTCAAGCACGCTCGAACCCCATGGTTAAGCCATTTTGATGCCTCTCACCTCTCCACCATAGAGTTTTCCATCACCCGAGAGCCTGAAGGGCCCTTAACCACGGCTCCAAAACTGCCATATTTGCACACACGACCATGCTGCCGCACGGTCGGTTCCAACGCGTCCTATGGCTCCTGACACTGAGTCAAGCATGCCCGTACACCATGGTTAAGGCATTTTGACACCTCTGGCCTCTCTACCATAGCGTTTGCCGTCGCTCGAGAGCCTGAATGGCCCTTAACCTCGGCTCCACGGCTCCAGAACTGCCATATTTGCACACACGACTTTGCTGCCGCACGGCTGGTTCCTGCGCGTCCTATGGCTCCTGGCACTAAGTAAAGCACGCCCATGCGCCATGGTTAAGGCATTTTGACACCTCTGGTCTCTCCAGCACAGCGTTTGTTGTCGCCCGAGAACCTGAATGGCCCTTAACCATGGCTCTACAGCTCTAGAACTACCATATTTGCACACACGACTATGCTACCGCACAGCCGGTTCTTGCGTGTCCTACAGCTCTCGGCACTAGGTCAAGCACGACCGTATGCCATGGTTAAGGCATTTTGACACCTCTGGCCTCACCACCACAATGTTTGTCATCACCCGAGAGCCCGAACGGCCCTTAACAATAGCTCCACGACTCCAGAACTTCCATATTTGCACACACGACTGTGCTGCCGCATGGCCGGATCCTGTGCATCCTACGGCTCTCGGCACCGGTCAAGCACGCTCGTACCCCATGGTTAAGCCATTTTGATGCCTCTCACCTCTCCACCATAGAGTTTTCCATCACCCAAGAGCCTGATGGGCCCTTAACCACGGCTCCAAAACTGCCATATTTGCACACACGACCATGCTGCCGCACGGTGGGTTCCAACGCGTCCTATGGCTCCCGGCACTGAGTCAAGCATGCCCGTACGCCATGGTTAAGGCATTTTGACACCTTTGGCCTCTCTACCATAGCGTTTGCCATAGCTCAAGAGCCTGAACGTCCCTTAACCTTGGCTCCACGGCTCCAGAACTGCCATATTTGCACACACGACTTTGCTGCCGCACGGCTAGTTTCTGCGCGTCCTACGGCTCCTGGCACCAAGTCAAGCATGCCCATGCGCCATGGTTAAGGCATTTTGACACCTCTGGCCTCTCCAGCACAGCATTTGTTGTTGCCCGAGAACCCGAATGGCCCTTAACCATGGCTCCACAGCTCTAGAACTGCCATATTTGCACACACGGCTATGCTACCGCACAGCCGGTTCTTCCGTGTCCTACGGCTCTCGGCACTAGGTCAAGCACGACGATATGCCATGGCTAAGGCATTTTGACGCCTCTGGCCTCACCACCACAATGTTTGTCATCACCCGAGAGCCCGAACGGCCCTTAACAACAGCTCCACGACGCCAGAACGTCCATATTTGCACACACGACTGTGCTACCGCACGGCCGGATCCTGTGCATCCTACGGCTCTCGGACCAGTTCAAGCACGCTCGTACCCCATGGTTAAGCCATTTTGATGCCTCTCACCTCTCCACCATAGAGTTTTCCATCACCCGAGAGCCTGATGGGCTTTTAACCACGGCTCCACGGCTCCAAAACTGCCATATTTGCACACACGACCATGCTGCCGCACGGTCGGTTCCAACGCGTCCTATGGCTCTTGACACTGAGTCAAGCATGCCCGTACGCCATGGTTAAGGCATTTTGACACCTCTGGCCTCTCTACCATAATGTTTGCCGTTGCTCGAGAGCCTGGACGGCCCTTAACCTTGGCTCCACGGCTCCAGAACTGCCATATTTGCACACACGACTTTGCTGCCGCACGGCCGGTTCCTGCGCGTCCTACGGCTCCTGGCACCAAGTCAAGCACGCCCATGCGCCATGGTTAAGGAGTTTAGACACCTCTGGCCTCTCCACCACAGCGTTTGTTGCCGCCCGAGAACCCGAATGGCCCTTAACCATGGCTCCACAGCTCTAGAACTGCCATATTTGGACACACGACTATGCTACTGCACAGCCGATTCCTGCGTGTCCTATAGCTCTCGGCACTAGGTCAAGCACGACCGTATGCCATGGTTAAGGCATTTTGACACCTCTGGCCTCACCACCATAATGTTTGTCATCACCCGAGAGCCCGAACGGCCCTTAACAATAGCTCCACGACTCCAGAACTTCCATATTTGCACACACGACTGTGCTGCCGCATGGCCGGATCCTGTGCATCCTACGGCTCTCGGCACCGGTCAAGCACGCTCGTACCCCATGGTTAAGCCATTTTGATGCCTCTCACCTCTCCACCATAGAGTTTTCCATCACCCAAGAGCCTGATGGGCCCTTAACCACGGCTCCAAAACTGCCATATTTGCACACACGACCATGCTGCCGCACGGTGGGTTCCAACGCGTCCTATGGCTCCCGACACTGAGTCAAGCATGACCGTACGCCATGGTTAAGGCATTTTGACACCTCTGGCCTCTCTACCATAGCGTTTGCCGTCGCTCGAGAGCCTGAACGGCCCTTAACCTCGGCTCCACGGCTCTAGAACTGCCATATTTGCACACACGACTTTGCTGCCGCACGGCTGGTTCCTGCGCGTCCTATGGCTCCTGGCACCAAGTAAAGCACGCCCATGCGCCATGGTTAACCCATTTTGACACCTCTGGCCTCTCCAGCACAGCGTTTGTTGCCACATGAGAACCCGAATGGCCCTTAACCTTGGCTCCACAGCTCTAGAACTGCCATATTTGCACACACGACTATGCTACTGCACAGCCGATTCCTACGTGTCCTACAGCTCTCGGCACTAGGTCAAGCACGACCGTATGCCATGGTTAAGGCATTTTGACACCTCTGGCCTCACCACCACAATGTTTGTCATCACCCGAGAGCCCGAACGGCCCTTAACAATAGCTCCACGACTCCAGAACTTCCATATTTGCACACACGACTGTGCTGCCGCATGGCCGGATCCTGTGCATCCTACGGCTCTCGGCACCGGGTCAAGCACGCTCGTACCCCATGGTTAAGCCATTTTGATGCCTCTCACCTCTCCACCATAGAGTTTTCCATCACCCGAGAGCCTGAAGGGCCCTTAACCACGGCTCCACGGCTCCAAAACTGCCATATTTGCACACATAACCATGTTGCCGCACGGTCGGTTCCAACGCGTCCTATGGCTCCCGGCACTGAGTCAAGCATGCCCGTACGCCATGGTTAAGGTATTTTGACATCTCTGGCCCCTCTACCATAGCGTTTGCCATAGCTCGAGAGCCTGAACGACCCTTAACCTTGGCTCCACGGCTCCAGAACTGCCATATTTGCACACACGACTGTGCTGCCGAACGGTTGGATCCTGCGCGTCCTACGGCTCCTGGCACCAAGTAAAGCACGCCCATGCGCCATGGTTAAGGCATTTTGACACCTCGGGCCTCTCCAGCATAGTGTTTGTTGCCGCCCGAGAACCCGAATGGCCCTTAACCATGGCTCCACAGCTCTAGAACTACCATATTTGCACACACGACTATGCTACCGCACAGCCGGTTCTTGCGTGTCCTACAGCTCTCGGCACTAGGTCAAGCACGACCGTATGCCATAGTTAAGGCATTTTGATGCCTCTGGCCTCACCACCACAATGTTTGTCATCACCAAGAGCCCGAACGGCCCTTAACAATAGCTCCACGACTCCAGAACTTCCATATTTGCACACACGACTGTGCTGCCGCACGGCCGGATCCTGTGCATCCTATGGCTCTCGGCACCGAGTCAAGCATGCCCGTACGCCATGGTTAAGCCATTTTGATGCCTCTCACCTCTCCACCATAGAGTTTTCCATCACCCGAGAGCCTGAAGGGCCCTTAACCACGGCTCCACGGCTCCATAACTGCCATATTTGCACACACGACCCTGCTGCCGCACGGTCGGTTCCAACGCGTCCTATGGCTCCGGGCACTGAGTCAAGCATGCCCGTACACCATGGTTAAGGCATTTTGACACCTCTGGCATCTCTACCATAGCGTTTGCCATTGCTCAAGAGCCTGAATGGACTTTAACCTCGGCTCCACGGCTCCAGAACTGCCATATTTGCACACACGACTTCGCTGCCACACAGCCAGTTCCTACGCATCCTACGGCTGCTCGCACCAAGTCAAGCACGCCCATGTGCCATGGTTAAGGCGTTTTGCCACCTCTAGCCTCTCCACCAAAGCGTTTGTTGCCGCCCGAGAACCCGAATGGCCCTTAACCATGGCTCCACAGCTCTAGAACTGCCATATTTGCACACACGACTATGCTACTGCACAGCCGGTTCCTGCGTGTCCTACAGCTCTCGGCACTAGGTCAAGCACGACCGTATGCCATAGTTAAGGCATTTTGACACCTTTGGCCTCACCACCACAATGTTTGGCATCACCCGAGAGCCCGAACGGCCCTTAACAATAGCTCCATGACTCCAGAACTTCCATATTTGCACACACGACTGTGCCGCCGCACGGCCGGATCCTGTGCATCCTGCGGCTCTCGGCACCGGTCAAGCACGCTCGTACCCCATGGTTAAGCCATTTTGATGCCTCTCACCTCTCCACCATAGAGTTTTCCATCACCCGAGAGCCTGAAGGGCCCTTAACCACGGCTCCACGGCTCCAAAACCGCCATATTTGCACAACGACCATGCCGCCGCACGGTTTCCAACGCGTCCTATGGCTCCCGACACTGAGTCAAGCATGCCCGTACACCATGGTTAAGGCATTTTGACACCTCTGGCATCTCTACCATAGCGTTTGCCATTGCTCAAGAGCCTGAATGGACTTTAACCTCGGCTCCACGGCTCCAGAACTGCCATATTTGCACACACGACTTCGCTGCCACACAGCCAGTTCCTACGCATCCTACGGCTGCTCGCACCAAGTCAAGCACGCCCATGCGCCATGGTTAAGGCATTTTGACACCTCTGGCCTCTCCAGCACAGTGTTTGTTGCCACACGAGAACCCGAATGGCCCTTAACCTTGGCTCCACAGCTCTAGGACTGCCATATTTGCACACACGACTATGCTACTGCACAGCCGATTCCTGCGTGTCCTACAGCTCTCGGCACTAGGTCAAGCACGACCGTATGCCATAGTTAAGGCATTTTTGATAACTCGGCCACACCACCACAATTTTTGTCATCACCCGAGAGCCCGAACGGCCCTTAACCACAGCTCCATGACTCCAGAACTTCCATATTTGCACACACGACTGTGCTGCCACACGGCTGGATCTTGTGCATCCTATGGCTCTCGGCACCGGGTCAAGCATGCCCGTACACCATGGTTAAGCCATTTTGATGCCTCTCACCTCTCCACCATAGAGTTTTCCATCTCCCGAGAGCCTGAAGGGCCCTTAACCATGGCTCCACGGCTCCAAAACTGCCATATTTGCACACATAACCATGTTGCCGCACGGTCGGTTCCAACGCATCCTATGGCTCCCGGCACCGAGTCAAGCATGCCCGTACGCCATGGTTAAGGCATTTTGACATCTCTGTCCCTCTACCATAGCGTTTGCCATAGCTCGAGAGCCCGAACAACCCTTAACCTTGGCTCCACGGCTCCGTAACCGCCATATTTGCACACACGACTTCGTGCCGCCGAACGGTTGGATCCTACGCATCCTACGGCTGCTCGCACCAAGTCAAGCACGCCCATGTGCCATGGTTAAGGCATTTTGCCACCTCTAGCCTCTCCAGCACAGCGTTTGTTGCCGCCCGAGAACCCGAATGGCCCTTAACCATGGCTCCACAGCTCTAGAACTTCCATATTTGCACACACGACTATGCTACTGCACAGCCGGTTCCTGCGTGTCCTACAGCTCTCGGCACTAGGTCAAGCACGACCGTATGCCATAGTTAAGGCGTTTTGATGCCTCTAGCCTCACCACCACAATGTTTGTCATCACTCGAGAGCCCGAACGGCCCTTAACCACAGCTCCATGACTCTAGAACTTCCATATTTGCACACACGACTGTGCTGCCGCACGGCCGGATCCTGTGCATCCTACGGCTCTCGGCACCGGTTCAAGCATGCGCCGTACCCCATGGTTAAGCCATTTTGATGCCTCTCACCTCTCCACCATAGAGTTTTCCATCACCCAAGAGCCCGAAGGGCCCTTAACCACGGCTCCACGGCTCCAAAACCGCCATATTTGCACACACAACCATGTTGCCGCATGGTCGGTTCCAACGTATCCTATGGCTCCCGGCCTGAGTCAAGCATGCCCGTACGCCATGGTTAAGGCATTTTGACATCTCTCGGCCTCTCTACCATAGTGTTTGCCATAGGTCAAAGCACTGAACGGCCCTTAACCTCGGCTCCACGGCTCCAGAACTGCCATATTTGCACACACGACTTTGCTGCCGCACGGTTGGTTCCTGCGCGTCCTACGGCTCCTGGCACCAAGTCAAGCACGCCCATGCGCCATGGTTAAGGCGTTTTGACACCTCTGGCCTCTCCAGCACAGTGTTTGTTGCCGCCCAATAACCCGAATGGCCCTTAACTATGGCTCCACATCTCTAGAACTGCCATATTTGCACACACGACTATGCTACTGCACAGCCGGTTCTTGCGTGTCCTACAGCTCTCAGCACTAGGTCAAGCACGACCGTATGCCTTGGTTAAGGCATTTTGACACCTCTGGCCTCACCACCACAATGTTTGTCATCACCCGAGAGCCCGAACGGCCCTTAACAATAGCTCCACGACTCCAGAACTTCCATATATGCACACACGACCGTCTTTGCCGCACGGCCGGATCCCCGTGCATCCTATGGCTCTCGGCACCGGTCAAGCACGCTCGTACCCCATGGTTAAGCCATTTTGATGCCTCTCACCTCTCCACCATAGAGTTTTCCATCACCCGAGAGCCGAAGGGCCCTTAACCACGGCTCCACGGCTCCATAACCGCCATATTTGCACACACGACCATGTTGCCGCACGGTCGGTTCCAACGCGTCCTATGGCTCCCGGCAGACCGAGTCAAGCATGCCCGTACGCCATGGGTAAGGCATTTTGACATCTCGGCATCTCTACCATAGCGTTTGCCATTGCTCGAGAGCCCGAACGGACCCTAACCTCGGCACCACGGCTCTAGAACCGCCATATTTGCACACACGACTTTGCTGCCACACGGCCGGTTCCTACGCGTCCTACGGCTCCTCGCACCAAGTCAAGCACGCCCATGCGCCATGGTTAAGGCATTTTGACACCTCTGGCCTCTCCACCAAAGCATTTGTTGCCGCCCGAGAACCCGAATGGCCCTTAACCATGGCTCCACAGCTCTAGAACTTCCATATTTGCACACACGACTATGCTACTGCACAGCCGGTTCCTGCGTGTCCTACAGCTCTCGGCACTAGGTCAAGCACGACCGTATGCCATAGTTAGGGCATTTTAACGCCTCTGGCCTCACCACCACAATGTTTGTCATCACCCGAGAGCCCGAATGGCCCTTAACAACAGCTCCACGACTCCAGAACTTCCATATTTGCACACACAACTGTGCTGCCGCACGACCGGATCCTGTGCATCCTACGGCCGGATCCTGTGCTCCACAATGGTGCATCCTACAACCATGGCATACGAGTGTGCTTGACCCGGTGCCGAGAGCCGTAGGATGCACAGGATCCGGCCGTGCGGCAGCACAGTCGTGTGTGCAAATATGGAAGTTCTGGAGTCATGGAGCTGTTGTTAAGGGCCATTCGGGCTCTCGGGTGATGACAAACATTGTGGTGGTGAGGCCAGAGGCGTCAAAATGCCTTAACCATGGCATATGGTCGTGCTTGACTTAGTGCCGAGAGCTGTAGGACACGCAAGAACCGGCTGTGCGGTAGCATAGTCGTGTGTGCAAATATGGCAGTTCTAGAGCTGTGGAGCCATGGTTAAGGGCCATTCGGGTTCTCGGGCGGCAACAAACGCTGTGCTGGAGAGGCCAGAGGTGTCAAAACGCCTTAACCATGGCGCATGGGCGTGCTTGACTTGGTGCTAGGAGCCGTAGGACGCGCAAGAACCAGCCGTGCGGCAGCAAAGTCCTGTGTGCAAATATGGCTGTTCTAGAGCCGTGGAGCCGAGGTTAAGGGCCGTTCAGGCCCTTGAGCTATGGCAAACGCTATGGTAGAGAGGCCAGAGATGTCAAAATGCCTTAACCATGGCGTACGGGCATGCTTGACTCAGTGCCGGGAGCCATAGGACGCGTTGGAACCGACCATGCGGCAACATGGTTGTGTGTGCAAATATGGCAGTTTTGGAGCCATGAAGCTGTGGTTAAGGGCCCTTCAGGCTCTCAGGTGATGGAAAACTCTATGGTGGAGAGGTGAGGGGCATCAAAATGGCTTAACCATGGGGTACGAGCGTGCTTGACTCGGTGCCGAGAGCCATAGGATGCACAGGATCCGGCCGTGTGGCAGCACAGTCGTGTGTGCAAATATGGAAGTTCTGGAGTCATGGAGCTGTTGTTAAGGGCCGTTCGGGCTCTCAGGTGATGACAAACATTGTGGTGGTGAGGCTAGAGGCATCAAATGCCTTAACCATGGCATACGGTCGTGCTTGACCTAGTGCCGAGAGCTGTAGGACACGCAAGAACCGGCTGTGCGGTAGCATAGTCGTGTGTGCAAATATGGCAGTTCTAGAGCTGTGGAGCCATGGTTAAGGGCCATTCGGGTTCTCTTGCGGCAAAAAATGCTGTAGTGGAGAGGCTAGAGGTGCCAAAACACCTTAACCATGGCGCATGGGCGTGCTTGACTTGGTGCCAGGAGCCGTAGGACGCGCAAGAACCAGCCGTGCGGCAGCAAAGTCCTGTGTGCAAATATGGCAGTTCTGGAGCCGTGGAGCCGAGGTTAAGGGCCGTTCAGGCTCTCGAGCTATGGCAAATGCTTTGGTAGAGAGGCCAGAGATGTCAAAATGCCTTAACCATGGCGTACGAGCATGCTTGACTCAGTGCCGGGAGCCATAGGATGCGTTGGAACCGACCATGCGGCAACATGGTTGTGTGTGCAAATATGGCAGTTTTGGAGCCATGGAGCCGTGGTTAAGAGCCCTTCAGGCTCTCGGGTGATGGAAAACTCTATGGTGGAGAGGTGAGAGGCATCGAAATGGCTTAACCATGGCGTACGGGCATGCTTGACCCGGTGCCGAGAGCCATAGGATGCACAGGATCTGGCCGTGCGGCAGCACTATCGTGTGTGCAAATATGGAAGTTCTAGAGTCATGGAGTTGTGGTTAAGGGCTGTTCGGGCTCTCGAGTGATGACAAACATTGTGGTGGTGAGGCCAGAGGCGTCAAAATGTCTTAACTATGGCATACAGTCGTGCTTGACCTAGTGCCGAGAACTGTAGGACACGCATGAATCGGCTGTGCAGTAGCATAGTCGTGTGTGCAAATATGGCAGTTCTAGAGCTGTGGAGCCATGGTTAAGGGCCATTCGGGTTATCGAGCGGCAACAATCGCTGTGCTGGAGAGGCCAAAGGTGTCAAAACGCCTTAACCACGGCGCATGGGCATGCTTGACTTGGTGCCAAGAGCCATAGGACGCGCAGGAACCAACCGTGCGGCAGCAAAGTCGTGTTTGCAAATATGGCAGTTCTGGAGTCGTGGAGCCGAGGTTAAGGGCCGTTCAGGCTCTTGAGCTATGGCAAATGCTATGGTAGAGAGGCTAGAGATGTCAAAATGCCTTAACCATGGCGTACGGGCATGCTTGATTCAGTGCCGGGAGCCATAGGACGCTTTGGAACCGACCGTGCGGCAACATGGTTGTGTGTGCAAATATGGCAGTTTTGGAGCCGTGGAGTCGTGGTTAAGGGCCCTTCAGGCTCTCGGGTGATGGAAAACTCTATGGTGGAGAGGTGAGAGGCATCAAAATGGCTTAACCATGGTGTACGGGAATGCTTGACCCGGTGCCGAGAGCCATAGGATGCACAGGATCCGGCCGTGCGGCAGCACAATCGTGTGTGCAAATATGGAAGTTCTAGAGTCATGGAGCTGTGGTTGAGGGCCGTTCGGGCTCTCGGGTGATGACAAACATTGTGGTGGTGAGGCTAGAGGCGTCAAAATGCCTTAACTATGGCATACGATCATGCTTGACCTAGTGCCGAGAGCTGTAGGACACGCAGAACCGGGCCGGCAAAGAGTACGCCGTGTGTGTGCAAATATGGCAGTTCTAGAGCTGTGGAGCCATGGTTAAGGGCCATTCGGGTTCTCGGGCGGCAACAAATGCTTTGGTGGAGAGGCCAGAGGTGTCAAGACGGCTTAACAATGGCACATGGGCGTGCTTGACTTGGTGCGAGCAGCCTGTTGGCGGTCCTTATCGACGATTTTATACCGCCAATTAGACATGAAAAAGGGTGAATTATATATTCCTATATGCATATACATGTACAACTAACCCAAATCCACGTGCACTAGGAAATATACTATCATTGCAGGAATCATATAAAAGTGCAAGGATTAAAAATCGAAAAGGCGCTTTCTGGAAAGCGCCAAACCACCCCAAATGGAGATCGGCCACCTCGGGACCCCAAATGGGCCAAAACACCCCAACACCGAAGCCCACTCACTGTGGCAGAACCTCCTAAGAAATATGGCCCACATGCACCTGTCATTGACTCAAAAGACTCCTGACGGCCATGCATGTGTTCCAAACAACTTAGAAAGTTCCGTCGGGAACTCCCGAAACATCCACGATTCTCCGAGCAGGACCAATCATTATAAGAGACATTGCAGTATTACAACAGTTTTACAATAAAATAATTTACATCAGAGTAAGGTGCGAAGTTTACAATAAGTTTAAAAACCTTAAAATAAGTTATTACAACCATAATAGTGGTGGTAGTGGATAACATTATATAACCTTAAAATAACACCCAAGTCGTAGTGCTTTGCCCGGAAGCCAAACATCCTACTCGTCGTCACTCTCAACCCCGACCGTCGGCAACAAGATCCAAGACAGCACTGCTTCTCGAAACAATCCCGCAACAAGGGTAGAACAAACCCCGAGTACAAAAGTACTCCGCAAGACTTACCCGACGATAAAGAGGGGAGAAGACTCAGGAATGGAGGCCAATGGGACAAGGTAAGGTTAAGCAAGATTCAAATATTTTGCAGAAAAGCCACTAATAGTGAGTCCTTAACTTCAAGTTTTTACTTTTCTCAGGATTAACCTTGACGACATTAGTGATATCAATCTAATCAATTAAAACCAGCAGATCAAGATAATTCATACAACTCTCTTTTACTTCTACCATCTTGCAAACATCTTTTATCTACGATGTAGGTGCGAGGATCAAGTCTCCATAACCGAGGAGCATGACATTTTGAAACGATTTACTCAGCTGAGGATTCCAAAACACACGATATAAGTGAGGCTCTCGCCTCCAAGTATATCGATTCTTAGCTTCGGATGTCCCAAAACTAGCCACAGCTTCCACGCCACCCGAGAATACGGACCCCCTCGAACCCGAGACCTTGTCCCCCGAGGGTTCCTCTATTCCCGCCATCTCGCCACTCCCAGTGCGTGGGTCCGCCGTCCTAGTAATGAAATCTCCTAGGCAAGAACTTGCCCCGTAGGGTATGTGAGTAGTTGCAAGGTCATGATCCAAGGGCCAACAACGGACGGTCCTTAACTGACAAGTCGGAAACACTACAACAAGACTCCATTCTTGATGCAAGTTACCCGACCGGTCTCAACTGCCATTATCCATCCGACACAGACGGAGCACTACACCGAAACGTCTTTCGATGCAACCCAACCGTCCGAACTCAGATCTATATCATTGATCATTATCATACTTCATTCCTTTTGAAACATTTTATTTCGCAATCCTAACTTGTATAGCAAGGATAAGCAATACTATGCATTTTTACAATCAAAACAGTTCTAAGGATGGTGTTGGAATAATCAAGGTAGTTAATGTGTCAAATAGGTTATCACTCAACTCCTACACTTAATACAATACATAAAAGTGATAAACTTTTGCAATTCAAGTAATGGGTTGGCGGATCCGGGGCTTGCCTTAGGTGTCGAAGAAGACGTTCTTCAACGAAGTATCTGGAAGCTAGACCAATCACCAAAGATGGTATAAGCCCCTTCAGGAACTGGACTCGGCTTGATAGAACTAGCTTAACCCGACACTGCTCACCACGGGGACTACACAAAGCAAGACTTGACTCAACATGATGCAATACAAATCAAGCAACAAGATGATTAAACAAGATTAATTAACTTGAGTACAACTTTCCTTCGCGATCAAGTTGTACACTAACAACATCATCTAACCTAGCCCTAGGGTTTCATTAAGGTTAGCTACATCATTAGTGAAAGTGATTAGGCAATAATTAAATATTAATTAAGCCCTAATGACATCATCAAGGAATAAACACAAGCAATTAATTAAGTGCCAAAGGTCATTAAGGTTAATGGCCTAAGGTCATCAATCAATCCCAAAATCACATCAAAGCCCTATAATTAAGGCTAATCCAACACTAATTAACTACTCAAAATAAATAAGGAAAATTAGGACATAAAATAAAAGTTGTCATTTTTATTCCAAAAAATTTATTTTAAGAAGGTTACATCATAAACAGTAAGAAAAAACAAGTTTCAGAATTTTTGGATAAAGAAATAATTTTATAAAATTAAAACAAGAGGCATTTATCAATTAAAAGGCCTAATTTTTACACATAGCAAACATCATCAAAATTGGCATTTTATATTTTTCATAAATCAAGCTCACTGTAGAAAGCCTACACAAAAATTTTCAGAATTTTTGGAGCAATACATAATTATATATAATTTATCAAAGAAAAAGGCATTAAAAATGAATTTTCAGAAAAAGAAAAAGAAAAGGGGAGGGGGTCGTCTTCCACCTCCCGACCGTTGACCCGGCGACGCCGGATTTTGACCAGGCGGTTCTCGCCGGCGGCGAGGGCTCCGGCCACGGGACTTCGTCCTACGGCACCTACCAGACACGGCGCACTCCCTACTGGCTAGGACGCGGAGGCGGAGGCGGCGGAGCATGCTTACCGGCGATGATGGCGGCGCGGCGGCGCCGTGACGCGGCGGCAGTGGGCTCTGGAGCGGCTCCGGCGACAAAAGCACAAGCACACGCGGCTACACAACCTAGCGGACGCGATGACACAGACACGCAGACCTCGGCGGCACCCAGACGGCGCGACACCGAGCGTGGCGGCGGCGGCAAACTGAGCTCCGGCGAGCTCGGCCAACGTGCGACTACGAGGCACCTTCGGACCAAACAAGAGCATGGGTAGGAGCAGTGGCTCACCGCGGGCACGGTGCGCTCGAGAAGTACGACTCGACGGCGACGGAAGCACTAGCTTGACGTGGACCGGGGCGACGACGACGAGCTCCGGCGGCAAGGTGGATGTTCCGGCGGCTCCTGTCCACCAAAACGCGAGGCAAGACAAGCAACATGAGCGCCAGAGCAAGGCGAGCTGGACTGCGAAAGGAATTTGGACGAAGATCGACTGCGACGGCGAATTTCGACGACGAGCTCGCGGTGGCGCGGCTGCCGACCGCGGAGAAGACGGCGGCTCGACGACGATTTAGCCGGGGCGAAGGGCCAAGATCATGCTTTCTGGGTTCGCGAGAGCAGGGCGGAGCTGACTGCGTGACTGGATTGGGCCGAGACAGGGCGAGGACGACGGCAAGCGGTGGCGGAGCTCGGCGGCTTGGCAATGGCGGCGGCGGGACAGAGAAAAGGATGAGGACGACGCTCGTCCTCTCCCCTTTATGCACTGATGCGAGGGCGGCGAGGAGGACACGTCAAGGCGGCGGTGAACGCGTGGACGGCCACGCGGCGCGACGGCGGCCGAGGACTGCCGTGAGCGGCTCGCCGGCGACGAGCGGCTGAACGAGGGGCTCTGGATCTACTGTTTGCGCAATTTACCAAAATGCCCTCTGAAAAGATTTGAAATTTGCGCCCGAAAGTTGAACTAAACTCAAAAAGTTCCAAAAAGCAACCCCACCTAAAATTTCAAGAGCTTCAACTTTGACAAAAGAAACTTTTTCAAATTCGGCCAAGAAATTTGAATTTTGAACAAAATTTGAAAAGTTGACAAAAACCCTTCAACAAATATATTGAATAACTTTGGATTTTTTTAAAGAACTTGAAAAAGTGTAAAAACAAAGTATACTTAATTTTTCAAGATATACAACTTTCTCAAAAGGAACATTTTCAAATTATGCCTCAAAATATGAATTTTGGAATAAAGTTTGAAAAGAGAACAAAAACCCTAAAAACCAATATTTGAAATAACTTTTGGTTTTCCAACATAAATTGAAAATCTTCCAAACTATGAAATACTCATCTTTGCAAACGAAATATTTTCTCCAAAGAAAGTTTTCCCAAAATATGCATAGTTTTTGAAATATGGCTTTAAAACCAAAGGGGGACAAATGCTGGAAAACTGTATTTTCAAAGTCATTTGAAATTTTGTTTTGAAACTTGAAAAACTTTAAACACCAACTTTGAAACTCTCATCAAGACCCACAATTTTCCTTTTGGAACCAACCCCAAATTCTTTGTAGATTTTGAACTAGAGAAAAGGGAGTAAAATAGGGTTTGCTGGAAAATAGGGTTTTAAAAGGGATTTGAGCTTGATTTAACTGGTACATTAATTGGTTGGTCATTAGTGATCACAAACATCATCCAAGGACATTTTTAGGTCAATGACCCAATGGCACCCTTGGTTGACCAAGTTGACTTTTGAAAATCATTTTAAAAGCTGTCAGATTTTAATTGTTGACTTGGATTTACACACTATGCCTCACACTAGTGTTAACACAGTTAACACCTCAAGGTACATAGAGCATAAGCCAAGTATTTGAGATGACATTCAAAAATAAGATTTTTGGTGAAGCCACACATCATCTCAGAAGCACAATCAACCTAAAAATATAAACTTATTTTAGTTGATGCACATCAAGATTGACCTAAACATCCATGCAATGCAACACATAAAAAATTACAAGTCAGGTTTTAGTTTACCGTAACATCGGGGATGTTACACTCACCTGGGGAGGCCCACCAGCCAAGGTCGGTCAGGGGGAGGTGGCACCCTGGCGCGCTCGCGCCAGGGGCGCGCTCGCGCCCTCCCCACTGACCTGTGGGACCGGCCGGCTGGAGGCGGTGCTATCAATGCTCAGGGAGGTCGGTGCGCGGTGTTCCTTCCATTTCAGGCTCAAACCGACCTCCACCAACATATAAAAGGGGAGATGAAAAGGAATTCTACACACACAATTCATTTGGTCTCTCTCTCCCTCACCTCCACTTGTTCCTTAGCCTAAAGCTAGTAGTAGTTGGAGCTAGGAAAGCTACCAAGGAGAGCTTGTCTCCTAGGAAGAAGAGATACATCTTGGTAAATCTCTATGGAGTGTTCTTCCTTGTTCAAGTTCTTATATTTTATATGTTGCTCAGCGTATGAACTAGAGCATAGTCATGATCATGTTCATGTTGATACATATGAACTAGAGCCTAGTTCATATGATCAGTTCATACCGTGTTCATCCCTGTTCTTCATCGTTCATATGTTCTATAGGATTAGAGTCTTTGAGGAGAGTGGAGTAATGGTTCGTTGTTCTTTCGGGTTTGCCTGTGTTCTAGCTCGTCCATCCGTAGGGTGGGAGTCCTGGGGGAGCATAGGTAGTTCCTTAGTATGCGGGCATGGTGTCCGGATACGAGGGGACCTTCGAATATGACGGCTTGCCACGGTTGAGGGGTAGGCGGCAGGTGGTGACAGCCCTGTCCGTCCCTCGTAATCCCCCACGTCCGTATGTCGTGTAGGAGTTCGTAAATGCCTCTATCGGGCCGGGCACTGCCCGTGGGGTCTCCCCGTTACTTTAGGCTCGACTTGCCTCTAACCCCGTATAATATGTGACTTAGCTAATCTTCGCTTAGCAACATACGACCAACCAACTCCAGTAGATTTATTCTTTATTCTTTCCTTTTCTTTTATTCCTTATTTCTCTTTATCCTTGAGTGAAGACCAAGTGTGTGTCCACTATCCTCAAATTACCGTTTATCTTACCCCTGCATAGTATTAAGGCTCATTTCGATGATGTGAAGTACCATATCCATGTGCTAGAGCTATTTTACACCATGCCTTCCTTTGGGAAAATATAAATAACGATACCCTGACATACTTCCGGGTGAAATGCTACAATGATAGATCCGTGCGCTTGCGGATAATATCTTTAGAACACGACTATCAACCCTGGCGTTTCTTGGCATGACCACTAGGATGTAACAATTCTAGTGATTGCGCTAAGAAATGCCAACAAGCATTTCTGGCGCCATTGTCGAGGAAGGCATTGGTTAAAATAATCTTGCACGGCATGGATATAACTTCATTAGAAATAGTCCGAGTCTATGCAGGTTAACTTTTACATTTTCTCCTGTTGTGGGTGAAAATAGGATAGTGTATGTCCGGTTTCTCCCTGCCAGACAATTTTCATCCAAATCCGGAGGCACTCCTAAGGAAGAAGAAGCCTAGAGCTACTCCTTCTTCTGCTACTCCGTCGGCAGCCGAACCGGTCATTTCCGCACCTTCAGCGACCATCCAAATGGCTCAGAAGACCCTCCGCGAATTCTCCGTCCCCGTTGTTGCCAACGTGCCCACTGGGCCCGTCGTCAACGTGGCGGATAAGAACTTTGAGATCAGGACTGGCCTGATCACCATGGTGCAGGGGATTCCGTTTTGTGGACTCCCCAATGAGGATGCCAACGCTCACTTGCAACGTTTCTTGGAGCTCTGTGACACTGTCGTCATCAAGGACATTGAAGCTGACGTCATCAGGCTCCGGCTGTTTCCCTTCTCCCTTGTGGGGAAGGAGAAACAGTGGTTTTATAAGGACAAAGAAGCTGTGAGCACATGGGGCAAATGCTCCACGGCATTCCTCGCAAAGTTCTTCCCCATAGGCAAAACAAATGCTCTGAGGAAAAGAATTGCCAATTTCCAGCAAACGCAGATGGAACCCATTCCTGAAGCTTGGGAAAGACTCCAAAGCTTCATTCTGGACTGTCCTCATCATGGTATGGAGGAATGGCTCGTGCTCCAAAACTTTTACAATGGGCTTACGCCCATGTCAAAAGGGCACCTCGACGCTGCGGCTGGAGGCGCATTTCTATCACTCACTGTTGATAACGCTACGGCGTTAATCAACAAAATGGTAGAAAATCAAGCTTGGGGGGAAGAAAGAACTCCACCTAAGCAACAAAAAGGCTCGCACCCCGTGAAGGAGACGGAGGCGCTGGCCGCAAAAATAGACTTGCTCCTGCAAAAGTTTGACGAGAGAGCCGCCGGAGATACATCCGGCACTGTCAAAGCTATAGAATCTCGCATAACATGCGAGGTCTGTGGCAATGATGGACATTCGGGGAATGATTGCCCCGAAACCCATGAAGAAGCCTCTTACATCAATAACGGGTATCGTCAACAGCAAGGAGGTAATAATGGGTGGAACAATCAGTCCCGTCCACAGTATCAAGGTAATTCGAACTACTCCGCAAATTACAATTCGAATCAGCCTACTCTCAAGGATTTAGTCCTCGGCCAAGCAAAGATCAACGAAAACCTCACCAAAAAGATGCTGGCCAATGACAAAATCCTAGAGAGCATCAGTACAAAGATAGAAGGTTTGACTTCTGCTGTCAAGAATCAGTTGAGCTTTAATAAGATGATAGAAAGACAGCTAGCTCAGATTGCTTCTGATGTTCCTGTTGATCCAATTGGTAAAAATGTCGAATCAAGCCGCTAGTACTTTTGAAAATGTTAATTCTGTGACCACGAGAGGCGGTAAGGCCACTCGTGATCCACCATATCCTAAACAAGCGACGGGAAACAAGCGGCACCACGGCAAGAAGAACCTTCATCTTCGAACCACAAGGCGAGCGAGAATCGGGGACGACCCCGGATTATCCGGATACAACACATCTGCCATTCGCCACAAGAACAAGAAAGCAAGCTGTGAATGATCAGTTCGCTCGGTTTGTTGAGATGGTCGAAAAAGTACATGTGAGCATTCCGCTCATGGACGTCTTACATGTACCTTCCTACGCCAAGTACATCAAAGACATCATCAACAACAAGCGACCACTGCCATCCACAGCTGTGGTCAAACTCATAGAAGACCTGAGACGAATGCCTCATCATCAGGCTCAAATTGAGCAGGAGAAAAGTCTCGCTTCACGGACTATAAACTATGAGCCCTGACCGACAGGATAATCGGTAAGTTATCTTTTTATAAGTATTTTTACGTTTACTTAGTCTGTCAAATAAAGTTCTATCTTGCTACCCCTATTCCCGCTTAGTTTGATGTCTTGGAACATGTTCAAGCTTAGCATGTTCCATAGGCTCGTAGCTTGGGCGTGGTGCTTAGGTTGCTAGTTTACCTTGGTCGACTTGTCGATCATTGAGACAGATTACTAGTAGGAATATTGGTAGTATGCTATCGGCTAACCCCGCAGATAATCCTCAATCATAAGGAAATCCCGACGACGTACTCCAAATAAAATAAAATAAAGTTGTTACCTCGAATAATTCTTAGGGGCCCCGTTCCCAAGCAAGCTTGGGGGAGGACCCCCAATAAGAGGTATATACCACACTAACACATTGATAGACTTATATATATATATATAAAATGCTTCGTCATTTCCTACATATGCGTCATAGAAATATTTAATTCAACCCTTGTTGAAATGATAAAAAGTTGCTCCCTAGTCTCGTGACTTGCTTGTACCTTGTTTATAATCATAACTTTCTCCTAAGTTTGAGTTTTTTGGCTAAAATGTCTTATCCTTAAAAACTTGAGCTTAGTGGGTTGCATAGGCTAGATCCTGTCTAAGTTATTGCCGGGTATGATATAGTGCCACGAGCAACGCTATGACTCTATCCTGAGTGAAAACCTGACTTCCGGAGTTTTTTTTTCAAAACTATCAAAACAAAAGTTCCTCAATGATTTTGAAATACTCACCAAGGCCATATGACGTAGCTGTCAATACTCTTTCAAAACCCAGTTGTCATATGCTGCTTGATCACTAGAAGTCCGTAACCTCCGCAAGATTATGGTCTTACACTCATGATTGAGATTCACTTGCACCCACCAAATAAATTTGCCAACCCGTACACTGCGAGTTGCACAACCTAACTTTTCATCCAAAACCACCCAAATATGCCAACTCTTGACCCTAGAGTTGTGCACCTTCTTCAAAACAAAGCGTGCCGACCCTTACACTGAGGATCACGCATCCCTTATTCATCATCCATCAAAAAACTACTCCTCGTCCTTCGTCATGACTCCTTCCCGCAAAAAAAAATTTTCATCATATCTGAAAGAAAGTATTGGGCATTAGCATCTCTTGTTCAAAAAAAAAATGATGATGATGAATGCCAAGGGGCAACAAAGTAGACAAACGGGAATCCCAGCTAGTCTCCCGTTCAAAAAAAAAAAAAGAGAAGAGAAAAGGAAAAGAAAGAAAGAAAAGAAAAATCTTAGTTTTTCCAAATCAAGCCCATACTCTCTCAAATTTTCCCTTCCACCAATAAAAAGGAGTCATGATGCCTGGAGTACCAAAAACATTTAGAAATAGGAATCTTTCACCCTCACACACTTGCACAAATCTCAATCAAAGTGTATGGTCTTAATCTTCGGACGGTTCGTTCCTTGACTTCACCAACTCTATGTGATCCAAGCATAGCCACCTTTCATACCTACCCAAAACTCCACTCTCAGCCATAGTAGTAGGTTAGAAAGAAAGGCAAAAGCACAATGCCTTTGGTGAGGTATATACACTTCTGAGCGATTGAGAAAATCATTCGAGGAACTTGAGTTTCTTTTACAAAACTTTCAAAACCTCCGGAGACTTGGTTGATCTTGGGTAGACGATAAGCAACGCTTGTGAATCTGTTCTATCTTGCAATATCCCAAGACTCGAGAAAGCTGGAAAGCCCCATTTTTGTCTTGAGATAATAACAGGGTGAGCAGTCATGCCAATTTATTCAAACTCTGGTAGAAATCTTGCTTATACGCTTGGTACTTTTGACTCATGATCGGCATAGTAGCAACTCCTGATCAACAACCTAAGGCTGAGCTTTGCTCGGGACGAGCAAAGGGTAAGCTTGGGGGATCTTGTTGGCGGTCCTTATCAATGATTTTATACCGCCAATTAGACATGAAAAAGGGTGAATTATATATTCCTATATGCATATACATGTACAACTAACCTAAATCCACGTGCACTAGGAAATATACTGTCATTGCAGGAATCATATAAAAGTGCAGGGATTAAACATCGAAAAGGCGCTTTCTGGAAAGCGCCAAACCACCCCAAATGGAGATGGGCCACCTCGGGACCCCAAATGGGCCAAAACACCCCAACACCGAAGCCCACTCACCTGGGGAGGCCCACCGGCCAAGGTCGGTCAGGGGGAGGTGGCACCCTGGTGCGCTCGCGCTAGGGGTGCGCTCGCATCCTCCCTACTGACCTGTGGGACCGGCCGGCTGGAGGCGGTGCAATCAATACTCAGGGAGGTCGGTGCGCGGTGTTCCTTCCATTTTAGGCTCAAACCGACCTCCACCAACATATAAAAGGGGAGATGAAAAGGAATTCTACACACACAATTCATTTGGTCTCTCTCTCCCTCACCTCCACTTGTTCCTTAGCCTAGAGCTAGTAGTAGTTGGAGCTAGGAAAGCTACCAAGGAGAGCTTGTCTCCTAGGAAGAAGAGATACATCTTGGTAAATCTCTATGGAGTGTTCTTCCTTGTTCAAGTTCTTATATTTTATATGTTGCTTAGCGTATGAACTAGAGCATAGTCATGATCATGTTCATGTTGATACATATGAACTAGAGCCTAGTTCATATGATTAGTTCATAGCGTGTTCATCCCTGTTCTTCATCGTTCATATCTTCTATAGGATTAGAGTCTTTGAGGAGAGTGGAGTAACGGTTCGATGTTCTTTCGGGTTTGCCTGTGTTCTAGCTCGTCCATCCGTAGGGTGGGAGTCCTGGGGGAGCATAGGTAGTTCCTTAGTATGCGGGCGTGGTGTCCGAATACGAGGGGACCTTCGAATATGATGGCATGCCACGGTTGAGGGGTAGGCGGGAGGTGGTGACAGCCCTATCCGTCCCTCATAATCCCCCACGTCCGTATGTCGTGTAGGAGTTCGTAAATGCCTCTATCGGCTGGCAGACCAGCTGCGGGGGTCTCCCTGTTACTTTAGGCTCTGACTTGCCTCTAACCCTATATAATATGTGACTTAGCTAATCTTCGCTTAGCAACATACGACCAACCAGCTCCAGTAGATTTATTCTTTATTCTTTCCGTATCTTTTATTCCTTATTTCTCTTTATCCTTGAGTGAAGACCAAGTGTGTGTCCACTATCCTCAAATTACCGTTTATCTTACCCCTGCATAGTATTAAGGCTCATTTCAATGATGTGAAGTACCATATCCATGTGCTAGAGCTATTTTACACCATGCCTTCCTTTGGGAAAATATAAATAACGATACCTTGACATACTTCCGGGTGAAATGCTACAATGATAGATCCGTACGCTTGCGGATAATATCTTTAGAACACGACTATCAACCCTGGCATTTCTTGGTGTGACCACTAGGATGTAACAATTCTAGTGATTGCGCTAAGAAATGCCAACACAAATGGATGCGTAGGAACCGGCCGTGTGGCGGCAAAGTCGTGTGTGCAAATATGGCGCTTCCGGAGCCGTGGAGCCGAGGTTAAGGGTCATTCGTGCTCTCGAGCTATAGCAAACGCTATGGTAGAGAGGCCAGAGATGTCAAAATGCCTTAACCATGGTATATGGGCATGCTTGACTCAGTGCCGGGAGCCATAGGATGCATTGGAACCGACCGTGCGGCAACATGGTTGTGTGTGCAAATATGGCAGTTTTGGAGCCGTGGAGCCATGGTTAAGGGCCCTTCAGGCTCTCGGGTGATGGAAAACTCTATGGTGGAGAGGTGAGAGGCATCAAAATGGCTTAACCATTGCGTATGAGCGTGCTTGAACCAGTCCGAGAGCCGTAGGATGCACAGGATCCGGCCGTGCGGCAGCACAGTCGTGTGTGCAAATATGGAAGTTCTGGAGTCGTGGAGCTGTTGTTAAGGGCCGTTCGGGCTCTCGGGTGATGACAAACATTGTGGTGATGAGGCCAGAGGCGTCAAAACGCCTTATCCATGGCATACGGTTGTGCTTGACCTAGTGCCGAGAGCTGTAGGACACGCAAGAATAAGCTGTGCGGTAGCATAGTCGTGTGTGCAAATATGGCAGTTCTAGAGCTGTGGAGCCATGGTTAAGGGCCATTCGGGTTCTCGGGCGGCAACAAACGCTGTGCTGGTGAGGCCAAAGGTGTCAAAACGCCTTAACCATGGCGCATGGGCGTGCTTTACTTGGTGCCAGGAGCCGTAGGACGCGCAGAAACCAGCCGTGCGGCAGCAAAGTCGTGTGTGCAAATATGGCAGTTCTGGAGCCGTGGAGCCAAGGTTAAGGGATGTTCAGGCTCTCAAGCTATGGCAAATGCTATGGTAGAGAAGCCAGAGGTGTCAAAATGCCTTAACCATGGCGTACGGGCATGCTTGACTCAGTGCCGGGAGCCATAGGACACGTTGGAACTGACCGTGCGACAACATGGTTGTGTGTGCAAATATGGTAGTTTTGGAGCCGTGGAGCCGTGTTAAGGGCCCTTCAGGCTCTCGGGTGATGGAAAACTCTATGGTGGAGAGGTGAGAGGCATCAAAATAGCGTAACCATGGCGTACGGGCATGCTTGACCCGGTGCCGAGAGCCATAGGATGCACGGGATCCGGCCGTGCGGTAGACACGTCGTGTGTGCAAATATGGAAGTTCTGGAGTCATGGAGCTGTGGTTAAGGGACGTTCGGGCTCTCAGGTGATGACAAACATTGTGGTGGTAAGGCCAGAGGCGTCAAAATGCCTTAACTATGGCATACGGTCGTGCTTGACCTAGTGCCGAAAGCTATAGGACACGCAGGAACCGGCTGTGCGGTAGCATAGTCGTGTGTGCAATTATGGCAGTTCTAGATCTGTGGAGCCATGGTTAAGGGCCATTCGGGTTCTCAGGCGGCAACAAACGCTGTGCTGGAGAGGCCAGAGGTGTCAAAATGCCTTAACCATGGCGCATGGGCGTGCTTGACTTGGTGCGAGGAGCCGTAGGACGCGCGGGAACCGGCCGTGCGGCAGCAAAGTCGTGTGTGCAAATATGGCAGTTCTGGAGCTGTGGAGCCGAGGTTAAGGGCCATTCAGGCTCTCGAGCTATGGAAAACGCTATGGTAGAGAGGCAAGAGATGTCAAAATGCCTTAACCATGGTGTACGGGCATGCTTGACTCAGTGCCGGGAGCCATAGGATGCGTTGGAACCGACCGTGCGGCAACATGGTTGTGTGTGCAAATATACCAGTTTTGGAGCCGTGGAGCCATGGTTAAGGGCCCTTCAGGCTCTCGGGTGATGGAAAACTCTATGATGGAGAGGTGAGAGGCATCAAAATGGCTTAACCACGGGGAACGAGCGTGCTTGACCGGTGCCGAGAGGCGTAGGATGCACAGGATCCAGCCGTGCGGCAGCACAGTCGTGTGTGCAAATATGGAAGTTCTGGAGTCGTGGAGCTGTTGTTAAGGGCCGTTCGGGCTCTTGGGTGATGACAAACATTGTGGTGGTGAGGCCAGAGGCGTCAAAATGCCTTAACCATGGCATACGGTCGTGCTTGACCTAGTGCCGAGAGCTGTAGGACACGGAAGAACCGGTTGTGCGGTAGCATAGTCGTGTGTGCAAATATGGCAGTTCTAGAGCTGTGGAGCCATGGTTATGGGCCATTCGAGTTCTCAGGCGGTAACAAACGCTGTGCTGGAGAGGCCAGAGGTGTCAAAATGCCTTAACCATGGCGCATGGGCGTGCTTGACTTGGTGCCAGGAGCCGTAGGACGCGCAGGAACCAGCCGTGCGGCAGCAAAGTCGTGTGTGCAAATATGGTAGTTCTGGAGCTGTGGAGCCGAGGTTAAGGGCTGTTCAGGCTCTCGAGCTATGGCAAAAGCTATGGTAGAGAGGCAAGAGATGTCAAAATTGTTGGGAATATGCCCTAGAGGTAATCATAGAGATGATGATATTCCGCATGTATCCATGATTTGTAATATGTCCATTGAATATCCATTAAAGACAACTTGTATTGATTGGCAATTATGTGAATTGTTTGTGGAACTCTTTTACTTGTATGGTTATTCTATATTTGTCCCTGGTCGGAGTTCATGTGAGGACACACATGAATATTAGACTAGCACATTATTAGTTGATGACTATGTTTCACAAGTCATGGACATGGAGATGTCGAACTAATAATGTGGGCACATGTGTGACATGTAGGCCGGATCGACCCGACATGAGATTGTCTCTACACACATCATATACGTTATGTCCTTCGACCTGAGATTGTTGTATGTACTCGAGATGTGTATCGACTTGCTTAGGACGACAAACGCTACTCCATCACTTGGGTAGTTATAAAGGATGTCTTCGGTTTGTCGAGAAGCATGCTGTGAGACATAGACAATCAAGATGGGACTTGCCCCTCTCTAATGAGAGTGATATCACTGGATCACTCAAGTGATTGGATCAACAAATGCATGGCCGTGCTTGGGTTAAGTGTTAACCCACGAGTTGAACCAAATATCATGTGGCAAGGGAGTAACTTGTATGTGGTCGTAGTGGTTCGTCTGATATGATCATTTGCGTGCACATAGGAGTTGTCACGCCTTGCTAGAGGCCGCTGTCAGCTATTGGGCGAATAGGAGTATTCGGCCCATGTCTATGTGTGCGTGAACCCATAGGGTCGCACGCTTAAGGGGCTTGAAGCCTAATTCGGGTTGGACCCGAATTAGACAAGGCTTAGGGTTTCTAATGGGCCTCCAACTCGGGAGCACATGAGAGACGCCTATATAAGTAGAGGGGAGGGGCGCGGCCAAACCTAATCCACACCCTTTGGCAGCCGCCGTCTCCCTCCACGCTCTCGTCTTCGCTCCTCGCGGACCTAGCAGTCCGGAGGCGCATCGCTTCTCCCTCGTACGTGTGTGATAACTCGGAGGTGCTGCATCTGGAGCACGAGGACGAACCGCACGAACCGCAAGTGGTGGGAGGAGTTGCTGGACGACCACGCAACTGCATGGCACTGCAGCGACGCGTTCGACTACATCGAGTCGTCTTCCGCTGCATCTGCGCGTCTAGTGGTAATCCCGTAACCTGTAACTAGCAGTAGATCCTAGGAGTTGAGGTAGAAAAAGTTTTGTTTTCTGGCTAGCGTAGCACCCTCATAACCCTTCAAAATGCCTTAACCATGGCGTACGGGCATGCTTGACTTAGTGCCGGGAGCCATAGGATGCGTTGGAACCGACCGTGCGGCAACATGGTTGTGTGTGCAAATATAGCAGTTTTGGAGCCGTGGAGCCATGGTTAAGGGCCCTTCAGGCTCTCGGGTGATGGAAAACTCTATGGTGGAGAGGTGAGAGGCATCAAAATGGCTTGACCCGGTGCCGAGAGCCATAGGATGCACAGGATCTGGCCGTGTGGTAGCACAGTCGTGTGTGCAAATATGGAAGTTCTGGAGTCATCGAGCTGTGGTTAAGGGCCATTCGGGCTCTCGAGTGATGACAAACATTGTGGTGGTGAGGCCAGAGGCATCAAAATGCCTTAACTATGGCATACGGTCGTGCTTGACCTAGTGCCGAGAGCTGTAGGACACGCAGGAATCGGCTGTGCAGTAGCATAGTCGTGTGTGCAAATATGGCAGTTCTAGAGCTGTGGAGCCATGGTTAAGGGCCATTCGGGTTCTCGAGCGGCAACAAACGCTGTGGTGGAGAGGCCAGAGGTGTCAAAATGCCTTAACCATGGCGCATGGGCGTGCTTGACTTGGTGCGAGGAGCCGTAGGACGCGCAGGAACCGGCCGTGCGGCAGCAAAGTCGTGTGTGCAAATATGGCAGTTCTGGAGCCGTGGAGCCGAGGTTAAGGGCCGTTCAAGCTCTCGAGCGACGGCAAATGCTATGGTAGAGAGGCCAGAGGTGTCAAAATGGCATGCTTGACTCAGTGTCAGAAGCCATAGGACGCATTGGAACCGACCGTGCGGCAGCATGGTCGTGTGTGCAAATATGGCAGTTTTGGAGCCGTGGAGCCGTGGTTAAGGGCCCTTCAGGCTCTCGAGTGATGGAAAACTCTATGTTGGAGAGGTGAGAGGCATCAAAATGGCTTAACCATGGGGTACGAGCGTGCTTGAACTGGTCCGAGAGCCGTAGGATGCACAGGATCCGGCCGTGCGGCAGCACAGTCGTGTGTGCAAATATGGAAGTTCTGGAGTCGTGGAGCTGTTGTTAAGGGCCGTTCGGGCTCTCGGGTGATGACAAACATTGTGGTGGTGAGGCCAGAGGCGTCTAAACGCCTTAACCATGGCATACGGTCGTGCTCGACCTAGTGCCGAGAGCTGTAGGACACGCAAGAACCAGCTGTGCGGTAGCATAGTCATGTGTTCAAATATGGCAGTTCTAGAGCTGTGGAGCCATGGTTAAGGGCCATTCGGGTTCTTGGGCGGCAACAAATGCTGTGCTGGAGAGGCCAGATGTGTCAAAATGATTTAGTCATGGCGCATGGGCATGCTTTACTTGGTGCCAGGAGCCGTAGGACGCGCAGAAACCAGCCGTGCGGCAGCAAAGTCGTGTGTGCAAATATGGCAGTTCTGGAGCCGTGGAGCCAAGGTTAAGGGACGTTCAGGCCCTCGAGCTATGGCAAACGCTATGGTAGAGAGGCTAGAGGTGTCAAAATGCCTTAACCATGGCGTACAAGCATGCTTGACTCAGTGCCGGGAGCCATAGGACGCGTTGGAACCAACCGTACGACAACATGGTTGCGTGTGCAAATATGGTAGTTTTGGAGCCATGGAGCCATGGTTAAGGGCCCTTCAGGCTCTCGGGTGATGGAAAACTCTATGGTGGAGAGGTGAGAGGCATCAAAATGGCTTAACCATGGGGTACGAGCATGCTTGACCCGGTGCCGAGAGCCATAGGATGCACAGGATCTGGCCGTGCGGCAGCACAGTCGTGTGTGCAAATATGGAAGTTCTGGAGTCGTGGAGCTGTTGTTAAGGGCCGTTCGGGCTCTCGGGTGATGACAAACATTGTGGTGGTGAGGCCAGAGGCGTCAAAATGCCTTAACCATGGCATACGGTCGTACTTGACCTAGTGCCGAGAGCTGTAGGACACGCAAGAACCGGTTGTGCGGTAGCATAGTCGTGTGTGCAAATATGGCAGTTCTAGAGCTGTGGAGCCATGGTTAAGGGCCATTCGGGTTCTCGGGCAGCAACAAACGCTGTGCTAGAGAGTCCAGAGGTGTCAAAATGCCTTAACCATGGCGCATGGGCATGCTTGACTTGGTGCCAGGAGCCGTAGGACGCGCAGGAACCAGCCGTGCGGCAGCAAAGTCGTGTGTGCAAATATGGCAGTTCTGGAGCCGTGGAGCCGAGGTTAAGGGCCATTCAGGCTCTCGAGCTATGGCAAACGCTATGGTAGAGAGGCCAGAGATGTCAAAATGCCTTAACCATCGCATACGGGCATGCTTGACTCAATGCTGGGAACCATAGGACGCGTTGGAACCGACCGTTCGGCAACATGGTTGTGTGTGCAAATATGGCAGTTTTGGAGCCGTGGAGCCGTGGTTAAGGGCCCTTCAGGCTCTTGGGTGATGGAAAACTCTATGGTGGAGAGGTGAGAGGCATCAAAATGGCTTAACCGTGGCGTACTAGCATGCTTGACCCGGTGCTGAGAGCCATAGGATGCACAGGATCCGGCCGTGCGGCAGCACAATCGTGTGTGCAAATATGGAAGTTCTGGAGTCATGGAGCTGTGGTTAAGGGCCGTTCGGGCTCTCGGGTGATGACAAACATTGCGGTGGTGAGGCCAGAGGCGTCAAAACGCCTTAACTATGGCATGCAGTCGTGCTTGACCTAGTGCCGAGAGCTGTAGGACACGCAGGAACCGGCTGTGCAGTAGCATAGTTGTGTGTGCAAATATGGCAGTTCTAGAGCTGTGGAGCCATGGTTAAGTACCATTCGGGTTCTTGGGCGGCAACAAATGCTGTGGTGGAGAGGCCAGAGGTGTCAAAACGCCTTAACCATGGCGCATGGGCGTGCTTGACTTGGTGCGAGGAGCCGTAGGACACGCAGGAACCGGCCGTGCGGCAGCAAAGTTGTGTGTGCAAATATGGCAGTTCTAGAGCCGTGGAGCCGAGGTTAAGGGCCGTTCAGGCTCTCGAGCGATGGCAAACGCTATGGTAGAGAGGCCAGAGGTGTCAAAATGCCATAACCATGGCGTACGGGCATGCTTGACTCAGTGTCAGGAGCCATAGGACGCGTTGGAACCGACCATGCGGCAGCATGGTCGTGTGTGCAAATATGGTAGTTTTGGAGCCGTGGAGCCATGGTTAAGGGCCCTTTACGCTCTCGGGTTATGGAAAACTCTATGGTGGAGAGGTGAGAGGCATCAAAATGGCTTAACCATGGCGTACTGGTGTCATGGAGCTGTGGTTAAGGGACGTTCGGGCTCTCGGGTGATGACAAACATTGTGGTGGTGAGGCCAGTGGTGTCAAAATGCCTTAACTATGGCATACGGTCGTGCTTGACCTAGTGCCGAGAGCTATAGGACACGCAGGAACCGGTTGTGCGGTAGCATAGTCGTGTGTGCAAATATGGCAGTTCTAGAGCTGTGGAGCCATGGTTAAGGGCCATTCGGGTTCTCAGGCAGCAACAAAGGGTTTTCTGGAGAGTCCAGAGGTGTCAAAACGCCTTAACCATGGCGCATGGGCATGCTTGACTTGGTGCGAGGAGCCGTAGGACGCTCAGGAACCGGCCGTGCGGCAGCAAAGTCGTGTGTGCAAATATGGCAGTTCTGGAGCCGTGGAGCCGAGGTTAAGGACCTTTCAGGCTCGCGAGCGATGGCAAACACTATGGTAGAGAGGCTAGAGGTGTCAAAATGCCTTAACCATGGCATACGGGCATGTTTGACTCAGTGTCGGGAGCCATAGGACGCGTTGGAACCGACCGTGCAGCAGCATGGTCGTGTGTGCAAATATGGCAGTTTTTTAGCCGTGGAGCCGTGGTTAAGGGTCCTTCAGGCTCTCGGTGATGGAAAACTCTATGGTGGAGAGGTGAGAGGCATCAAAATGGCTTAACCATGTGGTACGAGCGTGCTTGAACCGGTCCGAGAGCCGTAGGATGCACAGGATCCGGCCGTGCGGCAGCACAGTCGTGTGTGCAAATATGGAAGTTCTGGAGTCGTGGAGCAGTTGTTAAGGGCCGTTCGGCCTCTCGGGTGATGACAAACATTGTGGTGGTGAGGCCAGAGGTGTCAAAATGCCTTAACCATGGCATACAGTTGTGCTTGACCTAGTGCCGAGAGCTGTAGGACACGCAAGAACCGGCTGTGCGGTAGCATAGTCGTGTGTGCAAATATGGCAGTTCTAGAGCTGTGGAGCCATGGTTAAGGGCCATTCGGGTTCTCGGGTGGCAACAAACGCTGTGCTGGAGAGGCCAGAGGTGTCAAAATGCCTTAACCATGGTGCATGGGCGTGCTTGACTTGGTGCGAGGAGCCGTAGGACGCGCAAGAACCGGCCGTGCGGCAGCAAAGTCGTGTGTGCAAATATGGCAGTTCTGGAGCCGTGGAGCCGAGGTTAAGGGCCGTTCAGGCTCTTGAGCGATGGCAAACGCTATGGTAGAGAGGCTAGAGGTGTCAAAATGCCTTAACCATGGTGTACGGGCATGCTTGACTCAGTGCTGGGAGCCATAGGACGCGTTGGAACCGACCGTGCGACAGCATGGTCGTGTGTGCAAATATGGCAGTTTTGGAGCTGTGGAGCCGTGGTTAGGGGCCCTTCAGGCTCTCGGGTGATGGAAAACTCTATGGTGGAGAGATGAGAGGCATCAAAATGGCTTAACCATGGGGTACGAGCGTGCTTGAACCGGTGCCGAGAGCCGTAGGATGCAAAGGATCCGGCCGTGCGGCAGCACAGTCGTGTGTGCAAATACGGAAGTTCTGGAGTCGTGGAGCTGTTGTTAAGGGCCGTTCGGGCTCTCGAGTGATGCCAAACATTGTGGTGGTGAGGCCAGAGGCATAAAAATGCCTTAACCATGGCATACGGTCGTGCTTGACTTAGTGCCGAGAGCTGTAGGACACGCAGGAACCGGCTGTGCGGTAGCATAGTCGTGTGTGCAAATATGGCAGTTCTAGAGTATTGGAGCCAGGGTTAAGGGCCATTCGGGTTCTCGGGCGGCAACAAACGCTGTGCTGGAGAGGCCAGAGGTGTCAAAATGCCTTAACCATGGTGCATGGGCGTGCTTTACTTGGTGCCAGGAGCCGTAGGACGCGCAGTAACCAGCCGTGCGACAGCAAAGTCGTGTGTGCAAATATGGCAGTTCTGGAGCCGTGGAGCCGAGGTTAAGGGCCGTTCAGGCTCTCGAGCAATGGCAAACGCTATGGTAGAGAGGCCAGAGTTGTCAAAATGCCTTAACCATGGCGTACGGGTATGCTTGACTCAGTGCCGGGAGCCATAGGACGCGTTGGAACCGACCGTGCGGCAGCATGGTCGTGTGTGCAAATATGGCAGTTCTGGAGCCATGGAGCCGTGGTTAAGGGCCCTACAGGCTCTCGGGTGATGGAAAACTCTATGGTGGAGAGGTGAGAGGCATCAAAATGGCTTAACCATGGCGTACGGGCGTGCTTGACCCGGTGCCGAGAGCCGTAGGATGCACAGGATCCGGCCGTGCGGCGGCACGACCATGTGCAATTATGGATGTTCTGGAGTCGTGGAGCTGTAGTTAAGGGCCGTTCGGGCTCTCAGGTGATGACAAACATTATGGTGGTGAGGCCAGAGGCGTGAAAACGCCTTAACCATGGCATACGGTCATGCTTGACCTAGTGTCGAGAGCTGTAGGATACGCAGGAACCGGCTGTGCGGTAGCATAGTCGTGTGTGCAAATATGGCAGTTCTAGAGCTGTGGAGCCATGGTTAAGGGCCATTCGGGTTCTCAAGCGGCAACAAATGCTATGTTGGAGAGGCCAGAGGTGTCAAAACGCCTTGACCATGGCGCATGGGCGTGCTTGACTTGGTGCGAGGAGCCGTAGGACGCGCAGGAACCGGCCGTGCGGCAGCAAAGTCGTGTGTGCAAATATGGCAGTTCTGGAGCCGTGGAGCCGAGGTTAAGGGCCGTTCAGGCTCTCGAGCGACGGCAAATGCTGTGGTAGAGAGGCCAGAGGTGTCAAAATGCCTTAACCATGGCGTACGGGTATGCTTGACTCAGTGCCGGGAGCCATAGGACGCGTTGGAACTGACTGTGCGGCAGCATGGTTGTGTGTGCAAATATGGCAGTTTTTGAGCCGTGGAGCCATGGTTAAGGGCCCTTCAGGCTCTCAGGTGATGGAAAACTCTATGGTGGAGAGGTGAGAGGCATCAAAATGGCTTAACCATGGCGTACGGGCGTGCTTGACCCGGTGCAGAGAGCCGTAGGATGCACAGGATCCGGCCGTGCAACAGCATAGTCGTGTGTGCAATTATGGATGTTCTGGAGTCGTGGAGCGATAGTTAAGGGCCGTTCGGGCTCTCGGGCGATGACAAACATTGTGGTGGTGAGGCCAGTGGCGTGAAAACGCCTTAACCAGGGCATACGGTCGTGCTTGACCTAGTGTCGAGAGCTGTAGGATACGCAGGAACCGGCTGTGCGGTAGCATAGTCGTGTGTGCAAATATGGCAGTTCTAGAGCTGTGGAGCCATGGTTAAGGGCCATTCGGGTTCTCAAGCGGCAACAAATGCTATGCTGGAGAGGCCAAAGGTGTCAAAATGCCTTGACCATGGCGCATGGGCGTGCTTGACTTGGTGCGAGGAGCCGTAGGACGCGCAGGAACCGGCCGTGCGGCAGCAAAGTCGTGTGTGCAAATATGGCAGTTTTGGAGCCGTGGAGCCGAGGTTAAGGGCCGTTCAGGCTCTCGAGCAACGGCAAATGCTATGGTAGAGAGGCCAGAGGTGTCAAAATGCCTTAACCATGGCGTACGGTTATGCTTGACTCAGTGCCGGGAGCCATAGGACGCGTTGGAACTGACCGTGCGGCAGCATGGTCGTGTGTGCAAATATGGCAGTTTTGGAGCCGTGGGGCCATGGCTAAGGGCCCTTCAGGCTCTCGGGTGATGGAAAACTCTATGGTGGAGAGGTGAGAGGCATCAAAATGGCTTAACCATGGTGTACGGGTGTGCTTGACCCGGTGCCGAGAGCCGTAGGATGCATAGGATCCGGCCGTGCGACAGCACAGTCGTGTGTGCAATTATGGATGTTCTGGAGTCGTGGAGCTATAGTTAAGGGCCGTTCGGGCTCTCGGGTGATGACAAACATTGTGGTGGTGAGGCTAGTGGCGTGAAAATGCCTTAACCATGGCATACGGTCGTGCTTGACCTAGTGTCGAGAGCTGTAGGATACGCAGGAACCGGCTGTGCGGTAGCATAGTCGTGTGTGCAAATATGGCAGTTCTAGAGCTGTGGAGCCACGGTTAAGGGCCATTCGGGTTCTCGGGCGGCAACAAACGCTATGCTGGAGAGGCCAGATGTGTCAAAATGCCTTAACCATGGCGCATGGGAATGCTTGACTTGGTGCGAGGAGCCGTAGGATGCGCAGGATCCGGCCATGCGGTAGCAAAGTCGTGTGTGCAAATATGGCAGTTCTGGAGCCGTGGAGCCGAGGTTAAGGGCCGTTCAGGCTCTCGAGCTATGGCAAACGCTATGGTAGACAGGCCAGAGGTATCAAAATGCCTTAACCTTGGCGTACGAGCATGCTTGACTCAGTGCCGGGAGCCATAGAACGCGTTGGAACCGACCGTGCGGCAGCATGGTCGTGTGTAAAAATATGGCAGTTTTGGAGCTGTGGAGCCATGGTTAAGGGCCCTTCAGGCTCTCGGGTGATGGAAAACTCTATGGTGGAGAGGTGAGAGACATCAAAATGGCTTAACCATATTGTACAGGCGTGCTTGACCCGGTGCTGAGAGCCGTAGGATGCACAGGATCCGACCGTGCGGCAGCACAGTCGTGTGTGCAATTATGGATGTTCTGGAGTCGTGGAGCTGTAGTTAAGGGCCGTTCGGGCTCTCGGGTGATGACAAACATTGTGGTGGTGAGGCCAGAGGCGTCAAAATGCCTTAACCATGGCATACGGTCGTGCTTGACCTAGTGTCGAGAGGCTGTAGGACACGCGGAACCGGGCGTGCGGTAGCATAGTCGTGTGTGCAAATATGGCGGTTCTAGAGCCGTGGAGCCATGGTTAAGGGCCATTCGGGTTCTCGGGCAGCAACAAATGCTGTGCTTGGAGGCCGAGGTGTCAAAATGCCCTAACCATGGCGCATGGGCGTGCTTGACTTGGTGCTAGGAGCCGTAGGACGCGCAGGAACCAGCCGTGCGGCAGCAAAGTCGTGTGTGCAAATATGGCAGTTCTGGAACCGTGGAGCCGAGGTTAAGGGCCGTTCAGGCTCTCGAGCAATGGCAAACGCTATGGTAGATAGGCCAGAGGTGTCAAAATGCCTTAACCATGGCGTACGGGCATGCTTGACTCAGTGCCGGGAGCCATAGAACGCGTTGGAACCGACTGTGCGGCAGCATGGTCGTCTGTGCAATTATGGCAGTTTTGGAGCCGTCGAGCCATGGTTAAGGGCCCTTCAGGCTCTCGGGTGATGGAAAACTCTATGGTGGAGAGGTGAGAGGCATCAAAATGGCTTAACCATGGCGTACATGCATGCTTGACCCGGTGCCAAGAGCCGTAGGATGCACAGGATCCGGCCATGCGGCAGCACAGTCGTGTGTGCAATTAAGGATGTTCTGGAGTCGTGGAGCTGAGAAGCATCAAAACCCCTTAACCATGGCATACGGTCGTGCTTGACCTAGTGTCGAGGGCTGTAGGACACGCACGAACTGGCTGTGCGGTAGCATATTCGTGTGTGCAAATATGGCAGTTCTAGAGCTGTGGAGCCATGGTTAAGGGCCATTCGGGTTCTCGGGCGGCAACAAACGCTGTGGTGGAGAAGCCGAGGGTGTCAAAATGCCTTAACCATGGCACATGGGCGTGCTTGACTTGGTGCGAGGAGCCGTAGGACGCGTAGGAACCGGCCGTGCGGCAAAGCAAAGTCGTGTGTGCAAATATGGCGGTTACGGAGCCGTGGAGCCGAGGTTAAGGGCCGTTCATGCTCTCGAGCGACGGCGGGACGCTATGGTAGAGAGGCCGAGGTGTCAAAATGCCTTAACCATGGCGTACGGGCTTGCTTGACTCGGTCTTGGGGAGCCATAGAAGGATGCGTTGGAACCGACCGTGCGGCAGCATGGTCGTGTGTGCAAATATGGCAGTTTTGGAGCCGTGGAGCCATGGTTAAGGGCCCTTCGGGCTCTTGGGTGATGGAAAACTCTATGGTGGAGAGGTGAGAGGCATCAAAATGGCTTAACCATGGGGTACGAGCGTGCTTGAACCGGTACCGAGAACCGGAGGATGCACAGGATCCGGCCATGCGGCAGCACAGTCGTGTGTGCAAATATGGATCTTCTGGAGTCGTGGAGTCGTTGTTAAGCACCATTCGGGCTCTCGAGTGACGACAAACATTATGGTGGTGAGGCCAGAGGCATCAAAATGCCTTAACCATGGCATACGGTCGTGCTTGACCTAGTGCCGAGAGCTGTAGGACACGCAGGAACCGGCTGTGCGGTAGCATAGTCGTGTGTGCAAATATGGAAGTTCTAGAGCTGTGGAGCCATGGCTAAGGGCCATTCGGGTTCTCGGGCGGCAACAAATGCTGTGCTGGAGAGGCCAGAGGTGTCAAAATGCCTTAACCATGGCGCATGGGCGTGCTTGACTTGGTGCGAGGAGCCGTTGGACGCGCAGGAACCGGCCGTGCGGCAGCAAAGTCGTGTGTGCAAATTTGGCAGTTCTGGAGCCGTGGAGCCGAGGTTAAGCACCATTCAGGGTCTCGAGCGATGGAAAATGCTATGGTAGTGAGGCCAGAGGTGTCAAAATGCCTTAACCATGGCGTACGGGCATGCTTGACTCAGTGCCAGGAGCCATAGGACGCGTTGGAACCGACCGTGCGGCAGCATGGTCATGTGTGCAAATATGGCAGTTTTGCAGCCGTGGAGCCGTGGTTAAGGGCCCTTCAGGCTCTCAGGTGATGGAAAACTCTATGGTGGAGAGGTGAGAGGCATCAAAATGGCTCAACCATGGGGTACGAGCGTGCTTGAACCGGTACCGAGAACCGTAGGATGCACAGGATCCGGCCATGCGGCAGCACAGTCATGTGAGCAAATATGGAAGTTCTAGAGTCGTGGAGCTATTGTTAAGGGCCGTTCGGGCTCTCGGGTGATGACAAACATTATGGTGGTGAGGCCAGAGGCATCAAAATGCCTTAACCATGGCATACGATCATGCTTGACCTAGTGCCGAGAGCTGTAGGACACGCAAGAACCGGCTGTGCGGTAGCATAGTCGTGTGTGCAAATATGGCAGTTCTAGAGCTGTGGAGCCATGGTTAAGGGCCATTCAGGTTCTCGGGCAGCAACAAATGCTGTGGTGGAGAGGCCAAAGGTGTCAAAACGCCTTAACCAAGGCGCATGGGCGTGCTTGACTTGGTGCGAGGAGCCGTAGGACGCGCAGGAACCGGCCGTGCGGCAGCAAAGTCGTGTGTGCAAATATGGCAGTTCTGGAGCCGTGGAGCCGAGGTTAAGGGCCGTTTAGGCTCTCAAGCGATGGCAACCGCTGTGGTAGAGAGGATAGAGGTGTCAAAATGCCTTAACCATGGCGTACGGGCATGCTTGACTCATTGTCGGGAGCCATAGGACGCGTTGGAACCGACCGTGCGGCAGCATGGTCGTGTGTGAAAATATATCAGTTTTACAGCCATGGAGCCATGGTTAAGGTCCCTTCAGGCTCTCGGGTGATGGAAAACTCTATGGTGCAGAGGTGAGAGGCATCAAAATGGCTTAACCATGGCGTACGGGCGTGCTTGACCCGGTGCCGAGCCGTAGGATGCACGGGATCCGGCCGTGCGGTAGTACAGATCGTGTGTGCAATTATGGATGTTAAGAGTCGTGGAGCTGTAGTTAAGGGCCATTCGGGCTCTCGGGTGATGACAAACATTGTGGTGGTAAGGCCAGAGGCGTCAAAACGCCTTAACCATGGCATACGGTCGTGCTTGACCTAGTGTCGAGAGCTGTAGGACACGTAGGAACCGGCTGTGCGGTAGCATAGTCGTGTGTGTGCAAATATGGCAGTTCTAGAGCTGTGGAGCCATGGTTAAGGGCCATTCATGTTCTCGAGCAGCAACAAACACTATGGTGGAGAGGCCAGAGGTGTCAAAATGCCTTAACCATGGCGCATGTGCATGCTTGACTTGGTGCGAGGAGCCGTAGGACGCGCAGGAACCGGCCGTGCGGCAGCAAAGTCGTGTGTGCAAATATGGCAGTTCTGGAGCCGTGGAGCCAAGGTTAAGGGCCGTTCATGCTCTCGAGCGACGGCAAATGCTATGGTAGAGAGGCTAGAGGTGTCAAAATGTCTTAACCATGGCGTACAGGCATGCTTGACTCAGTGCCGGGAGCCATAGAACGCATTGGAACCGACCGTGCGGCAACATGGTCATGTGTGCAAATATGGCAGTTTTGGAGCCGTGGAGCCATGGTTAAGGGCCCTTTAGGCTCTCGGGTGATGGAAAACTCCATGGTGGAGAGGTGAGAGGCATCAAAATGGCTTAACCATGGCGTACAGGCGTGCTTGACCCGGTGCCGAGAGCCGTAGGATGCATAGGATCCGGCCGTGCGGCAGCGCAGTCGTGTGTGCAATTATGGATGTTCTGGAGTCGTGGAGCTGAGAGGTGTCAAAACACCTTAACCATGGCATACGGTCGTGCTTGACCTAGTGTCGAGAGCTGTAGAACACGCACGAACCAGCTGTGCGGTAGCATATTCGTGTGTGCAAATATGGCAGTTCTAGAGCTGTGGAGCCATGGTTAAGGGCCATTCGGGTTCTCGGGCGGCAACAAACGCTGTGGTGGAGAGGCCAGAGGTGTCAAAATGCCTTAACCATGGCACATGGGCATGCTTGACTTGGTGCGAGGAGCAGTAGGACGCGCAGGAACCGGCCGTGCGGTAGCAAAGTCGTGTGTGCAAATATGGCAGTTCTGGGGCCGTGAGCCGAGGTTAAGGGCTGTTCAGGCTCTCGAGCAACGGCGAATGCTATGGTAGAGAGGCCAGAGGTGTCAAAATGCCTTAACCATGGCGTACGGGCATGCTTGACTCAATGCCTGGAGCCATAGGACGCGTTGGAACCGACCGTGCGGCAGCAGGGTCGTGTGTGCAAATATGGCAGTTTTGGAGCCGTGGAACCGTGGTTAAGGGCCCTTTAGGCTCTCGGGTGATGGAAAACTCTATGGTGGAGAGGTGAGAGGCATCAAAATGGCTTAACCATGGGGTACGAGCGTGCTTGAACCGGTACCGAGAACCGTAGGATGCACAGGATCTGGCCATGCGGCAGCACAGTCGTGCGTGCAAATATGGAACTTCTGGAGTCGTGGAGCTGTTGTTAAGGGCCATTCGGGCTCTCGGGTGACGACAAACATTATGGTGATGAGGCCAGAGGCGTCAAAATGCCTTTACCATGGCATATGGTCGTGCTTGACCTAGTGCAGAGAGCTGTAGGACACGCAAGAACTGGCTGTGCGGTAGCATTGTCGTGTGTGCAAATATGGTAGTTCTAGAGCTGTGGAGCCATGGTTAAGGGCCATTCGGGTTCTCGGGCGGCAACAAATGCTGTGCTGGAGAGGCTAGAGGTGTCAAAATGCCTTAACCATGGCGCATGGGCGTGCTTTACTTGGTTCCAGGAGCCGTAGGACGCGCAGGAACCAGCCGTGCTGCAGCAAAGTCGTGTGTGCAAATATGGCAGTTCTGGAGCCGTGGAGTCGAGTTTAAGGGCCATTTAGGCTCTTGAGCTATGGCAAATGCTATGGTAGAGAGGCCAGAGGTGTCAAAATGCCTTAACCATGGCGTACGGGCATGCTTGACTTAGTGCCGGGAGCCATAGAACGCGTTGGAACCGACCGTGCGGCAGCATGGTCGTGTGTGCAAATATGGCAGTTTTGGAGCTGTGGAGCCATGGTTAAGGGCCCTTCATGCTCTTGGGTGATGGAAAACTCTATGGTGGAGAGGTGAGAGACATCAAAATGGCTTAACCATGGCGTACAGGCGTGCTTGACCCGGTGCCGAGAGCCGTAGGATGCACAGGATCCGACCGTGCGGCAGCACAGTCGTGTGTGCAATTATGGATGTTCTGGAGTCGTGGACCTGTAGTTAAGGGCCGTTCGGGCTCTCGGGTGATGACAAACATTGTGGTGGTGAGGCCAGAGGCATCAAAACGCCTTAACCATGGCATACGGTCGTGCTTGACCTAGTGTCTAGAGTTGTAGGACACGCAGGAACTTGCTGTGCGGTAAAATAGTCGTGTGTGCAAATATGGCAGTTCTAGAGCTGTGGAGCCATGGTTAAGGGCCATTCGGGTTCTCGGGCAGCAACAAATGCTGTGGTGGAGAGGCCAGAGGTGTCAAAACGCCTTAACCATGGCGCATGGGCATGCTTGACTTGGTGCGAGGAGCCCTAGGACGCGCAGGAACCGGCCGTGCGGCAGCAAAGTCGTGTGTGCAAATATGGCAGTTCTAGAGCCATGGAGCCGAGGTTAAGGGCCATTCAGGCTCTCGAGCGAAGGCAAACGCTATGGTAGAGAGGCCAGAGGTGTCAAAATGCCTTAACCATGGCAAATATGGCAGTTTTGGAGCCGTGGAGCCGTGGTTAAGGGCCCTTCAGGCTCTCAGGTGATGGAAAACTCTATGGTGGAGAGGTGAGAGACATCGAAATGGCTTAACCATGGTGTACAGGCGTGCTTCACCCGGTGCCGAGAGCCGTAGGATGCACATGATCCGGCCGTGCGGCAGCACAGTTGTGTGTGCAATTATGGATGTTCTGGAGTCGTGGAGCTGTAGTTAAGGGCCGTTCGGGCTCTTGGGTGATGACAAACATTGTTGTGGTGAGGCCAGAGGTGTCAAAATGCCTTAACCATGGCATACGGTCGTGCTTGACCTAGTGTCGAGAGCTGTAGGACACGCAGGAACTGGCTGTAGGGTAGCATTGTCGTGTGTGCAAATATGGCAGTTCTAGAGCTGTGGAGCCATGGTTAAGGGCCATTCGCGTTCTCGGGCGGCAACAAATGCTGTGGTGGAGAGGCCAGAGGTATCAAAATGCCTTAACCATGGCACATGGGTGTGCTTGACTTGGTGCGAGGAGCCGTAGGACGCGCAGGAACCGGCCGTGCGGCAGCAAAGTCGTGTGTGCAAATATGGCAGTTCTGGAGCCTTGGAGCCGAGGTTAAGGGCCGTTCAGGCTCTCAAGCGATGGCAAATGCTATGGTAGAGAGGCCAGATGTGTCAAAATGCCTTAACCATGGCGTACGGGCATGCTTGACTCAGTGCCGGGAGCCATAGGATGCGTTGGAACCGACCGTGCGGCAGCATGGTCGTGTGTTCAAATATGGCAGTTTTACAGCCATGGAGCCGTGGTTAAGGGCCCTTCAGGCTCTCGAGTGATGGAAAACTCTATGGTGGAGAGTTGAGAGGCATCAAAATGGCTTAACCATGGCGTACGGGCGTGCTTGACCCGGTGCCGAGAGCCATAGGATGCACCAAGACTACGGCTCTCGGCACCGGGTGAAGCACGCCTGTACGCCATGGTTAAGCCATTTTGATGTCTCTCACCTCTCCACCATAGAGTTTTCCATCACTTGAGAGCCTGAAGGGCCCTTAACCACGGCTCCACGGCTCCAAAACTGCCATATTTGCACACACGACCTTGCTGCCGCACGGTCGGTTCCAACGCGTCCTATGGCTCCGGGCATTGAGTCAAGCATGCCCGTACACCATGGTTAAGGCATTTTGACACATCTGGCCTCTCTACCATAGCGTTCGCCGTCACTCGAGAGCCTGAACAGCCCTTAACCTCGGCTCCATGGCTCCAGAACTGCCATATTTGCACACACGACTTTGCTGCCGCACGGCCGGTTCCTGTGCGTCCTACGGCTCCTTGCACCAAGTCAAGCATGCCAATGCACCATGGTTAAGGCATTTTGACACCTCTGGCCTCTCCACCACAGCGTTTGTTGCCACCTGAGAACTCGAATGGCCCTTAACCATGGCTCCACAGCTCTAGAACTGCCATATTTGCACACACGACTATGCTTCCGCATAGCCGGTTCCTGCGTGTCCTACAGCTCTCGACACTAGGTCAAGCACAACCGTAGGATGTACGCCACAGTCTTGGTGCATCCTATGGCTCTCGGCACCGGGTCAAGCACGCCCGTACGCCATGGTTAAGCCATTTTGATGCCTCTCAACTCTCCACCATAGAGTTTTCCATCACCCGGGAGCCTGAACGGCCCTTAACCACGGCTCCATGGCTGCAAAACTGCCATATTTGAACACACGACCATGCTGCCGCACGGTCGGTTCTAAGGCGTCCTATGGCTCCCGGCACTGAGTCAAGCATGCCCGTACGCCATGGTTAAGGCATTTTGACACCTCTAGCCTCTCTACCATAGCGTTTGCCATTGCTTGAGAGCCTGAATGGCCCTTAACCTCGGCTCCAGAACTGCCATATTTGCACACACGACTTTGCTGCCGCACGGCCGGTTCCTGCACGTCCTACGGCTCCTCGCACCAAGTCAAGCATGCCCATGCGCCACTCTGGCCTCTCCACCACAGCATTTGTTGCTGCCCGAGAACCTGAATGGCACTTAACCATGGCTCCACAGCTCTAGAACTGCCATATTTGCACACACGACTATGCTACCGCACAGCCGGTTCCTGCGTGTCCTACAGCTCTCGACACTAGGTCAAGCACGACCGTATGCCATGGTTAAGGCGTTTTGACGCCTCTGGCCTCACCACCACAATGTTTGTCATCACCCAAGAGCTCGAACGGCCCTTAACTACAGCTCCATGACTCCAGAACATCCATAATTGCACACACGACTGTGCTGCCGCACGGCCGAATCCTGTGCGTCCTACGGCTCTCGGCACCGGGTCAAGCACGCCCGTACGCCATGGTTAAGGCATTTTGACACCTCTGGCCTCTCTACCATAGCGTTTGCCGTTGCTTGAGAGCCTGAATGGCCCTTAACCTCGGCTCCATGGCTCCAGAACTGCCATATTTGCACACACGACTTTGCTGCCGCACGCCCGGTTCCTGCGCGTCCTACGGCTCCTCGCACCAAGTCAAGCACGCCCATGCACCATGGTTAAGGCGTTTTGACACCTCTGGCCTCTCCACCATAGCATTTGTTGCCACCCGAGAACCTGAATGGCCCTTAACCATGGCTCCACAGCTCTAGAACTGCCATATTTGCACACACGACTATGCTACCGCACAGCGGTTCCTGCGTGTCCTACATTTCTCGACACTAGGTCAAGCACGGCCGTATGCCATGGTTAAGGCATTTTGATGCCTCTGGCCTCGCCACCACAATGTTTGTCATCACCCGAGAGCCCGAACGACCCTTAACTACAGCTCCACGACTCCAGAACATCCATAATTGCACACACGACTGTGCTGCCGCACGGCCGGATCCTGTGCATCCTATGGCTCTCGGCACTGGGTCAAGCACGCTCATACGCCATGGTTAAGCCATTTTGATGCCTCTCAACTCTCCACCATAGAGTTTTCCATCACTCGAGAGCCTGAAGGGCCCTTAACCACGGCTCCACGGCTGCAAAACTGCCATATTTGAACACACGACCATGCTGCCGCACGGTCGGTTCTAATGCATCCTATGGCTCCCGGCACTGAGTCAAGCATGCCTGTACGCCGTGGTTAAGGCATTTTGACACCTCTGGCCTCTCTACCATAGCGTTTGCCATAGCTCGAGAGCCTAAATGGCCCTGAACCTCGGCTCCACGGCTCCAGAACTGCCATGTTTGCACACACGACTTTGCTGCCGCACGGCTGGTTCCTGCGCGTCCTACGGCTCCTGGCACCAAGTAAAGCACCCCCATGCGCCATGGTTAAGGTATTTTGACACCTCTGGCCTCTCCAGCACAGCGTTTGTTGCCGCCAGAGAACCCGAATGGCCTTTAACCATGGCTCCACAGCTCTAGAACTGCCATATTTGCACACATGACTATGCTACCGCACAACCGGTTCTTGCGTGTCCTACAGCTCTCGGCACTTGGTCAAGCACGACCGTATGCCATGGTTAAGGCATTTTGACGCCTTTGGCCTCACCACCACAATGTTTGTCATCTCCCGAGAGCCCGAATGGCCCTTAACAACAACTCCACGACTCCAGAACTTCCATATTTGCACACAGGACTGTGCTGCCGCATGGCCGGATCCTGTGCATCCTACGGCACTTGGCACCGGTTCAAGCATGCTCGTACCCCATGGTTAAGCCATTTTGATGCCTCTCACCTCTCCACCATAGAGTTTTCCATCACCCGAGAGCCTGAAGGGCCCTTAACCACGGCTCCACGGCTCCAAAACTTCCATATTTGCACACACGACCATGCTGCCGCACGGTCGGTTCCAACGCATCCTATGGCTCCTGGCACTGAGTCAAGCATGGCCGTACGCCATGGTTAAGTGTTGACACAAAAAGTGACGCACTGTATCTCACACACAGCAAGCCGGAAAGCCTAACTTCAATCGGGTGCCCGGGTGTCTGAATCCGGTGGCGTGCCAGTCGATTTGACCTGAAAATCGACAAGGGAAAGAAACTGTAAGATCAAAAACTGGAACGTGCTGGGTGAGACCAGAAAGTTCCATCTTTACGGCCCTGAAGCCACTTACGACGACACATAGCTATAGAAGCTATCTGCCAACAAGTTTGCAATTTATTCGGCTAATGTGATATGAATATCGTGAATAAAAATGAACTGCTGAATACGGTAAAAGAAGACATGTTTGAACAAGATCAAATCATTAAAGCATGTCAAACTATATCTCAGGTTTAAAGCATCATCAAGCACTATAACTAAAGATAAGTAACTTATAAATGTAAATCTACTAAATAACACATGCATAGGCTACTCCAACTAGTCTGCCGCACGTCTAGTCTTCATAAACCCGTCGAGCATAAACCCAAGCAAGCTAATCCACCGCATGATACCACTCACTATGAATTTACACCACTCCTTACTACTAGATCAATCCACCGCATGATACAATCTAATAATAAAGAGCTAAAAGCACGTAATTACCTAACAGATCTATAAATACTCGTTACATGTGTGAGCATAACCGTATCGACAAGATTGCCGAATCGGGGTCCATGAAGAAAGAACAAGTAAGCTATTGCAACCTAGAGTAAAGCAAAGCCTACATCTGCCGCACGATATCCAGCCTTGACTAAGACCTAGATGCTCTAACATGCATTGAACCCGCAACATGTAACAATCTAGATCAATCTAATTCGGCTATATGAACTTGATCTACTTGATATTGAATAAGCATAAGAAGATGATCAAAAGCCGAAAGAGTATCAATCTAGATTGGGCAAAAGAGTGTTGCAAATAAATAAACATTAAATAAAACATGCAACACGTGATAACTTAATGAATCTATTAGATCATGCCAAATCTAAAAGAGCCGATAACTATCTTTACTCATGTCTTAATCCGCCGCACGATACAAGGCACAAGCAAAAACTTCCTGTTGTCAAGCAGACGCCTGCCGCACGGCCATCCCGTCGAGACAAACAAGACTACTTGCACCACATCTAAATCCACCGCATGATACTAGACATGATAGCAAGGTTGCCGGGACTTACGGAGGTCGACGGATCGATTGGCCCTCTCGAAGAACTCGATGACACGACTAAAAGGACTCGAAGGGTGGCACGTAGCCGGTTGTATTGAATTGGTTGTGAACCCTTATTACAATGGTCGAGGGCTTATATTTATACCCTGGACAAAACATGAATCCTAAGTGTTTACGAACTATCTAAACAAAATTGGAAAGATACAAATATGCCAACTCTAACCATAATCGGAGCCCTTGACTATCACGACTCCTTCCCTTTCTGGTCAGCTTCCGCTTTCCTTCTTTTGCCTTTGAACAAAGCCCTCATAGCGACCGCTTGATCATTTGCCGAACACATGGAAATTAGCCGACCGCATACATATTTGCCGAATTGCTCTCTCTGCTCCCTGCGGGCCCACCTGTCATATTCCTGACCAAATTTTGGTGTTAACACATGCCCCCTCAATTTCGAGATAAAAGGGTTTTATTTCGAAATTGACCATAAGCGCTCTTCTCCTAGGTCAATACTGCCACCGCAGCCGCCACCTGAGATCGAGCTTACTGCTTAATGGCGACAGAGTCTTCACTCAGCTCCATCATGGCGACAGGAACTCAAGAGGAGCTCTTGGAGGTAACCCTACTTGCTTTACCCATTCGGCAACTTTTTCTTGAATCAGCTTCTAGATGCACTTTCTGATCCATCTGCCTCAACCTCTTCTAAAGGAGATGAAGAACGAGATTTTGATCTCCAATCTTGCGTGTCCTGGATCATTCTTTCTTGGTCCGCGGGGAGACCCCAATCCGAGGGAATTTATTGAAAAAGAAACTCCGAGGATCCCCTTCAAATCTAGGATTGCTCCCCCAAATAGATGGCCGAATACCTTCAAAACATGGCCTCTCCCTTCAATCACAGGATGGCGCAATTGGTACTGTAGGATGCAGTTTAGAAACAGTGATTTCTGGGACTCACAAGATATTCAACACTGCTTGGAACTCTCTTTAGCCGAAATGCCAAGAAACGACTCTCTTCTGATAGCTGTTTCTCACTTCTGGTCTGATGCTATCAACGCATTCATCTTTGGTCATGGCCCAATGTCAATTACTCTGTCAGACATTTTCATGATGACCGGTTTGAATATCACCAAGCCAACATACCCTTTCAAGTTCAAAGGTACCAGTACCCAGAGGTCAGTCAAACCAGGAGGAGGTTGGGCCAAGTACATTCAGACCTATGCTTCAACCGCACCGTGTCGACAAAGGGTATAGAGCTTTCATGAACATGTGGTCATGCGGGTTTTATTTTCTACGTGGCAAGTCCAATGAGCCCACCCTGGATCACATAGTGATGGCTAAAGAATTAGCTGCAGGTAAGCTGATTCCTTTGGGCAAATATCTCTTGGGAGCAGTTTACCACATGATGCACCAGATTACTGTCCAAATGCGTGGTCAGGGTGAAATCTCCTGTGTCAATGGCCCATGGTGGCTTGTCCAAATGTGGTTGCAACTGTATATGCATCAGATTGTCTCAGTTGATCTCCACAACCTAGATTTTCCTTCAATTAATTTTGCTGAAGGCGAAGATCCCAAATTTAAATCTTGTCAGACATATGGGGAAGCTGCATCTTCTATTGTCATTGATTTGGACCTTGGACATCTTTTCAAGATTTTCTACAAGGGATTCAATCACATAGTCTGGTTCCCCTACAGAGAGAATGAAAATTTAACTCTCCCTTGCAGATTCAGCTACGAACTGGGCTGCATAGATAATGACTCCAAGGATATTTTCAACTCCTTCATCAGGCCTTGTGCCCTACCAGCAGAATTTCATCATGGTCGGTTGATAAATTCAACCTATGAATTTTACAACCCCAATATGGTTGCTAGGCAGCTTGGACTTGGTCAATTGCCCCCAAGGCCATATTTTTCTAACATCATCAGGCCTAGGGAGTCATTAATGAATATCACCGAGACCAATAAGGTTTTTAATCTTGGATCTAACTTTTTAGTATATGAACCCAATCCTCTGGTGATAATTGAAACAGTCCACTCCTCATTCAACCTCTGGTGGCAAGAATGGCATTCTCATATCTTCAGAACACAAGTCCATCCTTTGTGCCAAGTTTTAATGCCTTCATTCATTTCTGATGATGAGGTAAATTCCTTTATAACTTTCCCCCATTTTATACTTCTGCTCGGTGCCTAAACACTCTTTTGAACAGGACAATGCTCCTCCAAGTCCTCCAAAAGTCCTATATTGGCAACCGGGCCCTAAGACTGCTCTAGGACATGATGCTCCAAGCCTAGCAGTTTTCAACAAAACACCTGTAGATGGTGCAGTGCTATTGAAGGACCTCAAAAGAAAAGCTACATCTTCTCCCATCAAGGACACTGACAGAAAGACAAGATCAAAGAAAGTCAAGCCACCTCTTCAGGTATGAATGCTTTTGACTCCTTCACTACTATTTGCAAATGTATTTAGCATTCATCATTCGCTCTTCAATATGCACAGGCCAATCCCCAAAGCCCTGACAGGGTGATAAGCTTGGAAAATTCCCCTGAAGCTTCGACTGGCCAAGCAAACACCAATGAACTTGTCAGCAATTTTGGTGTGTATCCGTACTCATTTTCTATCCTTTTGTTTATACACCAATCTCACTTTATATTCTGACTCAGATAATCAAGGGGGAACAGCAGAAGAGACTTCTCCCCATCAGGCAGGTGATCAAGCAGGTGAACAAGGAGAAGTAGCGAGAAGAAATTCCTTCTCACCAGGTTGATGAACAAGGAGAAGCGAGAAAAGAAATTCCTCCTCATCGGGCGATGAACCGGGAGAAACAATAGGAAAAAGTCTTCTCTAAAATGCGCCACTTCGACAATTCAAGACATATCAACAAGCCATGACACCGCCAATCCAGGCGGCAAGAATCGTATCGATCACTCAAAGCATTGATGCTACCCGGGAAGCTATTGATCAAGTTTTTGCCGAAGAGGTATTATCTTGATTTCTCTTGATCATTTCTCATATGAATTGAACCATTCGGTTAAATAATTTTCTCGTTCATCATCGGGACACTTTTGCTCTCCAACAAGCCGGCTTTTCCCTTATTCTTTGAAGAATTTGCCGAAGATGATGATGAAGTTTCTTCTAATCGGCAATTATCATCGAGAGTCAGACTAAACTGAAAGCCATAATCTCATTCTTAGAGAGGGATATTGTTGCCCTGACCCGGGAATCTGACAAGATAAGGGAAATGGCAGAACCGATCAATCAAGAGCTCCCTTCTGATCTTAAGGCCGCCATAACCGCCTTATCCCACCTTGATGATCACTTTGCTATTATCAAGAGAGCACACAAAAATACATCCGACAAGGCTGTCCTGGAGAATGATAAGGTAACCAAAGAACAGACAAGTCAAGGAGCTCTATTCTAACTTTAAGTCAACCAAACATGCAGGATACTCGGAGCCGGAAGCTGAGAACATGAGAAATGAGAGGATCAAATTGGCGGCTCGGTTGGCCCAACTTGGATGCTAATATTCAATCTCATGAGGCTAGACTTGCTACTCTGCCACCTCTTGATTCGGCTAAGACCAAGATAACTTCTCTTGTCAGGGAAACCAAGCAAATCAAGAACAAGCTGCTGCAGATCCAAGATTCTGAAGACAAAGACAAGAAAGCCCTTGATGAAGTTAACAGAATCAAAGCTGATGCCCTGAATGTTATCAATTCTTATTTGAACATGTAAACCCCTGATTTGTAAGATGGAGTATGTAAACACTATGTTCTGAATGTACTGTACTTGGCAACATATCATTCCCTTTGATATTTTGTTTTTTCTCTTTCTTCTCTGCTTCTGTTGTCATTCGGCTTTTCTGAGTATGACTGCACCGGTATATGTATGTATTAGCCGAACGCAACCGCCACAGACTTAAGTATATGCCTTAGCCGAATGGTTCTTACTCAGCCATTTAGCCGACCGCATGCTGGCAACTGAATCGCCAGTAGTAATGGGCTCGGCCCAACTCAACATCGGCCCATAGGTGTGAAAACCCTATTTCGTCGCTTGGCTTTCCCGTAGTCTCGCCACGGCTCCCAACATTCATAAATAGGGCCACTCGGCTCCCACCATCATCACATCCAAGCATAGGCAGTTGCTATTTTGTCCATCTCTTCCACTTCCTTCTCCGCTTCCAATCTCAAAAAACCCCACCACCATCAATGGCGAGCGGCGGCGACCGTGGCAAGCGTCTTGCCCAAGACGAAGCGGAGGGAAGCAGCAACCGGCGTCGGCGGTGAGATCTCTCAACCTTTTGAGTTGCTCTTGCCCGATTTCTTTTACCCGATTTGGGCTTCTGCCCCCTTGCAGTTACTCATCTTCTTGATCTGTTTCAGGGTTGTCGGGAACACCGGCGACTACGTCGCCAATTTCCGGAGGCATGCTGCTCCGGCTGGCGCTCCGGCCTCTGCTTCCGCCCCTGCCCCCGCTCCTGCAGCGGACGTGGCGGAGGGAAGCAACCGCAGCGGCCGTCGCCTGCAGTAAGGAGACAACTTCTTCACCTTGTCTGCGGTTTTTATTTTTAGCCGATCTTGATTGCATCTTGTTCGTAGGACAGCGAGGATCAGCACCGGCCAATGGCGTCTCCTGGCGCCAGCTGCGGCGTTCGACGCACCTGCCCCCGCGCCGGCTCCGGCTCCAGCTCCGGCTCCTGCTCCTGCTCCGGCCTCATCAGGCTCGGCTTCTGGGAGCTCGTACCACTCCCGGCCATGGGGTCCGGCCGAGTCAGACGAGGTCCCGCCGTACACCCGCTACGACGTTGCCGGGTACCTCCGCGATCGGGACGAGGTGCGAGCGCTTCTTGGTGAAGAAACCAAGAAGTTCGGGATCGCCCAGCTGGAATGGGAGGACACCTGCCGTCAGCTGAGCGAGGCCATCTCCAGTATTTGTTCTTCCATCATCGCTCGATTCCCGTTCTTCCCGATTCGTTTATTCATTGGTCTATCTTGTTTTTCTTTGCAGACCTCACCGCGGAGCTGGACCGCCTGAAGTTGGCGGCGACGGAGGTGGCCAATCAGGTGAACGCCGGGGGGTGACCGTGGTGGATCGCCTCGAGGCTGTGCCTGGTCAGATCGACCGGGCTGCCCTTCATGGCGTGCGCCTTGGCACCTCCCTCGGCCTGGCGGGGATGTCGTCCTGGACCGGGGATGACTACGCTCCGATGCCGACCGACTTCCGGGATGGGCTTCCCCATGAGGTCGATGGCATCGAGGGCCTCCTGGCGGAGTACGACGACCACGCCGATGCCATGGCCAACGCCACCAACCCGGAGTCCGTCCTCAACAAGCTCTTCACCGAGGAAGAGGAGTAGCTTGTATTAGGACTGGCGCGGGTTGTAATAAAAAAATTTAAATGAAGAATGTTGGTCTCCTCCTTGCTCTCGCTTATCTTTGCTGCAATGGCGTCTTAGCAATCGTGTTTGTTCTTGCGAATTTTTCTTCACTCCTTAGTTAGAACTTCGACTGCAACATTCTTCCCGAACGAAATTTTCCCGAACGTTTGACGTCATCTTAATCGATTAGATCTCGGCCCTGTTCCATGACTTGACAGTTTGTAGTGTAGTACTTCAATTCACTTTATCTTTTCCCGATGAACCTACCAGCCGAGAGATAAAATCAAACTGCTCATTTATACTTAAAAATTGGCTAAAGATGATACAACTGTATCGGCTATTTTCTGTTCTGAAGACGATACACACGATATCGGCTATTTTTGCACTAGAGGCGATACAATAATATCGGCTACTTTCTCCAACTTCTTTCCTTTATTCTGAAGGTGATTTTTTATTCAATCGGCTATATCACACTCAAGTCACGGTTACGATTAAGATCCGACTTCAACACTTGGATAAAACCTCTTAAGATACATGCCATTGATGGCTCTTGTGAGCTCTTCTCCAAATAATGTTTTTAAGATGTACGCGTTGCCAGGTGCACAACTAACCACTCGAAAAGGTCCTTCCCAATTTGGAGACCATTTGCCGAATGTCTTATCTTTTGTACCAATCGGCAATATTGTTTTCCAAACTAAATCTCCCTCTGTAAATTGTTTGACTTTAACCTTTTTGTTGTAATATTTGGCAACACGCATCTTATTTTTCTCAATATTTTCCAAGGCTTTAAGACAGATCAAATGCAAGTCTTCTAATTCATCCATCATTAAATTCTTATAATCTTTCTCTGTTAAGTCTTTTTGCAACTCAACTCTCCTTGATCCTGACTGCAACTCCCAATGCATTACAGCATTGTGTCCATAAACCAACTCATATGGAGATGCTTGTGTGGATCCATGGCAAGCCATTCGGTAAGCCCACAATGCTTCATTAAGGACCAAGTGCCATTTTCTTGGCTTTTCATCGATCTTCTTCTGGATGATTTTAATCATGATCTTATTTGTTGCCTCTGCTTGGCCATTGGCTTGTGCATAATAAGGAGAAGAATTATATAACCTTATCCCCATGCTTTCGGTAAAGTCACAAAATTCTGAAGAAGTGAACTGAGTCCCCTGATCAGTTGTTATGGTCTGTGGGATCCCAAACCTATGAATTATATGCTCTTTGACAAAGCTGACCATATTCTCTGATGTAACTGTTTTCAAAGGGATAGCTTCAACCCACTTGGTAAAATAATCAGTAGCTAATAACACAAACTTGTGTCCTTTGCTGGATGGAGGATTGATCTGTCCAATTAAATCTATGCCCCATCCTGTGAACGGCCATGGTTTGATTATCGGGTTCAGAGCAGATGCAGGTGCTCTCTGAACATTACCAAATATCTGACAATCTCGACACCCTTTGTAATATTCAAAGCAATCCTCCAACATAGTCGGCCAAAAGTACCCTGTCCTTCTGATTATCCACTTCATTCGGTAAGTCGACTGATGTGCACCACAAGCCCATTCATGCACCTCAAACATAATCTTCTTAGCCTCTTCTTGACTCAAGCACTTAAGCAACACTCCATCTATAGACTTGTGGTACAATTGATCATCAAGAAGTACAAATTTAAGGGCCTTATACCTGAGCCTTCGGGAAACTCTTTGAGATGGATCTTTCAGATAACTGATAATGTCACTTCTCCAATCATTATCCACTTGATCGGTATTGAAAACACCTTCTTCTATTGTAAAAATCTCATGATTCTCCCGATATCCAGAGGCTGCTTGAGCTAATTTATTTGCCTCTCCATTGTGCTCTCTGGGTATATGATGCAAAGTAACCACTGAAAAACTCCTTAGAAGCTCCAGACATTGTTCATGGTACCCTTGCAGTACATCATTTTTGCACTCATATTGTCCCGTCAATTGATTGATCACCAATTCAGAATCACCAAATATCTCTACAGCAACAGCTCTCACCTCTATTAACAACCGAAGCCCTCTAAGCAAAGCTTCATACTCTGCTTGATTGTTAGTGACATGATATTCAATTGAAAAAGCAAACTCAAATGTCTTTCCACGTGGGGATATCAAAAGAATACCAGCACCACCACCTTTCTCACATGATGATCCATCAAAAAATAATGCCCATGGGGCAATGTTAACCATATCAACAGATAAATCACGATGCTGAGTAATAAAATCGGCAATTATCTGTCCCTTCACTGCTTTCGCCGACTCATACCTTAGATTAAACTCTGACAGTGCTAATACCCATTTGCCGATCCTTCCATTTAAAATCGGCATTGATAACATGTGCTTAATTACATCAAAATTAGACACCACCACACATTCGGCATTTAACAAATAGTGCCGAAACTTGGTACATGAGTAATAAACACATAGACAGAGTCTTTCTATAGCCGAATACCTTGTTTCAGGATCTAACAATTTTTGGCTAAGGTAAGCTATCACCCTCTCTTTTCCATCAAACTCTTGCATAAGGGCCTATCCTATTGTTAGGCTATCGGCCGCCACATACAGCTTGAAAGGCTTTTCAAGTTGTGGAGGTACCAATACTGGTGGTGCCTTCATATACTCTTTGATCTCATCAAAAGCCTTTTGCTGCATGTCACCCCAAATAAATTTCTGATCCTTTTTAAGCTTCAATAATGGAGAGAAAGGTAACACTCTTTCTGATAAATTGGATATGAATCTTCTCACGAAATTGATCTTGCCTAGCAATGATTGCAACTCTGTGAGGTTAGTTGGGGGTACAATTTTGTCTATTGCTTCCATGCTTTTCTTCCCAACTTCTATCCCCTTTCTATGGATCAAAAATCCTAAGAATTCGCCAGCCGAGACTCCAAATGCACACTTATTTGGATTCATCTTTAAACCATGTCTTCTTGTGCACTCTAAAGTTTTTCTTAAATCGGCTAAATGTCCTTCATGGTCTCTGGATTTGACCACCACATCATCAATGTAAATTTCTACAATCTTGCCGATCAACTCATGAAAGATATAGTTCATGGCTCTTTGATAAGTTGCACCAGCATTTTTCAATCCAAATGTCATCACTATCCATTCAAATAATCCAATATGACCAGGGCACCTGAATGCAGTCTTTGCAATATCCTCAACTGCCATGAAAATCTGATTATAACCAGCATTGCCATCCATAAAGCTGATAACTTCATAACCTGCTGCTGCATCTACCAACAAATCGGCAACTGGCATTGGGTATCCATCCATGGGAGTAGCTTTGTTGAGATCTCTGAAGTCTATGCAGACTCTCATCTTTATATTCTTTTTGTAGACAGGTACTATATTAGAAATCCATTCTGCATACCTGCATGGCCGAATAAAGTTTGCTTCAATCAATCTTTCAACCTCTTTCTTTACATCGGCCAATACCTCCTCTTTATAAATTTTTCGTGGAGGTTGTTTGAAAGGACGAAACCCAGGTTTTATAGGCAACTTATGCTCAACAATTGATCGATCCAATCCAGGCATCTCTGTGTAATCCCAAGCAAAACAATCTTTAAACTCTTTCAAGAACTCTATTAATTTCAGCTTATGCTCAGGGTCTAAATTTGCACCGATATACATCGGCCTTGACTTTGTGCTATCACCAACATCGATCTCTTCTAACTTGTCGGCCGACATGAAACCACGACCCGGTTGCCTTTGCGCCATCGATTGGGTTGCCCATTAAAAGTTCTTGTCGAGCCGACCGCTTGGATCGGCCGTTGATCTCTGTCGAACACATTGACAGGACCTTCTTTCCACCTTTTACCCGAAAGGCAATCTTGTCCATCGTACTCCCAATAAGCAGGCTCGGAAGTGGCAACACTTACTGAATCATCAGCTTGAACAACTTCTACATCGTCTCCAATCCACTGAATAAGAATCTGATGCATAGTCGAGGGTACACAACAATTGGCATGAATCCAGTCTCTTCCCAGAAGCATGCTATATGCCCCCTTGCCATCAATGACAAAGAAAGTTGTGATCAAAGTCTTGGATCCAATCATCAGTTCCACATGTACAGCTCCACGAGTGTCAGAAGCGTTGCCAGCAAAATCTCTAAGGATCATGTCAGTCTGCAATAAGTCTTTACTTGTCATCCCAAGCTTTCTGAAAGTAGCATAGGGAATAATATTAATAGCAGCCCCTCCATCAACAAGCATTTTGGTCAAAGGCTTGCCATTGACATATCCCTTTAGATACAATGGCTTCAGATGGCGATTTTTAACTGGCTTGTCAAAGACTGCTTGCCGAGTCAACACAAGTTGAGCCATCAGGTCTCGGCATTGAGTTTCATCAAAGTCTGAATATACTTCCTCTTGAACATCTTGGTCTTCAGGAGCTCTAAACTCCAATGGGATGAAGAACACCATGTTAGTATCAGCCGAAGGACCTTGTCCATTATCCTTTTTCTTAGGACGCCACACTGGCTTCTTTTCGGCTAATTCTTGTTTTAGCTCCTGGTTCCTCAAACGCTGAACCCTTCTTTTCTGGCTTTTCCTCAAACCAGGAGGACACCATTGACCTCTTTGCCACCTGTATGAGCTCTCTTCTGCATTATGAGCACTGCTATGAGCCCAAGCTTGATCTGCAAATCTTTTCTTCTGATGTCCATCAAAATTGTTCATTTTTATGCGCCGATCGTCCTCAGGAACTCTCATTCCAAGCCTATCATGGACGGGACGGCGGTTGACTCGAGATTGCCTATACTCTGAATACTGATCACTGCATTCAGGGCAGTTGTTTCTAGCAGGTGTTGGGGGGAACAACCTCCGCTAGGACCCCCCTACTTAGCTCCGCGGCCCCTGCATGGGCCAAGACAGGCAAAGCTACTAAGCAACCACGGACAACCTTCGCTGTCACATGCTCTTTGATGGCGAAGGTCATCAGGCCCGTCTTAGCGATTCGGCGAAGGTACGTCATACCTCCGCACTCGAGCCCTTCAAACCTCTTACAGCGCAGTACTTGACGATTCGAAGGAGTCTCCCAAGACCTCCGCGATGAGCAGGGCCCTCGAAGACCTCCGCCCGGGGGTACTCAGCCACCTAGCCATACAGACGGCGGGAGACCTCCGGACGGCTGCATGCACGACGGACGCAAGGCGGCGCCGACAGCCCGACGCGTGGCGGCACCGGAGAGCAACACGTGGAGTCCTGGAGGGCATGACACTTGGCATCTTGTGATAGGGTTAGATGAAGATGTAGTTAATTTTACAATGTACACTATTGCCCTTGTTGAGGCCCACTTGTAAGTGGGATCATAGTTAAAACCCTACTGTAAAAAGCCACTTGACCCTTGGTATGGCCTATAAATACCAAGGGTATGGCAAGTGTAAGGGGAGGACCCTTGACATTTCGGTCCCAATTAGTGCAAAACCCCCAAAGGGGGCCCACTAGCTATTATCTGTCCTGTGCAAGTGTTTGGATCTCACTCTCTGTTTGGGGAACCTTCGCCCTCCTCCCCCGGACCCCGGCGAAGGTAGGGGGGCAAGCGTTCATACCAACAGTTGGCGCCGTCCGTGGGGTTCGAACAAAAGAGGCAAGCCATGGCTCCAAACATCAGCGAACTTTCCTCAGCTCAGGGGACCAACGCGGATCCGACCCTCGCTGGCGGAGGTGTCGCTCCGCCTAACCCTCTCTCAGAGCAACCTCCGATCGAGCAGTCGGCCAACCTGGTAGTTGATCCCAACCCAGACCAAGTGGCACCCGGAGGTCGGCCACGAGCGTCGGTGGTCAGGGACATTATCATCCAGCCGCACCCCCATACCTCCGGAGGTGGCATCGCCAATGAATTCACGACCGACAGCGAAGCTTCGGAAGAAGAAAAGTTGGCTAGGCATCTAGAACAGCTCCAAGAAAACATCCTCGCCGGCAAAAGGCATCCGGAACAAATCAACAAGGAATCAAGAGCAGCAATCATCCGGCGCGAGAACGGAGGAAGCGAGAGCGAGCTTCGCCGCATCGAGCAAAGCATCGGCAAAGAGGGCGAGACGCGGAGGTGAGAAACTGCGAGAGACCCGGTTCTCCGGGGCTTGCGCCCGCCGCACAACCTCCGATCGAGCAACAACAAAGAAGACCCCCACCCACCACGCCCGAACCGGACCTCCGCGCCAACATACTATACCCGGCGGCCGGCGGCGGAGGTGTCCCGAGCCAAGAGCGCGCCGCGGGTCCCGCACTACGACTCCAAATCACCCCCGTCATACGACCTTCGCATCACCGAGTGGCCCCGGGGCTTCGCCATGCAACATCTACCGCGGTATGATGGCACTTTCGAGCCACGCCAATTTCTAATGTCTTATGAAGCCGTCTCGGCCGCCGGAGGTGACGAGGACATCATGGCCAAGGCCTTCGTGATCGTGGCGAGAGATATTGCTCGGACTGGTACGGCAACCTCCGGCCGGGATCCATCGGATGTTGGGATGACCTTCGCGAGAGAATCTGCACAAACTTCAAAGGTGTCAGTCGGTCCGCGGCCAAGGCCACCGCTCTTCTCAACTGCAAACAAAGAGTCGATGAGCCATTACAAGATTGGTGGAAAAGATTCCTCAATACCAAGAATCGCACCCCCGGTATCACGGATGAAGTCATGATTTTGGCAGTGACAAGTTGCATCCAGCCGGGACCATGCTCAGCGAAGCTATCAAGAAGGGAACCAAGAACCATCGCCGAGTTATACGATATCATGGAGAAGCAAATCGGAAGCGAGATAACAATGAACGTGTCAAGTCTCTGTCGTCCCAACCTCCGCAACGTCAACAAAGAGAGCGCAATCCGATCCCTCGCAATGAGTACCCCCGCATCGACATGGGAAACGTCAACGCCATCGATGGCAGTAACGATCAACAAGCTCGGCAACACCCTCGTCAACCCGACAACCCCCACCACAAGTCGATAGAAGACCTACCAACTCGGATCGGCGAGGCGAACCTCCGCAGCTACATTATTGCCATTTCGTGGAAAAGCCAGCGACCACTACACCAAGCAGTGCGTATGGTACATCAAAGGGCTTGAGTGCGAGACGGCCAAGCCCCACCAGGCTCCGCGAGGAACACGATCGGCCATACTCGCGAGCGGCACCAAACCCCGCAACCGCAACCGGGGATTCAACCACAACCATCGAGCTCGGAACCCCGTATCGCAACCAATCTACTACCATCAACCACCCTTCGCTCAGGGTCAGTATGCTCACAACCAACAGCAGCAATACTACCATCGCCAAGCACAGCAGCAGTATCAGCAACTTCAGCCAATTGCTCAGCAAACCCATGCGCAAGCGTTACCTCCGCCACCACCCCTACCAGCACTACCCCCGCCCCAACCAATTAAAGTTGAGGGAGAAGCACGGGGAGCACAGACAGCGATCAACAATCCTACAGCTACCTACGGAGTCATCATGGCAATCTCCGGAGGTTCGGGGAGGATTATGGTAACAAAAGACAGCGCGAGAGCACTTTCGCCGGTCAATCACGTAGCTGCGAAGGTCCTCACGAAATGACCACCGGGTCGCACATTCCCTTGACCTTCAACAGCTCGACCTCAAGCTCAAGCAATACCCACATACCGATGCGATGGTCATAGAAACAAACATCGCAGCCGGGACGGTGACCAAAATCCTTGTGGACAACGCGGCTCCGCCGACATCTTATTCACATCCACCTTCGACTCCATGAAACTCGACGAAATAAACTTCAACCGGCGGGACATCCGCTATTCGGCTTCGGAGGCCGCCAGGATTAAAGCAATCGGAAAAATCACTCTACCGGTATCCTTCGGCAACGGAACCATCGCCCGCACGAGCACATCACCTTCGACGTAGTCGACATCCCGTACAACTACAACGCCATCTTTGGGAGGGCACCATCAATCGGTTCAATGCCGCAATTCATCCCGGCTACCTTTGCATGAAAATGCCGCGCCGGAGGTATCGTAGCCGTCTACGGAGACCAAAACACGGCCGAATAGCGGAGCAAGCAGCCACTCCCGGGCGAAGAACGTCCATTGCCTGCGGGAGAAGGAGCGAGACAAGCGGCAAGAAGAAGAACAAAAAGAACAACGAGAGGCGAGCCGAAAATAGACGCAGCTTGGTTACCTTCGCGCGCGCGCCGGAGGAAGAAACAAAAAAGATTCAGCTATTCCCGAGACGATCCCGAAAGGAAAGTCATCATTTCAGCTTCTGCTAGATACCGAATTCGAAGCTCAACTCATCCAGTTCCTCGTGATAACAGCGATGCCTTCGCATGGTCGCCCTCCGACCTCGTCGGAGTAGACAGAAACTTATCGAGCATCACCTAAACGTCGGCAAAGATTATCCTCCGATCAAGCAAAAGCTCCGCAAAATGTCGAAGAAAGGAAACAAGCCGCCAAAGCGGAGGTAGACCGGCCGCTAAAAGCGGAGGTTATTCGCGGGTCAAATATCCAACTTGGCTCTCTAACGTGGTATTGGTACAAAAGAAGAACCTCAAGTGGCGAATGTGTGTTGATTTCACAAGTCTCAACAAGGCATGCCCAAAAGATTGCTTTCCACTACCCGGGATAAGCACCCTTGTGGATCTTCTTGCGGGTTGTGAGCTCTTATCTCTGCTTGATTGCTTCTCCGGCTACCATCAAATTTGGATGAACAAGGAAGACGAAGAAAAGACGAGCTTCATTACCCCCGATGGCACTTTCTGTTTCAGAAGAATGGCTGAGGGGCTCCGCAACGCAGGCCCTACCTTCGCCCGTATGACGGCGGAGGTCTTCAAAGATGATCCAACAGTCTCGGCTTATGTTGATGACATTGTGATCCAGAGCAAACTCAGAATCAACCATATAGCCGATCTGGCCAGAACCTTCGACAAGCTCAAAAAGGCGAAGCTCAAGCTAAACCCCGAGAAGTGCATCTTCGGAGTCAGCAAAGGGAAGCTCCTGGGATGTCTTGTTTCAGCTAGAGGAATCGAAGCCAACCCAACAAAAATAGATGCAATCGTTTCCATGTCACCTCCGACGTCAAGGAAATCTGCTCAGCGCCTAACCGGTCGGTTAGCTTCGCTCAGCAGATTCATCTCACGGTCTGCAGAGCGGGGGTTGCCCTTCTTTGATGTACTCAAAACCTGCGAACCTTTCAAGTGGGGCCCCGCCCAGCAGGCTGCTTTCGATAGTCTCAAACAGTATCTGCTCAAGTTAACAACCCTCGCGAGCCCGGAACCTTCGAAACCGCTACTGCTATACGTCGCAGCTTCGCCTCACGCGGTCAGTGCGGTTTTGGTCAAAGAAACCCTCGAGGAACACCAAAGGCGACAGATGCCCGTGTATTACGTATCAGAGGTCCTCGAAGGTCCCAAGAAGCATTACTCAGAGCTCGAAAAGATCGCTTATGCGGTGGTTATGGCTGCAAAGAAGCTCAAGCACTATTTTCAGTCCCACCCCATCACAATACCTTCGCATGTCCCTTTGGATAACATCTTCAGGAACCCAGAGGCAGTGGGCAGAATCGCCAAGTGGGCTTCACAACTCAGCGATTACACGTTAACCTTCGTTGGCAGACACACTATCAAATCACAAGCTCTAGCAGATTTCATCGCAGATTGGACCCCGAGATCCTCACAACAAGGCGAAAGACATCGAACCTCCGTGGACGCGTACATGTGGACGGAGCGTGGGGCGCCCAAGGGGCGGGAATCGCAGCAATCCTAACTTCACCTTCGGGAGTTCATCTCGAATACGCCGCAAGACTCGAGTTCCAATGCACCAATAACTCCGCGAGTATGAAGCCGTCCTCTTGGCCCTTGCGAAGCTTCGCGCCCTTTACGTGCGCCGGCGATCATCCGGACCGACTCTCGGGTGATCGCCGGCCACATCGAGAAAACTTTCAAGGCAAAGGATCCGGAGCTACGTAAATACCTTCACACTTGTCCGAAAAGCAGAAGCTTTCTTCTTGGGCATCACCACAAAGTCCATTCCCCGCAGTGAGAACAGGGAGGCAGACGAGATAGCGAAGGCCGCAGCTCAGTCAACCCCACTACCTCCGGATGTCTTCTTCGAGACCTTCGCAGCACCTGCAACTGCCTGCAACACACCTCCAGTGAGAATGGTCAACAGCATATCCAGCGAAGATTGGCGGGCCCCTATCATAGCCTATATCAAGGGGTTCCATGAACCCGAATCGAAGGAAGAAGAAAAAGGATGATTCAAAGAGCGCGAGGGTATAAAATAGAAGGCGGAGAACCCGTACAAGGCTTCGGTCACGGCTCCTTGGCTAAAATGCGTCGCCACAAGCGAAGGTATCGCCATACTCAAGGAAATTCACCGGGGCATCTCGCGGCTCACACAATGGCCCAAGGGCTCTTGTTGGAAAAGCATTCGGACAAGGGTTCTACTGCGGCCCACCGTTGTCCGACGCTTCCTTGCTTCTTCAGTGCGGCACCGCGAAGGATGTCAGCGGGCCGCCAACCATTCAAACAGACCCGGGGCTCCAACCACTTTGATCTGCCCGACATGGCCAATGCAGCGTTGGGCCATGGATTTGGTTGGTCCCCTACCGACCGCTCCCGGAAAGCTCCGCTACGCGGTGGTGGCGGTAGAATACTTTACCAAATGGATCGAAGCTCGGGCGCTTGCCACCATCACCTCCGCAACAGTACAAAAGTTCTTCTGGCAACAGATCATATGTCGTTTCGGTGTCCCAAGGGATCTCACAGTCGACAACGGAACCCAGTTTGATAGCTTCGCTTTCAAAGAGTTTTGTTTCCAAATCGGCACCAAAATACATTTCGCTTCGATCGGACATCCGCGAGTCTAATGGACTAGTCGAAAGGGCCAATGCAATCATCTTGCAAGGAATCAAAAAGAACCTCACGAGACAAGCCCCGGGCAAATGGGCGGAGGAACTCATCACCGTCGTATGGTCTCACAACACCTCCGACGGCGCGGAGCCACCGCATCACCCCATTCAAGCTGCTCTATGGAGAAGAAGCCGTGCTCCCGGAGAGCTCCGCCACGGGTCACCTCGAACTACCTCCGATATCAACACTCAAGATGAAGCGCTTGACAAGGACCTACTCGAAGAATTAAGGTGCAAAGCGAGTCAACAACCTCCGCAACTACTGTGAAACCCGGAGGTGGAGAGACAAGAAGGTCTCACCACGGGACCTCCGCCAAGGAGACATGGTTTTGATCGGGAGCGAATGCGAAGATGGCGAGGAAAGCTCCAAGACAAGTGGCTCGGCCCTTACATCATCACAAGCTCCGCAAGACAAGGCTCGTTCCACCTCCAGGATGCCGAAGGTCGCAAGCTACCGCACACATGGAACATCGACGACCTCCGCAAGTACTACCCATAGCATCTCACAATCAACTATGTAATCGTTACCTTCGCATCGTTTTTCCCCTTTTTCTTTTTGCATGCATAGACTGTCCTTGCACTCTTTTTGCTTATGTCTAAGGCATGGGGTTTTTTAATGAGGCAAGAAAATTACATAATATAGCAAAGTTTTATCTCCCTGAGTCTTGCATGTCAACCACCGCTGAAACGGACTAGGCTATGCCTCGCCCTCATCGCGGCCCGCCGTAAATGCAGGGGATTGCCTCGGGCCGACAATCGACCCGGTCGAAGGTTACCCCGACGCAAGCCCATCCACAAACCCCCGCCGCCGGGCCGGGGGCTGCGATGAAAGCAAACTCCACCTCGACCCCCGCGAGAGGGCGAGGAGCGGAGCTACCAAATTCCGCGAGACCCCCGCCCGGTCGGGCGGGGCCAGGCTGCGATGAAAGCAAACTCCACCTCGACCCCCGCGAGAGGGCGAGGAGCGGAGCTACCAAATTCCGCAGACCCCGCCCGGTCGGGCCGGGGCTGCGATGAAAGCAAACTCCACCTCGACCCCGCAGGGCGAGGAGCGGAGCTACCAAATTCCGCAGACCCCCGCCCGGTCGGGCCGGGGCTGCGATGAAAGCAAACTCCACCTCGACCCCCGCAGGGGCGAGGAGCGGAGCTACCAAATTCCGCGGGCCCCCCGCCGGTCGGGCCGGGGCTGCGATGAAAGCAAACTCCACCTAGACCCCCGAGAGGGCGAGGAGCGGAGCTACCAAATTCCGCAGACCCCGCCCGGTCGGGCCGGGGCTGCGATGAAAACAAACTCCACCTCGACCCCGCGAGGGCGAGGAGCGGAGGTACGATATCCAACAACCAAACAAAAAGTTCCAAGACACCGATCAACCTTACACCCCGGCCCCTCTAAACTACCGGCATCCGTTTTAGGTTCAAACCAAAAGAGCACCACTACAGCGCACCCGTTGCCCAAAAGAAACCAAAGCCAATAATACAGAGCATCTCCCACATTCACCCGCAGCCAGCACACTCCCATATATAGCCTTCATTCGTCAAACCCTCGCCGTACAAGCCAGACCGCGTATTAAAAGCCCTGTACCTCACCCACCACACCCACCCTAGTACCTTACAAATCCCAAACATTACACTTGCTTGTACTTCATCACCACCAGAACACGCTTATTTAAGCAAGACCAATAGGCAATCCCAAGCATTCCCAAACTATGTCCGGCCATTAGCAAACTCCCTTAGGAATGAGAGGAGTCAGGAAGGAGAGCCTAAGCCAGTGTTTGAGCCGAAGGTATCGACTACGCAGCACAGCCACTTTAGCACAGTTCCAGCTAGCCTTTAGCCCATAAAAACCCATCCACCGCAGCCACAATCTCCGAAGGTCAGGGGCATGAAGCGCAATGCCTTTACCGGCCATCACTTGCACACACCCTCCGCCGACCACCTCCGCAACAAAACCCGGCCCAGCTTTATACATCACGCGCAAGGCCACAACTTGACATCTCGCCGCCCAAACCACCGCGAGAACCTAGGAAGAGCCGCGCCCGAGCTGAAACCCGAACTTGCGAAAGTAAGCAAACTAGTGTGTAACTTTAAACTCGACCTTCGCTCCAACAATGCAAAGCCGCTCACCTTCGAATCCGGTAACCAAGGTTCATCATCAACCGAGCCTTCGTGGCAAAGAACATAATTCAGCCCTCTCCGAATCGCTGTTCCAAAGGCCGGCCGGCGCCATGTAAACACATGTAGGCTAAGCTCCGCTTACAGTTCGTGCAAAAGATCCTGTATCAACTAAATATGAATCTTTGTAATTCCCGATACCTCAGCAAACACGCGCGAGCCTCGCTTTGATAAGTTGGGCGTCGCTGCGCTTTCACTACCTCCGCAAAACACGCGCGAGCCTCGCTTTTGATAAGTTGGGCGTCGCTGCGCTTTTTACTACCTCCGCAAAATTTACGCGAGCCTCGCTTTTGAAAAGTTGGGCGTCGCTGCGCTTCTACTACCTCCGCAAAACACGCGCGAGCCTCGCTTTGATAAGTTGGGCGTCGCCGCGCTTTCACTACCTCCGCAAAACACGCGCGAGCCTCGCTTTTTGATAAGTTGGGCGTCGCCGCGCTTTTTACTACCTCCGCAAAATTTACGCGAGCCTCGCTTTTGAAAAGTTGGGCGTCGCCGCGCTTTTTACTACCTCCGCAAAATTACGCGAGCCTTGCTTTTGAAAAGTTGGGCGTCGCCGCGCTTTTTACTACCTCCACAAAAGTTACGCGAGCCTCGCTTTTGAAAAGTTGGGCGTCGCCGCGCTTTTTACTACCTCCGCAAAATTTACGCGAGCCTCGCTTTTGAAAAGTTGGGCGTCGCCGCGCTTTTTACTACCTCCGCATAATTTACGCGAGCCTCGCTTTTGAAAAGTTGGGCGTCGCCGCGCTTTTTACTACCTCCGCAAAATTTACGCGAGCCTCGCTTTTGAAAAGTTGGGCGTCGCTGCGCTTCTACTACCTCCGCAAAACACGCGCGAGCCTCGCTTTGATAAGTTGGGCGTCGCTGCGCTTTCACTACCTCCGCAAAACACGCGCGAGCCTCGCTTTTGATAAGTTGGGCGTCGCTGCGCTTTTACTACCTCCGCAAAACAAGCGCGAGCCTCGCTTTTGATAAGTCGGGCGTCGCTGCGCTTTTACTACCTCCGCAAAACAAGCGCGAGCCTCGCTTTTGATAAGTTGGGCGTCGCTGCGCTTTTACTACATCCGCAAAACACGCGCGAGCCTCGTTTTTGATAAGTTGGGCGTCGCTGCGCTCTTTTACCTCCGAAAACTTACGCGAGCCTCGCTTTTGATAAGTTGGGCGTCGCTACGCTCGCACTACAGCATTTCATTACCCCCGCGAACAAGCACAATTTTCATTAACAACAACAAGTTAAAAGTTTCCTTTACAAGTCACCTCCGCAGGCGACCTTGAGGGTCGACATAACAATGCAACACTCGACCACGCTTCCGCCGAGATCGTGGTCGAGTCACCTCCGCAGCCACAGATTGTACGACCCCTTCCAAGATGTCGTCAACAAGCTCCTCCGCAACCATGCCAATAAATTCCACCACATCCGTGAAAATTATCTCACGACCAGCAACATACTCGTCATCCTCGTCGTCGCTAATGACTACTACCTCCGGGGGAGGTTGCCGATTCGCGTCGGTCTCATCATCGCTGTCTTCAACAAAAATCGGGGCACTCCAAGAACCCCGCCAGCTTTTTACCACAAGAGGTAAATCGCCTTCAAGCACCCTCGAGCGAAAACACCGCCGGAGATCACGGGTGTCTATCTCCACTGGTTCCTTCTTCGGAATAAGCAATCCGCCACTACCCCCGGATTCCTCAGACCGCCTCCCACGGCCAGCGGTCCGGAGGAGTTGGAGCGACTTTTGAACTGACCAATCATACTTTGCTACTCTCCACCACCAAATCCTATCAAATTTCGCATGAGGATTTTTGCCCCTCAGATTAATCCAAACTGACCCCGTCATGAAAAAATCTTGACGATTCAAAGCATCGGCGGAACCACATTAAAAATGGCAGGCCCAAAATCCGAGGAACCTGCGCGCGACGAAGGCACACGATCGGTGCTCGCCAAACCCCCCGCCTTAACACACGACACTAAACCCTCGCATAAAACAAGCGGAGATACCTAGGCTGAACGCCAAAACACCGATCAAATCTAAGAAAGAGCAAGCTCGAAGGTAGCACAAATTTAGCCAAACCGAGAAGCCTTACGGCTCAATGTATCTTACAACCATCCAGAAAGCACACAGTGCAAATTGTTCAAAGAATATTTCCCTCTAAGTCTCATCAAAAAGAAGATAGGACCATTCAACGATGCTCTAAGCCTGATCGCCGGGGGTAACACCAACCTGTTCATCTGCGGAGCCTTCCGGAGGCGGGTCGATCGCGGCGGTAGTATCGGCTTCTGCGCGCCCGGGTTCACGGGTTACGCGCCGAACCTCCGTCGGCGGACGTCCGGTGGTCGTCGTGTTGTTGCCTTCCTCCGGAGGTGGCAACTCCCGCGTCCCCTCGGCCGGTGCATCAATCACGCAAAACCCGAAAGGTCCCTTTAGAAATCAAAGCAACTTCATAATCACAACAGTACTCACGACCAAGAAAGCCACGCGACCCTTACCCCCGCAAAGAACTTCAGCGACGATCTCGTACGCCGCCCGGTACCTCCGCGAGACGAACTTGTCGAAAGCCGCATGGCCCACAGAGGCAACCAATGAATCCTTCCTTGCCTCGCGGACCTCCTCCACGGTGGGGCAGCGGAAGTCAGCGCCAATGATCTTGCGGGCGTGTTTACTCCCCGCATCCCTAAGGGCGCAGGCAGTGGCCGAACCCCCGCAGAAAATCCCCGCCTCGACCAGCTGATCAAAGAACGGCGTCAAGTAATTTAGCTCATTCTTCAACCATTCCGCATAATCCTCGACGCTGGGCTCAGCGGGCAGATCGCTAGTGGGAGCCCCGCCAGTATGTGCCAGCTGTGCATCAAAGATTCCCTTGACCTCCGCCATGCGAGATACAAGGGCACGCATCAAGTCCGCTTCCCTCTCCTCCGCATCTATAGCGCGTTTCTCAAAGCGCTCCTTCTCACCCTCGGCGCCCTCCACCCGCTTCCTCATGTCCTCAAAGGCTTGGTTGGCATTCCGAAGCTCAGCCCTCAGGTCCAGGCTCCGCGACACAGCAGCATCGCAATCTTCAAATGCTTTCTTGTTAGCCTCGCGAAGCTTATTCATATCAGTCTCATGAGAAGCTTGCTCCGCGAGGAGCTCCTGAACTCGCCTTTCAAGCTGACGGTTTTGCCTTTCTAGCTCCGCAAACCTCTTCCGCGTTTCAGCCTCATCCTTCGCGCAACGCTGTCGCGAGCCCCGTGCAAGCAAAATAGCCTCAATCATCTTCGCCTCAATGTCAGTTAAGTTGTTCTCAACCTTCTGACCCGCCGGCAACGCTCCGCCTCGGCACACCGACGCGTCCAAAGGCGGGGACCGGGAACCTCCGCTCCCCTTCACCGGAGTCAACCGGCGGTCGCGGAGGTCGGCGCTAGTATACAGGTGCGCCTTAGGGTCCGCGACCCCCGCCGGCGGGCGAAATAGGGCGCGAGCTCGGCGACGCTTCTCCCAAACCCTTTTTCCGGAGCTCCGTATGGGGCGGAGGTACGGCTTCCTCCCCATTGACCCGAGATATGGATCCCTTCGTACTCCGGCGGCTCGTCGCGAGCGTCGAAGGAAGCCTCGCATCCACCATCGCCGGATCTTGGTCTCCTCCTCTTCGTGGCTCCTCCGCCGCCTCCTTGGCCGTAGCCTCTAGCCGGACCTCCGCAAGGACTCCGCTGCGCGAACGTGGGGCGAAGTGATGTCCACGTCCTCGTCCGCCTTCTTTCCCGACCGACCTGAAGGAGACGAGCTGCCGAAGACTTGTCCCGCCGCCGCCGCTCTGCTCACCGCTTCGCCGCTGCCGCCGACGTTAGGACCAGAGCAGGTTTGGGCACCGCCAGCGAAGCCAAAGAGGGCACGCGTCCTCTTCCGCTCCCCCGTCCCCGTCCACCCCTAGGCGCCAGCGGAGGTCGTTGGGCGACAGGGAGAACGTTCAACGGCTCCTCTCCGCAGACGTGCGGGGAGAAGGCCGCACCAGACCGAGTTGTTCCCGTCGCCAACCCACCTCCGCGGCCGCTAGCCGACGTCTTCCGGATCTTCCCGCCCCCACGACCACCTCCGCCGGCCGGGGCAGGGACATTGTCGCTAGCCGAGACCTCGGAGGTCTCCGAGGCGGTTTCTGTTGCCGGCCGCTTCTTAGCCCGCTTCGCTTCTCCTTCGGCTGCGGCAAAGCGCTTTCAGCCTCCCCGGTACTTGATGCCAAGCGGGTCATAAACCCGGTTCACCCGATGACCCCCTCCATCTCCTCCTTCATCTTTCGTTGCTCTTCGGCGTCCACCTTCCCGACGAGCTCCAAGACCTCCGCTTCCACCACACAACGAATTTTCTTCAAAGCCTCCGCCTCGCTCGAAGCGGAGGAGAGCTCCTCCGCCCATGCAACGCGGAGGTTCGCGGGTTCGAGTCCTTCGAAACTCGTACCCCATAGCCGCATAAGATGACGGCCCTTCCTTCACCAGGCTGTCCAATCATGGTCGGCCTTCGAGGCACGACCTTCGCGCAGTGATATTCCGCGAACACATCCCGCTGCGTCATGCACCGGGAGAGGTCACGCATCGCGTCCTTGCAGAGCCGCGACCCTTGGTCGGAAGCGGTGGTCACCTTCAGAGTCTCCTTGTCAGGGAGCGGGCGAAGGTCGCCCGCCAAGTCACGCCCCTCCGCTTCATCCAAGCGGTAATAGAACCACTTACTCAGCCAACCTTCCCACTTGTTCTTCTGAGCTTGCACCGGCACCTTCGCGTTGTTCCGTCGACGGAACGTAAGAACCCCGAACCGGCTCCCTCCGTCACCGTTCCGTCGCCGGTGGTCACCGTCTTTGTCTTCTTCGCACATGCATGCTTTTGCACCTTCGCGAAGCCCTCCACGGTCGGCTCCACCCCTTGCGAGTGACAGCCCCACACAAACGCGCAAAGCTTCGGGAAGCTATTGGGCGTCGAGTGATGGAATTGCACGCCGAACTTCCGCGGCGCGCCCGGACTGGCGGTGAGGCGGGAACCGCAGCCCCGCTTCAAAGAAGGCTTCAAACACCACCACCCGATTGTTGTCGGGTGCGGCGTCAAGCACACCTCCGGGAGCGCCGCCCGCTCCTCTCCAACCAACCTCGCGGCGAACCTATCGAGATCGCCCGCCGCCACGTAACTAGCTCCGATCTCATAGACAGGGACGGTGCTAACAGCGCCCATGGCGTCAGTCCCCCTCGTCTCAGATCCCTTCGCCATCAAACAACTACCTCCGCCTTTCCCGGATCACCTCCGCCTCACTTGATGCACCTCCGCTCCCGCTTACAACCCCCGACTTCCTGATGCCTCTCACCCCCGCACGAGTCCGCAACCTCCGTGTATGAACGAGTAAAAGCAAGCGCGCAGTGGGAGCGAAGACGTGAGAGCAGGTAAAAAAGCGTCCCTTTCACCCACCCTGACTATTTATAAGCCGGGGGGGTTTCACCGCGGTAAAGGCCGGCACAAATCTCGAGGATCCAAGTGATCCAACGACGGGAAAGCGCCACGCAAACCCTAACGTCCCCGTCACCGCCGCGGCGGCGAAGCCCGATCCGGCCCATTAATCAATTAAAATAAAACGCAACTGGGCCCAGCTAAAATAGGCCGCGAGCAACGGTTGGGCGTCGCTGCGGAGGTGGACCTCAGGCCACGCGCCATCGGACCATTCCCCCTTTTTTCTTAAGGGCGTTGCTCCGACCCCGCCAGCCGGGCCGAACCATCGTGGGGCTACTGTTGGGGGGAACAACCTCCGCTAGGACCCCTCATACCAACAGCAGGCAACTTCAAGCCTTCATTCCAACAGTGTCTGAAGAAGGAACAGTTCCAATGTGATTGCTCTTGTTCTTTTCTATACTCTTCTTGCTCTCTCTGACGCACTTCTGCTTCGTATCTCCGACGCTCTGCCATGAACCTGCGTTCCTCTTCAATGTACTGCTGCTCCTCATCATATTCTAGCTTCCTTTCCCTTTGCCATTTATTCAACAGGTGTCGTGCTGTAACTCTGCGCCTTGGTTCTTTCAGAGGTTAGAACTTTCACCTTTCCCTTTTGTTTAGATTCACTGGCATCAACCATGCCTATAGAGAAAGAAACCATGTTCTAAGGGAACGGACGTTCACCTACCTTCATCTTGCCGTTAAATTTCAAGTGCCCATCTTGAATAGCTTTCTGAATTTTCACTCTGAATACTCGGCAATCATTAATATGATGAGAGCTTGTATCATGATATCCACAGTACTTCTTGTCCTTTACTCCTTCAGGCGCAAAAGATAGGATGTCCCTCTGGCAGCTTAATGCGTCCTTCCTGTATCAGATACAAAAAGAGCTTATCTGCTTTGCTGACATCAAAATCATAAGATCCCTTTTGCTGCTTCACCCATCGCTGACTGACCAAAGTAGGCTCCTTTGTCCAATTCAGCTCTGCAGCAGCCACTTCATCTTCATCTTCATATTCATATGCTTCTTCTAGAAATCCCTGATACATGTCAATAGTTGCACTGTTCTTCTGAAAACGAGCATCTCTTCTGAATCCTTGAGCTTGATTACTCATTGCTGTCAACTTTTGTGCAAGCTGCCCAAGGTCTTCAAACTCCATGCCAAACAGTTTATCTGTGATATGTGGCAACATACCTGCAATGACCAATTGTGCAAGTTGATCATCAGGAATATTCAGAGAATAGCACATGTTCTTCGCTTCTCTGAATCTGCGAAGATACTCCATTGGTGTTTCAGTAGTCTTCATCCTCATAGCCCACAGATCAACCATCTTTTTCTCATTGGTCCCTGTATAGAAGTATGCATGGAACTTTTGCTCCAACTCTGCCCATGTACCAATGGAGTTAGCCGGCTGTGATGCAAACCATGTAAAAGGCGGTCCTGTCAGAGACATAGGAAAATATCTGATCCTCCAAGCTTCATCACTAGCAGCTTCTCCTAGTTGCATCAAGTATCTGCTAACATGCTCGATGGTACTGTATCATCTTGACCAGAGAACTTGGTCAAATCTGTTGGTGGTTTAACTCTTGGTGGAAGAGCTACCCTGTTGTACCATTCTGGGAAAGGAGATTTGTATGCATATGTCTGATGCTTTGGTTTCAGGCTGAATTGATTCTGCATCATATCAGCCATTCTGCTTAGGAGGACATCATTTGCATCTTGTGCTCCCTGTCTCCTAGAAGGTACTCCTGATGCACTTTTGTACCCTGGATTCGGCAAAGCATTCAGAGCACTGTAATCGGTAAATTCATTGTACCCATCTCCATAGATACTCTTCTGCAATTTGTTTGCCACTGGGGAGATCTTGTAAGCAGATGCAGGTATGTCTGTTGTCGCACCAAAAGCTACTTGACCATGAGTTTGCTGCTCGGTCACAGGAGGCTTCTCTTTTTCATCATAAACAACTCCATCCTTGCTTGTACCGATCATCTCTCCTCCCCCAGTTGGCTTCCCTGAAGATTGCTCGGTGTTAAAGAACACTGGTCCACCAAGCTCTCCAAATTTTTCTTCAAAGCGCTTATCTACTGATGGACCGAAGGTGTCAATCATGATTTTGCGGAAGGTGCCCAGAAAAGCTGTGTTGTGATTCAACATGGTATCTCCCATAGCTTTGTAGATGACTCCAACTACCCTCTGCATCTCCTCCTCGTCAGTAATATCAGACTGACCAGTGAGAAGAACTCATGGCAGTGATTGCTTGACGATCACTTTGCCACTCTTGTTCTTGGAGAAAGACATCAGACACTTCTGCTGATACTGTTCCATTGCTTGCTCCACTATCTGGCGTTGCTTTGGCTGCAGTTCGTCCATGGTCACGTTTAGAACGTGATTGTTGTCAATCTCCGATCCCATCCTAGACTGAGAAGTGGTCCCACTGGGCGTGCCAAAAAGTGTGTTGACACAAAAAGTGACGCACTGTGTCTCCTACACAGCAAGCCGGAAAGCCTAGCTTCAATCGGGTGCCCGGGTGTCTGAATCCGGTGGCGTGCCAGTCGATTTGACCTGAAAATTGACAAGGGAAAGAAACTGTAAGATCAAAAACTGGAACGTGCTGGGTGAGACCAGACAGTTCCATCTTTACGGCCCTGAAGCCACTTACGATGACACATAGCTATAGAAGCTATCTGCCAACAAGTTTGCAATTTATGCGGCTAATGTGATATGAATATCGTGAATAAAAATGAACTGCTGAATACGGTAAAAGAAGACATGTTTGAACAAGATCAAATCATTAAAGCATGTCAAACTATATCTCAAGTTTAAAGCATCATCAAGCACTAATAACTAAAGATAAGTAACTTATAAATGTAAATCTACTAAATAACACATGCATAGGCTACTCCAACTAGTCTGCCGCACGTCTAGTCTTCATAAACCCGTCGAGCATAAACCCAAGCAAGCTAATCCACCGCATGATACCACTCAGTATGAATTTACACCACTCCTTACTACTAGATTAATCCACCGCATGATACAATCTAATAATAAAGAGCTAAAAGCACGTAATTACCTAACAGATCTATAAATACTCGTTACATGCGTGAGCATAACCGTATCGACAAGATTGCCGAATCGGGGTCCATAAAGAAAGAACAAGCAAGCTATTGCAACCTAGAGTAAAGCAAAGCCTACATCTGCCGCACGATATCCAGCCTTGACTAAGACCTAGATGCTCTAACATGCATTGAACCCGCAAGATGTAACAATCTAGATCAATCTAATTCGGCTATATGAACTTGATCTACTTGATATTGAATAAGCACAAGAAGATGATCAAAAGTCGAAAGAGTATCAATCTAGATTGGGCAAAAAAGTGTTGCAAATAAATAAACATTAAATAAAACGTGCAACACGTGATAACTTAATGAATCTATTAGATCATGCCAAATCTAAAAGAGCCGATAACTATCTTTACTCATGTCTTAATCCGCCGCACGATACAAGGCACAAGCAAAAACTTCCTGTTGTCAAGCAGACGCCTGCCGCACGGCCATCGCGTCGAGAATAACAAGACTACTTGCATCACATCTAAATCCACCGCATGATACTAGACATGATAGCAAGGTTGCCGGGACTTACGGAGGTCGACGGATCGATTGGCCCTCTCGAAGAACTCGACGACACGACTAAAAGGACTCGAAGGGTGGCACGTAGCCGGTTGTATTGAATTGGTTGTGAACCCTTATTACAATGGTCGAGGGCTTATATTTATACCCTGGACAAAACATGAATCCTAAGTCTTTACGAACTATCTAAACAAAATTGGAAAGATACAAATATGCCAACTCTAACCATAATCGGAGCCCTTGACTATCACGACTCCTTCCCTTTCTAGTCAGCTTCCGCTTTCCTTCTTTCGCCTTTGAACAAAGCCGTCATAGCGACCACTTGATCATTTGCCGAACACATGGAAATTAGCCGACCGCATACATATTTGCCGAATTGCTCTCTCTGCTCCCTACGGGCCCACCTGTCATATTCCTGACCAAATTTTGGTGTTAACATTAAGGCATTTTGACACCTCTAGCCTCTCTACCATAGCGTTTGCCGTCGCTCGAGAGCCTGAACAGCCCTTAACCTCGGCTCCACGGCTTCAGAACTACCATATTTGCACACACGACTTTGCTGCCGCACGGCCGGTTCCTGCGCGTCCTACAGCTCCTCGCACCAAGTCAAGCACGCCCATGCGCCATGGTTAAGGCGTTTTGACACCTCTGGCCTCTCCACCATAGCATTTGTTGCCGCTCGAGAACCCGAATGGCCCTTAACCTCGGCTCCATGGCTCCAGAACTGCCATATTTGCACACACGACTTTGCTGCCGCACGGCCGGTTCCTGCGCGTCCTACGGCTCCTCGCACCAAGTCAAGCACGCCCATGCACCATGGTTAAGGCATTTTGACACCTCTGGCCTCTCCACCATAGCATTTGCCGCCTAAGAACCTGAATGGCCCTTAACCATGGCTCCACAGCTCTAGAACTGCCATATTTGCACATACGACTATGCTACCGCACAGCCGGTTCCTGCGTGTCCTACATTTCTCGACACTAGGTCAAGCACGGTCGTATGCCATGGTTAAGGCGTTTTGACGCCTCTGGCCTCGCCACCACAATGTTTGTCATCACCCGAGAGCCCGAACGACCCTTAACTACAGCTCCACGACTCCAGAATATCCATAATTGCACACACGACTGTGCTGCCGCACGGCCGGATCCTGTGCATCCTATGGCTCTCGGCACCGGGTCAAGGACGCCCGTACGCCATGGTTAAGCCATTTTGATGCCTCTCATCTCTCCACCATAGAGTTTTCCGTCACCCGAGAGCCTGAAGGGCCCTTAACAACGGCTCCACGGCTGCAAAACTGCCATATTTGAACACATGACCATGCTGCCGCACGGTCGGTTCCAACGCATCCTATGGCTCCCGGCACTGAGTCAAGCATGCCCGTACGCCATGGTTAAGGCATTTTGACACCTCTGGCCTCTCTACCATAGCGTTTGCCATAGCTCGAGAGCCTAAATAGCCCTGAACCTCGGCTCCACGGCTCCAGAACTGCCATATTTGCACACACGACTTTGCCGCCGCACGGCTGGTTCCTGCGCGTCCTACGGCTCCTGGCATCAAGTAAAGCACGCCCATGCGCCATGGTTAAGGCATTTTGACAACACTGGCCTCTCCAGCACAGCGTTTGTTGCCGCCAGAGAACCCTAATGGCCCTTAACCATGGCTCTACATCTCTAGAACTGGCATATTTGCACACACGACTATGCTACCGCACAGCCAGTTCTTGCGTGTCCTACAGCTCTCGGCACTAGGTCAAGCACGACCGTATGCCATGGTTAAGGCATTTTGATGCCTCTGGCCTCACCACCATAATGTTTGTCGTCACCCGAGAGCCCGAATGGCCCTTAACAACAGCTCCACGACTCTAGAACTTCCATATTTGCACACACGACTGTGCTGCCGCATGGCCGGATCCTGTGCATCCTACGGCTCTTGGCACCGGTTCAAGCACGCTCGTACCCCATGGTTAAGCCATTTCGATGTCTCTCACCTCTCCACCATAGAGTTTTCCATCACCCAAGAACCTGAAGGGCCCTTAACCACAGCTCCATGGCTCCAAAACTACCATATTTGCACACACAACCATGCTGCCGCACGGTCGGTTCCAACGCGTCCTATGGCTCCCGGCACTGAGTCAAGCATGCCCGTACGCCATGGTTAAGGCATTTTGACACCTCTGGCCTCTCTACCATAGCATTTGCCGTCAGTCAAGAGCCTGAACAGCCCTTAACCTCGGCTCCACGGCTTCAGAACTACCATATTTGCACACACGACTTTGCTGCCGCACGGCCAGTTCCTGCACGTCCTACAGCTCCTCGCACCAAGTCAAGCACGCCCATGCGCCATGGTTAAGGCATTTTGACACCTCTGGCCTCTCCACCACAGCGTTTGTTGCCGCCCAAGAACCCGAATGGCCCTTAACCATGGCTCCACAGCTCTAGAACTGCCATATTTGCACACACGACTATGCTACCGCACAGCCGGTTCCTGCGTGTCCTACAGCTCTCGACACTAGGTCAAGCACGACCGTATGCCGTGGTTAAGGTGTTTTGACGCCTCTTGCCTCACCACCACAATGTTTGTCATCACTCGAGAGCCCGAACGGCCCTTAACTATAGCTCCACGACTCCAGAACATCCATAATTGCACACACGGCTGTGGTGTCGCACGGCCGGATCCTGTGCATCCTACGGCTCTTGGCATCGGGTCAAGCATGCCTGTACGCCATGGTTAAGCCAATTTCATGCCTCTCACCTCTCCACCATAGAGTTTTCCATCACCCGAGAGCCCGAAGGGCCCTTAACCACGGCTCCACGGCCGTAAACCGCCATATTTGCACACACGACCATGCCGCCGCACGGTCGGTTCCAACGCGTCCTATGGCTCCCGGACCGAGTCAAGCATTCCCGTACACCATGGTTAAGGCATTTTGACACCTCTGGCCTCTCTACCATAGCGTTTGCCGTCGCTCGAGAGCCTGAACGGCCCTTAACCTCGGCTCCACGGCTCTAGAACTGCCATATTTGCACACATGACTTTGCTGCCACGGCCGGTTCCTGCGCGTCCTATGGCTCCTCGCACCAAGTCAAGCACGCCCATGCGCCATGGTTAAGGCGTTTTGACACCTCTGGCCTCTCCACCATAGTGTTTGTTGCCGCCTGAGAACCCGAATGGCCCTTAACCATGGCTCCACAGCTCTAGAACTGCCATATTTGCACAAGCGACTATGCTACCGCACAGCCAGTTCCTGCGTGTCCTACAGCTCTCGACACTAGGTCAAGCACGACCGTATGCCATGGTTAAGGCGTTTTGATGCCTCTGGCCTCACCACCACAATGTTTGTCATCACCCGAGAGCCCGAACGGCCCTTAACTACAGCTCCACGACTCCAGAACATCCATAATTGCACACACGACTGTGCTGCCGCACGGCCGGATCCTGTGCATCCTACGGCTCTCGACACCGGTCAAGCACGCCCGTACACCATGGTTAAGCCATTTTGATGCCTCTCACCTCTCCACCATAGAGTTTTCCATCACCCGAGAGCCTGAAGGGCCCTTAACCACGGCTTCACGGCTGTAAAACTGCGATATTTGCACACACGACCATACTGCCGCACGGTCGGTTCCAACGCGTCCTATGGCTCCCGGCACTGAGTCAAGCATGCCTGTACGCCATGGTTAAGGCATTTTGACACCTCTGTCCTCTGTACCATAGCATTTTCCATCGCTCGAGAGCCTGAACGGCCCTTAACCTTGGCTCCATAGCTCCAGAACTGCCATATTTGCACACACGACTTTGCTGCCACACGGCCGGTTCCTGCACGTCCTACGGCTCCTCGCACCATGTCAAGCACGGCCATGTGCCATGGTTAAGGCGTTTTGACACCTCTGGCCTCTCCACCATAGCGTTTGTTGCTGCTCGAGAACCCGCATGGCCCTTAACCATGGCTCCACAGCTCTAGAACTGCCATATTAGCACACACGACTATACTACCACACAGCCAGTTCCTGCGTGTCCTACAGCTCTCGACACTAGGTCAAGCACGATCGTATGCCGTGGTTAAGGTGTTTTGACGCCTCTTGCCTCACCACCACAATGTTTGTCATCACTCGAGAGCCCGAACGGCCCTTAACTACAGCTCCACGACTCCAGAACATCCATAATTGCACACACGGCTGTGGTGTCGCACGGCCGGATCCTGTGCATCCTACGGCTCTTGGCATCGGGTCAAGCATGCCTGTACGCCATGGTTAAGCCAATTTCATGCCTCTCACCTCTCCACCATAGAGTTTTCCATCACCCGAGAGCCTGAAGGGCCCTTAACCACGGCTCCACGGCTGTAAAACTGCCATATTTGCACACACGACCATGCTGCCGCACGGTCGGTTCCAACGCGTCCTATGGCTCCCGGCACTGAGTCAAGCATTCCCGTACACCATGGTTAAGGCATTTTGACACCTCTGGCCTCTCTACCATAGCGTTTGCCGTCGCTCGAGAGCCTGAACGGCCCTTAACCTCGGCTCCACGGCTCTAGAACTGCCATATTTGCACACATGACTTTGCTGCCACGGCCGGTTCCTGCGCGTCCTATGGCTCCTCGCACCAAGTCAAGCACGCCCATGCGCCATGGTTCAGGCGTTTTGACACCTCTGGCCTCTCCACCATAGTGTTTGTTGCCGCCTGAGAACCCGAATGGCCCTTAACCATGGCTCCACAGCTCTAGAACTGCCATATTTGCACAAGCGACTATGCTACCGCACAGCCAGTTCCTGCGTGTCCTACAGCTCTCGACACTAGGTCAAGCACGACCGTATGCCATGGTTAAGGCGTTTTGATGCCTCTGGCCTCACCACCACAATGTTTGTCATCACCCGAGAGCCCGAACGGCCCTTAACTACAGCTCCACGACTCCAGAACATCCATAATTGCACACACGACGTGTCGCCGCACGGCCGGATCCTGTGCATCCTACGGCTCGACACCGAGTCCAGCACGCCCGTACACCATGGTTAAGCCATTTTGATGCCTCTCACCTCTCCACCATAGAGTTTTCCATCACCTGAGAGCCTAAAGGGCCCTTAACCACGGCTCCACGGCTGCAAAACTGCCATATTTGCACACACGACCATGCTGCCGCACGGTCAGTTCCAACGCGTCCTATGGCTCCCGGCACTAAGTCGAGCATGCCCGTACGCCATGGTTAAGGCATTTTGACACCTCTGGCCTCTCCAGCACAACGTTTGTTGCCGCCCGAGAACCCTAATGGCCCTTAACCATGGCTCCACAGCTCTAGAACTGCCATATTTGCACACACGACTATGCTACCGCACACCCGGTTCTTGCGTGTCCTACAGCTCTCGGCACTAGGTCAAGCACGACCGTATGCCATGGTTAAGGCATTTTGATGCCTTTGGCCTCACCACCATAATGTTTGTCATCACCCGAGAACCCGAAGGGCCCTTAACAACAGCTCCACGACTCCAAAACTTCCATATTTGCACACACAACTGTGCTGCCGCACAGCCGGATCCTGTGCATCCTACGGCTCTCGGCACCGGTTCAAGCACTCGTACCCCATGGTTAAGCCATTTTGATGCCTCTCACCTCTCTACCATAGAGTTTTCCATCACCTGAGAGCCTAAAGGGCCCTTAACCATGGTTCCACAGCTCCAAAACTGCCATATTTGCACACACGACCATGCTGCCGCACGGTCGGTTCCAACGCATCCTATGGCTCCCAGCACTGAGTCAAGCATGCCCGTACGCCATGGTTAAGGCATTTTGACACCTCTGCCCTCTCTACCATAGTGTTTGCCATCACTCGAGAGCCTGAACGCCCTTAACCTCGGCTCCACGGCTCTAGAACTACCATATTTGCACACACGACTTTGCTGCCACACGGCCGGTTCCTGCGCGTCCTACGGCTCCTCGCACCAAGTCAAGCACGCCATGCGCCATGGTTAAGGCGTTTTGACACCTCTGGCCTCTCCACCATAGCGTTTGTTGCCGCTCAAGAACCCAAATGGCCCTTAACCATGGCTCCACAGCTCTAGAACTGCCATATTTGCACACACGACTATACTGCCGCACAGTCGGTTCCTGCGTGTCCTACAGCTCTCGACACTAGGTCAAGCATGACTGTATGCCATGGTTAAGGCGTTTTGATGCATCTGGCCTCACCACCACAATGTTTGTCATCACCCGAGAGCCTGAACGGCCCTTAACTACAGCTCCATGACTCCAGAACATCCATAATTGCACACACGACTGTGCTACCGCACGGCCGGATCCTGTGCATCCTACGGCTCTCGGCACCGGGTCAAGCACGCCCGTACGCCATGGTTAAGCCATTTTGATGCCTCTCACCTCTCCACCATAGAGTTTTCCATCACCCGAGAGCCTGAAGGGCCCTTAACCACGGCTCCACGGCTCCGAAACTGCCTTATTTGCCCACACGACCATGCTGCCGCACGGTCAGTTCCAACGCGTCCTACGGCTCCTGGCACTGAGTCAAGCATGCCCGTACGCCATGGTTAAGGCATTTTGACACCTCTAGCCTCTCTACCATAGCGTTTTCCATCGCTTGAGAGCCTGAACAGCCCTTAACCTCGGCTCCACAGCTCCAGAACTGCCATATTTGCACACACGACTTTGCTGCCGCACGGCCGGTTCCTGCGCGTCCTACGGCTCCTCGCACCAAGTCAAGCATGCCCATGCACCATGGTTAAGGCATTTTGACACCTCTGGCCTCTCCAAAGATAGCGTTTGTTGCCGCCCGAGAACCCGAATGGCCCTTAACCATGGCTCCACAGCTCTAGAACCGCCATATTTGCACACACGACTATGCTACCGCACGCGGTCGGTTCCTGCGTGTCCTACAGCTCTCGACACTAGGTCAAGCATGACTGTATGCCATGGTTAAGGTGTTTTGATGCCACTGGCCTCACCACCACAATGTTTGTCATCACCCGAGAGCCTGAACGGCCCTTAACTATAGCTCCATGACTCCAGAACATCCATAATTGCACACACGACTGTGCTACCGCACGGCCGGATCTTGTGCATCCTACGGCTCTCGGCACCGGGTCAAGCACGCCCGTACGCCATGGTTAAGCCATTTTGATGCCTCTCACCTCTCCACCATAGAGTTTTCCATCACCCGAGAGCCTGAAGGGCCCTTAACCACGGCTCCACGGCTCCAAAACTGCCATATTTGCACACACGACCATGCTGCCGCACGGTCGGTTCCAACGCGTCCTATGGCTCCCGGCACTGAGTCAAGCATTCCCGTACGCCATGGTTAAGGCATTTTGACACCTCTGGCCTCTCTACCATAGCATTTGCCATCGCTCGAGAGCCTGAACGGCCCTTAACCTCGGCTCCACAGCTCTAGAACTGCCATATTTGCACACACGACTTTGCTGCCACGGCCGGTTCCTGCGCGTCCTATGGCTCCTCGCACCAAGTCAAGCACGCCCATGCGCAATGGTTAAGGCGTTTTGACACCTCTGGCCTCTCCACCATAGTGTTTGTTGCCGCCCGAGAACCCGAATATCCCTTAACCATGGCTCCACAGCTCTAGAACTGCCATACTTGCACACACGACTATGCTACCGCACAGCCAGTTCCTGCGTGTCCTACAGCTCTCGACACTAGGTCAAGCACGACCGTATGCCATGGTTAAGGCATTTTGATGCCTCTGGCCTCACCACCACAATGTTTGTCATCACCCGAGAGCCCGAACGGCCCTAAACTACAGCTCCACGACTCTAGAACATCCATAATTGCACACACGACTGTGCTGCCGCACGGCCGGATCCTGTGCATCCTACGGCTCTCGACACCGAGTCCAGCACGCCCGTACACCATGGTTAAGCCATTTTGATGCCTCTCACCTCTCCACCATAGAGTTTTCCATCACCTGAGAGCCTAAAGGGCCCTTAACCACGGCTCCACGTCTGCAAAACTGCCATATTTGCACACACGACCATGCTGCCGCACGGTCAGTTCCAACGCGTCCTATGGCTCCCGGCACTAAGTCAAGCATGCCCGTACGCCATGGTTAAGGCATTTTGACACCTCTGGCCTCTCCAGCACAATGTTTGTTGCCGCCCAAGAACCCGAATGGCCCTTAACCTTGGCTCCACAGCTCTAGAACTGCCATATTTGCACACACGACTATGCTACCGCACACCCGGTTCTTGCGTGTCCTACAGCTCTCGGCACTAGGTCAAGCACGACCGTATGCCATGGTTAAGGCATTTTGATGCCTTTGGCCTCACCACCATAATGTTTGTCATCACCCGAGAACCCGAAGGGCCCTTAACAATAACTCCACGACTCCAAAACTTCCATATTTGCACACACAACTGTGCTGCCGCACGGCCGGATCCTGTGCATCCTACGGCTCTCGGCACCGGTTCAAGCACTCGTACCCCATGGTTAAGCCATTTTGATGCCTCTCACCTCTCTACCATAGAGTTTTCCATCACCTGAGAGCCTAAAGGGCCCTTAACCATGGTTCCACAGCTCCAAAACTGCCATATTTGCACACACGACCATGCTGCCGCACGGTCGGTTCCAACGCATCCTATGGCTCCCAGCACTGAGTCAAGCATGCCCGTACGCCATGGTTAAGGCATTTTGACACCTCTGGCCTCTCTACCATAGCGTTTACCGTCACTCGAGAGCATGAACGGCCCTTAACCTTGGCTCCATGGCTCCAGAACTGCCATATTTGCACACACGACTTTGCTGCCGCACAGCCGGTTCCTGCGCGTCCTACGGCTCCTCGCACCAAGTCAAGCACGCCCATGCACCATGGTTAAGGCATTTTGACAACTCTGGCCTCTCCACCACAGCATTTGTTGCCACCCAAGAACCCGAATGGCCCTTAACCCTGGCTCCACAGCTCTAGAACTGCCATATTTGCACACACGACTATGCTACCGCACAGCCGGTTCCTGCGTGTCCTACAGCTCTCGGCACTAGGTCAAGCATGACCGTATGCCATAGTTAAGGCATTTTGACACCTCTGGCCTCACCACCACAATGTTTGTCATCACCCGAGAGCCCGAACGGCCCTTAACTACAGCTCCACGACTCCCAGCATCCATAATTGCACACACGACCGTCCGCCGCACGACCGGATCCCGTGCATCCTACGGCTCTCGGCACCGGGTCAAGCACGCCCGTACGCCATGGTTAAGCCATTTTGATGCCTCTCACCTCTCCACCATAGAGTTTTCCATCACTCGAGAGCCTGAAGGGCCCTTAACCACGGCTCCACGGCTCCAAAACTGCCTTATTTGCACACACGACCATGCTGCCGCACGGTCGGTTCCAACGCGTCCTATGGCTCCCAGCACTGAGTCAAGCATGCCCGTACACCATGGTTAAGGCATTTTGACACCTCTGGCCTCTCTACCATAGTGTTTGCCATTGCTCGAGAGCCTGAACGGCCCTTAACCTCGGCTCCACGGCTCCAGAACTGCCATATTTGCACACACGACTTTGCTGCCGCACGGCCGGTTCCTGCGCGTCCTACGGCTCCTCGCACCAAGTCAAGCATGCCCATGCACCATGGTTAAGGCATTTTGACACCTCGGCCTCTCCAAAGATAGCGTTTGTTGCCACCCGAGAACCCGAATGGCCCTTAACCATGGCTCCACAGCTCTAGAACTGCCATATTTGCACACACGACTATGCTACCGCACAGTCGGTTCCTGCGTGTCCTACAGCTCTCGACACTAGGGCAAGCATGACTGTATGCCATGGTTAAGGCGTTTTGATGCCTCTGGCCTCACCACCACAATGTTTGTCATCACCCGAGAGCCTGAACGGCCCTTAACTACAGCTCCATGACTCCAGAACATCCATAATTGCACACACGACTGTGCTGCCGCACGGCCGGATCCTGTGCATCCTACGGCTCTCGGCACCGGGTCAAGCACGCCCGTACGCCATGGTTAAGCCATTTTGATGCCTCTCACCTCTCCACCATAGAGTTTTCCATCACCCGAGAGCCTGAAGGGCCCTTAACCACGGCTCCACGGCTCCAAAACTGCCTTATTTGCCCACACGACCATGCTGCCGCACGGTCGGTTCTAACGCGTACTATGGCTCCCGGCACTGAGTCAAGCATGCCCGTACGCCATGGTTAAGGCATTTTGACACCTCTGGCCTCTCTACCATAGCGTTTACCGTCACTCGAGAGCATGAACGGCCCTTAACCTCGGCTCCATGGCTCCCGGAACGCCATATTTGCACACACGACTTTGCTGCCGCACGGCCGGTTCCTGCGCGTCCTACGGCTCCTCGCACCAAGTCAAGCACGCCCATGCACCATGGTTAAGGCGTTTTGACACCTCTGGCCTCTCCACCACAGCATTTGTTGCCGCCCAAGAACCCGAATGGCCCTTAACCATGGCTCCACAGCTCTAGAACTGCCATATTTGCACACACGACTATGCTACCGCACAGCCGGTTCCTGCGTGTCCTACAGCTCTCGGCACTAGGTCAAGCATGACCGTATGCCATAGTTAAGGCATTTTGACACCTCTGGCCTCACCACCACAATGTTTGTCATCACCCGAGAGCCCGAACGGCCCTTAACCACAGCTCCATGACTCCAGAACTTCCATATTTGCACACACAACTGTGCTGCCGCACGGCTGGATCCTGTGCATCCTATGGCTCTCGGCACCGGGTCAAGCATGCCCGTACGCCATGGTTAAGCCATTTTGATGCCTCTCACCTCTCCACCATAGACTTTTCCATCACCCGAGAGCTTGAAGGGCCCTTAACCACGGCTTCACGGCTCCAAAACTACCATATTTGCACACACAACCATACTGCCGTACGGTCGGTTCCAACGCGTCCTACGGCTCCTGGCACTGAGTCAAGCATGCCCGTACGCCATGGTTAAGGCATTTTGACACCTCTAGCCTCTCTACCATAGCGTTTTCCATCGCTCGAGAGCCTGAACGGCCCTTAACCTCGGCTCCACAGCTCCAGAACTGCCATATTTGCACACACGACTTTGCTGCCGCACGGCCGGTTCCTGCGCGTCCTACGGCTCCTCGCACCAAGTCAAGCATGCCCATGCACCATGGTTAAGGCATTTTGACACCTCTGGCCTCTCCAGCATAGCGTTTGTTGCCGCCCGAGAACCCAAATGGCCCTTAACCATGGCTCCACAGCTCTAGAACTGCCATATTTGCACACACGACTATGCTACCGCACAGCCGGTTCCTGCGTGTCCTACAGCTCTCGGCACTAGGTCAAGCATGACCGTATGCCATAGTTAAGGCATTTTGACACCTCTGGCCTCACCACCACAATGTTTGTCATCACCCAAGAGCCCGAACGGCCCTTAACCACAGCTCCATGACTCCAGAACTTCCATATTTGCACACACGACTGTGCTGCCGCACGGCTGGATCCTGTGCATCCTATGGCTCTCGGCACTGGGTCAAGCATGCCCGTACGCCATGGTTAAGCCATTTTGATGCCTCTCACCTCTCCACCATAGACTTTTCCATCACCCGAGAGCTTGAAGGGCCCTTAACCACGGCTTCACGGCTCCAAAACTACCATATTTGCACACACAACCATACTGCCGTACGGTCGGTTCCAACGCGTCCTACGGCTCCTGGCACTGAGTCAAGCATGCCCGTACGCCATGGTTAAGGCATTTTGACACCTCTAGCCTCTCTACCATAGCGTTTTCCATCGCTCGAGAGCCTGAACGGCCCTTAACCTCGGCTCCACAGCTCCAGAACTGCCATATTTGCACACACGACTTTGCTGCCGCACGGCCGGTTCCTGCGCGTCCTACGGCTCCTCGCACCAAGTCAAGCATGCCCATGCACCATGGTTAAGGCATTTTGACACCTCTGGCCTCTCCAGCATAGCGTTTGTTGCCGCCCGAGAACCCAAATGGCCCTTAACCATGGCTCCACAGCTCTAGAACTGCCATATTTGCACACACGACTATGCTACCGCACAGTCGGTTCCTGCGTGTCCTACAGCTCTCGACACTAGGTCAAGCATGACTGTATGCCATGGTTAAGGTGTTTTGATGCCTCTGGCCTCACCACCACAATGTTTGTCATCACCCGAGAGCCTGAACGGCCCTTAACTACAGCTCCATGACTCCAGAACATCCATAATTGCACACACGACTGTGCTACCGCACGGCCGGATCCTGTGCATCCTACGGCTCTCGGCACCGGGTCAAGCACGCCCGTACGCCATGGTTAAGCCATTTTGATGCCTCTCACCTCTCCACCATAGAGTTTTCCATCACCCGAGAGCCTGAAGGGCCCTTAACCACGGCTCCACGGCTCCAAAACTGCCTTATTTGCCCACACGACCATGCTGCCGCACGGTCGGTTCTAACGCGTCCTATGGCTCCCGGCACTGAGTCAAGCATGCCCGTACACCATGGTTAAGGCATTTTGACACCTCTGGCCTCTCTACCATAGCGTTTACCGTCACTCGAGAGCATGAACGGCCCTTAACCTCGGCTCCATGGCTCCAGAACTGCCATATTTGCACACACGACTTTGCTGCCGCACGGCCGGTTCCTGCGCGTCCTACGGCTCCTCGCACCAAGTCAAGCACGCCCATGCACCATGGTTAAGGCGTTTTGACACCTCTGGCCTCTCCACCACAGCATTTGTTGCCGCCCAAGAACCCGAATGGCCCTTAACCATGGCTCCACAGCTCTAGAACTGCCATATTTGCACACACGACTATGCTACCGCACAGCCGGTTCCTGCGTGTCCTACAGCTCTCGGCACTAGGTCAAGCATGACCGTATGCCATAGTTAAGGCATTTTGACACCTCGGCCTCACCACCACAATGTTTGTCATCACCCGAGAGCCCGAACGGCCCTTAACCACAGCTCCATGACTCCAGAACTTCCATATTTGCACACACGACTGTGCCGCGCACGGCCGGATCCCGTGCATCCTATGGCTCTCGACCGGGTCAAGCATGCCCGTACGCCATGGTTAAGCCATTTTGATGCCTCTCACCTCTCCACCACAGACTTTTCCATCACCCGAGAGCTTGAAGGGCCCTTAACCACGGCTTCACGGCTCCAAAACTACCATATTTGCACACACAACCATACTGCCGCACGGTCGGTTCCAACGCGTCCTACGGCTCTCGGCACCGAGTCAAGCATGCCCGTACGCCATGGTTAAGGCATTTTGACACCTCTAGCCTCTCTACCATAGCGTTTTCCATCGCTCGAGAGCCTGAACGGCCCTTAACCTCGGCTCCACGGCTCCAGAACTGCCATATTTGCACACACGACTTTGCTGCCACACGGCCGGTTCCTGCGCGTCCTACGGCTCCTCGCACCAAGTCAAGCATGCCCATGCACCTTGGTTAAGGCATTTCGACACCTCTGGCCTCTCCAGCATAGCGTTTGTTGCCGCCCGAGAACCCAAATGGCCCTTAACCATGGCTCCACAGCTCTAGAACTGCCATATTTGCACACACGACTATGCTACCGCACAGTCGGTTCCTGCGTGTCCTACAGCTCCCGATACTAGGTCAAGCACGACCGTATGCCATGGTTAAGGCGTTTTGATGCCTCTGGCCTCGCCACCACAACGCTTGTCATCACCCAAGAGCCCGAACGGCCCTTAACTACAGCTCCATGACTCTAGAACATCCATAATTGCACACACGACTGTGCTACCGCACGGCCGGTTCCTGCGTGTCCTACGGCTCTTGGCACCAGGTCAAGCATGCCTGTACACCATGGTTAAGCCAGTTTGATGCCTCTCACCTCTCCACCATAGAGTTTTCCATCACCCGAGAGCCTGAAGGGCCCTTAACCACGGCTCCACGGCTGTAAAACTGCCATATTTGCACACACGACCATGCTGCCGCACGGTCGGTTCCAACGCGTCCTATGGCTCCCGGCACTGAGTCAAGCATGCCCGTACGCCATAGTTAAGGCATTTTGACACCTCTGGCCTCTCTACCATAGCGTTTGCCATCGCTCGAGAGCCTGAACGGCCCTTAACCTCGGCTCCACTGCTCCAGAACTGCCATATTTGCACGCACGACTTTGCTGCCACGGCCGGTTCCTGCGCGTCCTACGGCTCCTCGCACCAAGTCAAGCACGCCCATGCGCCATATTTAAGGTGTTTTGACACCTCTGGCCTCTCCACCATAGTGTTTGTTGCCGCCCGAGAACCCGAATGGCCCTTAACCATGGCTCCACAGCTCTAGAACTGCCATATTTGCACACACGACTATGCTACCGCACAGCCGGTTCCTGCGTGTCCTACAGCTCTCGACACTAGGTCAAGCACGACCGTATGCCATGGTTAAGGAGTTTTGATGCCTCTGGCCTCACCACCACAATGTTTGTCATCACCGAGAGCCCGAACGGCCCTGAACTACAGCTCCACGACTCTAGAACATCCATAATTGCACACACGACTGTGCTGCCACACGGCCGGATCCTATGCATCCTACGGCTCTCGACACCGAGTCCAGCACGCCCGTACACCATGGTTAAGCCATTTTGATGCCTCTCACCTCTCCACCATAGAGTTTTCCATCACCTGAGAGCCTAAAGGGCCCTTAACCACGGCTCCACGGCTGCAAAACTGCCATATTTGCACACACGACCATGCTGCCGCACGGTCAGTTCCAACGCGTCCTATGGCTCCCGGCACTAAGTCAAGCATGCCCGTACGCCATGGTTAAGGCATTTTGACACCTCCGTCACTCCCGAGGCTCTCCATGGCTCCCGGACAACGTTTGTTGCTGCCCGAGAACCCGCCCTTAACCATGGCTCCACAGCTCTAGAACTGCCATATTTGCACACACGACTATGCTACCGCACAGCCGGTTCCTGCGTGTCCTACAGCTCTCGACACTAGGTCAAGCACGACCGTATGCCATGGTTAAGGCGTTTTGACGCCTCTGGCCTCACCACCACAATGTTTGTCATCACCCGAGAGCCCGAACAGCCCTTAACTACAGCTCCACGACTCCAGAACATCCATAATTGCACACACGACTGTGCTGCCGCACGACCGGATCCTGTGCATCCTACGGTTCTCGGCACCGGGTCAAGCACGCCCGTACGCCATGGTTAAGCCATTTTGATGCCTCTCACCTCTCCGCCATAGAGTTTTCCATCACCCTAGAGCCTGAAGGGCCCTTAACCACGGCTCCATGGCTCCAAAACTGCCATATTTGCACACACGACCATGCTGCCGCACCGTCGGTTCCAACGCGTCCTATGGCTCCCGGCACTGAGTCAAGCATGTGTCGATTACGGATAACCAGCAGTCTACCACGGGGTATCCCACGGTAGTAGAATTGCGGTGAAGGTGCGGGAGAATACGAACTAGACGTGCAACAGAGGACAGAACACACGGTTTAGCCAGGTTCGGGCCGCTAAGAAGTGTAATACCCTACGTCCTGCTCTCTGTTGAGTTGTATTGATTTGATCTGAGATGCCCCAAACCACGGAGGTTTGGGTTATAAGAGAGACCGTAGAGATCTGCTCCATATTCCGTTGTCCGCTAAAGGACCTCTGCCCCTCCTTATATATGCCGAAGGGACAAAGTTACAAGTAGAATAGCCTATTTGGTACTAACACTAATCCGTGCAGAGCACGTCGTGTGTCGCACATCTTCGTCTTGGACTGGGCCGTCTTCGGCGGTGAGGCCCAAAGATAGCCACGAGGGTATATGGGGGTCATATCCCCACAGCTAGTCCCCGAGCACCAAGTATCTTGAGGGAGTCATTGTCTTGACCTAAGCCGAGCAGTGTAGATGCAGACCACGTAGTGCCAACCAGCGAGGAGGTCGACCACGTAGTGCTGACCAGCGAAGATGCTGACCACATAGTGCTGACCAGTGATGATGCTGACCACATATTGCTGACCAGTGATGATGCTGACCACATAGTGCTGACCAGTTTCATCCCGAGCAGTTCGTAAGTCTGCTGTTGACCACCGCTTCTGTAAAGGAAGATGATCTGTCGAAAGATACATGATGCTCTAAGAAAAAAGAAAAAACTTTTCATGTCCTGAGACGTGGGCCCACGTTAACACGTGATATGGAGTATCACTGAATGCTAACATGAGCAATCCGCATAGGTAAGGCTACCGAACCAAGAACAGAAGATAGGCCCCAGTCACCGCGAGGTGACGTGGGCCCACGTAGTCCCCAAGCTCGATAGAAGATAGAATATGTTGTATTGAGGTTTTAAGAAAAAACTCAACATAACACTAACTAGTCCGTAGTCAGTGCCAAGTGACAAGTCGACGCGTAGTCCCCAGGCGATTCCTGGACGGAGCACAGGCTCGATCGGGTCGAGGGACACTGAGAACCACTGGTCCGTAGACACCGCTGGGTGGAAAGTCGAATCCATAGTCCCAAGATATGGAGCCGAGGCAATGAAGATGAGTCCCCGAGTAGCACAGTCAGAGACGAGACTTCACGGTGCGTGGCACCAGGCCGAGGCGATGACGACGAGCCCCCGAGCAGCACGGTCGGAGACGAGACTTCATGGTGCATGGCACCGAGCTGAGGACGGAGGCGAGGCTGTGTGGTGCATAGCACCGAGCCGAGGCGATGACGACGAGTCCCCGAGCAACACGGTCGGAGATGAGACATCATGGTGCGTGGCACCGAGCCGAGGACAAAGGCGAGGCTGTGTGGTGCATAGCACCGAGTCGAGCGATGACGACGAGTCCCCGAGCAGCACGGTCGGAGACGAGACTTCACTGTGCGTGGCACCAAGCCGAGGACAAAGGCGAGGCTGTGTGGTGCATAGCACTGAGCCGAGGCGAGGCTGTGTGGTGCATAACACCGAGCCGAGGCGATGAAGATGAGTCCCCGAGCAACACGGTCGAAGACGAGACTTCACAGTGCGTGGCACCGAGCTGAGGACGAAGGCGAGGCTGTGTGGTGCATGGCACCAAGCCGTCGGACCAACTGGTTGGACACAAAGTCCGAGTGCCAGGTGGTATGACCATCTGGACGATGATCCTTGATCGAGTCCCCAAGCGTATGAAGTATGTTTGGCAACTGAACCTTGTCCCTGAAAAATAAACATGAAGGGCGGTAGTATATGATGTGCAAAAAATCAATGGTTGATGTATTTTTAGGTAGACATGTTAAGCCGGTGAAAACATATATGCCATTTTGAAGTATGCAAAGTCTTGATTTGCAAAAAATTATGTCGACAATTAAGTTTTGCCCCCACCCTCGAAGCAAGCTAACTCTGTCGGGTGACAAAGGGATGCACTAGTGAACAGCGCGGGACGCCAGGATCACTAGGTACAATCCTAGGTACCTTTAGAGAGCGACTGCCGAATCTCCTAGTGCCATGTAGCGTGGAGCTGTAACATATCGTAAGAGGATCGAGACAGTGTCTTGTCAAGCCGTTCTCGGTGGGTAGGAAACAAAGTTTAATTGTGACTTATGCAGGGCGCATGTATGATAGATTGGTGCACGGACGCAAAACTGTAACAGGAAAAAAGAACGAAGAATAAACTTTATTAATTCTTGAAGAAACTTAGCTTGTCTTTGGAGACATGTTGCTGTTGTGGTCAAGCAGATAGACGTGGTCGATCTGTAGTCTGCTCGACATGGTGCTTACGGACGTGGCTCAGACAACTTGCTTGGCTCGCTTCGGACGGCTGCGGGTCGACGAGACATGGAGCAGCCTCATGGGAGCAACGAATCTACATATCGTTCGGCGCAGAACGACGACGAGCAGAATCCTAGCAAATAATCAAGTATATATAGATACCCGAATACATGTATATATAAATATATTTATGTATATACATAGATATATTGTAGGTAGATACGAGAACACATATCGAATACTGACTTAGCTTTGTCGTATGCCGAGCAGGATGTTGTCGAACGGAGATCGACTCCCATGTAGTAGATGCGTTCATGCTCTAGCTCGCTTGCTCTTGGTTTGCCGTAAATGTACGCACAAAGTATGCTTGTATGTCTACGATGCGTCCGCATATGCATGTATCAGGATTGGCTGGAGTCCTATACCACCACGTTATCATGGTGATGTACATCACGTGCGGCTGGCTTGCTTTGTGATCGGATCCAACTGGAAGTCGGAGTTGAATTCGGGAATTCGACGGGATGGACACGCCGCACACCACAAGGTTGCTTGATGTTGTACGCTCGGTGGTGAACGGGCCACGACCAGATTTGGATCTGGGCGGCTTAAGCAGTGGTCGGCCCGCAATCAGATTTGAATCTGAGCAGCTCGTGTGGTCGATACGACTCGTATGTCCGCGCCGACGATGATGAACAGTGGTGAAGCTGTCCTCAGCAGATCAATGTGGATCGATCTGCCAAGGAAGCTGCCAATGAGTTGCAGACGACCCCAGGAGGGATCCCGAGATCAAACTTGTCGGCGAAGTGGTCGATGATGTTGGTGCAGAAGTGGGCCGCACCGTCTCCATGACTCCGGTGGTCGTCGCTACACCGGTGGTCGATGAACGCGCTGGCGGTGAAGGCCAGACCAGCCTCGAACTCCATGGAAGCCGAGAAGAAAAAACCATCTAGTTCGCCTATAAATCTGCGCGCACACCCCCTACCTGGCATGCCACTGTCGATTACGGATAACCGACAGTCTACCACGGGGTATCCCACGGTAGTAGAACTGCGGTGAAGGTGCGGGAGAATACGAACTAGATGTGCAACAGAGGACAGAACACACGGTTTACCCAGGTTCGGGCCGCTAAGAAGCGTAATACCCTACGTCCTGCTCTCTGTTGAGTTGTATTGATTTGATCTGAGATGCCCCAAACCACCGAGGTTTGGGTTACAAGAGAGACCGTAGAGATCTGCTCCATATTCCGTTGTCCGCTAAAGGACCTCTGCCCCTCCTTATATATGCCAAAGGGACAAAGTTACAAGTAGAATAGAGTATTTGGTACTAATACTAATCCGTGCGGAGCACGTCGTGTGTCGCACGTCTTCGTCTTGGACTGGGCCGTCTTTGACGGTGAGGCCCAAAGATAGCCGCGAGGGTATATGGGGGTCATATCCCCACAGCATGCCCGTACGCCATGGTTAAGGCATTTTGACACCTCTGGCCTCTCTACCATAGCATTTGCCGTCGCTCGAGAGCCTGAACAGCCCTTAACCTCGGCTCCACGGCTCCAGAACTGCCATATTTGCACACAAGACTTTGCTGCCGCACAGCCGGTTCCTGCGCGTCCTACGGCTCCTCGCACCAAGTCAAGCACGCCCATGCACCATGGTTAAGGTGTTTTGACACCTCTGGCCTCTCCACCACAGTATTTGTTGCTACCCAAGAACCCGAATGGCCCTTAACCATGGCTCCACAGCTCTAGAACTGCCATATTTGCACACACGACTATGCTACCGCACAGCAGGTTCCTGTGTGTCCTACAGCTCTCGACACTAGGTCAAGCACAACCGTATGCCATAGTTAAGGCATTTTGATGCCTCTGGCCTCAGCACCACCATGTTTGTCATCACCTAAGAGACTGAACGGCCCGTAACCACAGCTCGATGACTCCAGAACTTCCATATTTGCACACACGATTGTGCTGCCGCACGGCCGGATCCTGTGCATCCTATGGCTCTTGGCACTGGGTCAAGCATGCCCGTACGCCATGGTTAAGCCATTTTGATGTTTCTCACCTCTCCACCATAGAGTTTTCCATCACCCGAGAGCCTGAAGGGCCCTTAACCATGGCTCCACAGCTCCAAAACTGCCATATTTGCACACACAACCATGCTGCAGCACGGTCGGTTCCAACGCGTCCTATGGCTCCCGGCACTGAGTCAAGCAAGCCCGTACGCCATGGTTAAGGCATTTTGACACCTCTGGCCTCTCTACCATAGCGTTTGCCATAGCTTGAGAGCCTGAACGGCCCTTGACCTCGGCTCCATGGCTCTAGAACTGCCATATTTGCACACACGACTTTGCTGCCGCACGGCCGGTTCCTGCGCGTCCTACGGCTCCTCGCACCAAGTCAAGCACGCCCATGTGCCATGGTTAAGGCATTTTGACACCTCTGGCCTCTCCACCACAGCATTTATTGCCGCCCGAGAACCTGAATCTCACTTAACCATGGCTCCACAGCTCTAGAACTGCCATATTTGCACATACGACTATGCTACCGCACAACCGGTTCCTGTGTGTCCTACAGCTCTCGACACTAGTTCAAGCACGACCGTATGCCATGGTTAAGGCATTTTGACGCCTCTAGCCTCACCACCACAATGTTTGTCATCACCCGAGAGCCCGAACGGCCCTTAACTACAGCTCCACGACTCCAGAACATCCATAATTGCACACACGACTGTGCTGCCGCACGGCCGGATCCTGTGCATCCTACGGCTCTCGGCACCGGGTCAAGCACGCCGTACGCCATGGTTAAGCCATTTTGATGCCTCTCACCTCTCCGCCATAGAGTTTTCCATCACCCGAGAGCCTGAAGGGCCCTTAACCACGGCTCCACGGCTGCAAAACTGCCATATTTGCACACACGACCATGCTGCCGCACGGTTGGTTCCAACGCGTCCTATGGCTCCCGAAACTGAGTCAACCATGCCCGTACGCCATGGTTAAGCATTTTGACTCCTCTGGCCTCTCTACCATAGTGTTTGCCATAGCTCACGAGCCTGAACGGCCCTTAACCTCGGCTCCACGGCTCCAGAACTGCCATATTTGCCCACATGACTTTGCTACCGTACGGCTGGTTCCTGCGCGTCCTACGGCTCCTGGCACCAAGTAAAGCATGCCCATGCGCCATGGTTAAGGCATTCTGACACCTCGGGCCTCTCCAGCACAGTGTTTGTTGCCGCCCGAAAACATGACTATGCTACCGCACAGCCGGTTCTTGCGTGTCCTATAGCTCTCGGCACTAGGTCAAGCACGACCGTATGCCATGGTTAAGGCATTTTGACACCTCTGGCCTCACCCCCATAATGCTTGTGGTCACCCGAGAGCCCGAATGGCCCTTAACAACAGCTCCACGACTCTAGAACTTCCACATTTGCACACACGACTGTGCTATCGCATGGTCGGATCCTGTGCATCCTACGGTTCTCGGCACCGGTTCAAGCACGCTCGTACCCGATGGTTAAGCCATTTTGATGCCTCTCACCTCTCCACCATAGAGTTTTCCATCACCCAAGAGCCTGAAGGGCCCTTAACCACGGCTCCACGACTCCAAAACTACCATATTTGCACACACGACCATGCTGCCGCATGGTCGGTTCCAACGCGTCCTATGGCTCCCGGCACTGAGTCAAGCATGCCCGTACGCCATGGTTAAGGAATTTTGACACCTCTGGCCCCTCTACCATAGCGTTTGCCATCGCTCGAGAGCCCGAACGGCTCTTAACCTCGGCTCCAGGCTCCAGAACTGCCATATTTGCACACACGACTTTGCTGCCGCACGGTCGGTTCCTGCGCGTCATACGACTCCTCGCACCAAGTCAAGCACGCCCATGCGCCATGGTTAAGGCATTTTGACACCTCTGGCCTCTCCACCACAGCATTTATTGCCGCCTGAGAACCTGAATGGCCCTTAACCATAGCTCCACAGCTCTAGAACTGCCATATTTGCACATACGACTATGCTACCGCACAACCGGTTCCTGTGTGTCCTACAACTCTCGACACTAGGTCAAGCACGAACATATGCCATGGTTAAGGCATTTTGACGCCTCCAGCCTCACCACCGCAATGTTTGTCATCACCCAAGAGCCCGAACGGCCCTTAACTACAGCTCCACGACTCCAAAACATCCATAATTGCACACACAACTGTGCTGCCGCACGGCCGGATCCTGTGCATCCTACGGCTCTTGGCACCGGGTCAAGCACGCCGTACGCCATGGTTAAGCCATTTTGGTGCCTCTCACCTCTCCGCCATAGAGTTTTCCATGACCCGAGAGCCTGAAGGGCCCTTAACCACGGCTCCACGGCTGCAAAACTGCCATATTTGCACACACGACCATGCTGCCGCACGGTTGGTTCCAACGCGTCCTATGGCTCCCGGCACTGAGTCAAGCATGCCCGTACGCCATGGTTAAGGCATTTTGACTCCTCTGGCCTCTCTACCATAGTGTTTCCCATAGCTCACGAGCCTGAACGGCCCTTAACCTCGGCTCCACGGCTCCAGAACTGCCATATTTGCACACACGACTTTGCTGCCGCACGGCTGGTTCCTGCGCGTCCTACGGCTCCTGGCACCAAGTAAAGCACGCCCATGCGCCATGGTTAAGGCATTTTGACACCTCGGGCCTCTCCAGCACAGTGTTTATTGCCGCCCGAGAACCCGAATGGCCCTTAACCATGGCTCCACAGCTCTAGAACTACCATATTTGCACACACGACTATGCTACCGCACAGCCGGTTCTTGCGTGTCCTACAGCTCTCGGCACTAGGTCAAGCATGACCGTATGCCATGGTTAAGGCATTTTGACACCTCTGGCCTCACCACCATAATGTTTGTGGTCACCCGAGAGCCCGAATGGCCCTGAACAACAGCTCCACGACTCTAGAACTTCCACATTTGCACACACGACTGTGCTGTCGCACGGTCGGATCCTGTGCATCCTACGGCTCTCGGCACCGGTTCAAGCACACTCGTACCCCATGGTTAAGCCATTTTGATGCCTCTCACCTCTCCACCATAGAGTTTTCCATCACCCAAGAGCCTGAAGGGCCCTTAACCACGGCTCCACGACTCCAAAACTACCATATTTGCACACACGACCATGCTGCCGCATGGTCGGTTCCAACGCATCCTATGGCTCCCGGCACTGAGTCAAGCATGCCCGTACGCAATGGTTAAGGCATTTTGACACCTCTGGCCTCTCTACCATAGCGTTTGCCGTCGCTCGAGAGCCTGAACGGCCCTTAACCTCGGCTCCACGGCTCCAGAACTGCCATATTTGCACACACGACTTTGCTGCCGCACGGCCGGTTCATGCGCGTCATTCGGCTCCTCGCACCAAGTCAAGCACGCCCATGCGCCACAGTTAAGGCATTTTAACACCTCTGGCCTCTCCACCACAGCGTTTGTTGCCACCCGAGAACCCGAATGGCCCTTAACCATGGCTCCACAGCTCTAGAACTGCCATATTTGCACACACGACTATGCAACCTCACAGCCGGTTCCTGCGTGTCCTACAGCTCTCGACACTAGGTCAAGCACGACCGTATGCCATGTTTAAGGCGTTTTGACGCCTCTAGCCTCACCACCACAATGTTTGTCATCACCCGAGAGCCCGAACGGCCCTTAACTACAGCTCCACGACTAAAAAACATCCATAATTGCACACATGACTGTGCTGCCGCACGGCCGGATCCTGTGCATCCTACGGCTCTCGGCACCGGGTCGAGCACGCCCATACGCCATGGTTAAGCCATTTTGATGCCTCTCACCTCTCCACCATAGAGTTTTCCATCACCTGAGAGCCTGAAGGGCCCTTAACCACGGCTCCACGGCTCCAAAACTGCTTTATTTGCACACACGACCATGCTGCCGCACGGTCGGTTCCAACGCATCCTATGGCTCCCGGCACTGAGTCAAGCATGCCCGTACACCATGGTTAAGGCATTTTGACACCTCTGGCCTCTCTACCATAGTGTTTGCCATCGCTCGAGAGCCTGAACGGCCCTTCACCTCGGCTCCACGGCTCCAGAACTGCCATATTTGCACACATGACTTTGCTGCCGCACGGCCGGTTCCTGCGCGTCCTACGGCTCCTCGCACCAAGTCAAGCATGCCCATGCGCCATGGTTAAGGCGTTTTGACACCTCTGGCCTCTCCACCATAGCATTAATTGCCGCTCGAGAACCCGAATGGCCCTTAACCATGGCTCGACAGCTCTAGAACTGCCATATTTGCACACACGACTATGCTACCGCACGGCCGGTTCCTGCATGTCCTACAGCTCTCGGCACTAGGTCAAGCATGACCGTATGCCATAGTTAAGACGTTTTGACACCTCTGGCCTCACCACCACCATGTTTGTCATCACCCGAGATCCCGAGCGGCCCTTAACCATAGCTCCATGACTCCAGAACTTCCATATTTGTACACACGACTGTGCTGCCGCACGGCCGGATCCTGTGCATCCTATGGCTCTCGGCACTGGGTCAAGCATGCCCGTACACCATGGTTAAGCCATTTTGATGCCTCTGACCTCTCCACCATAGAGTTTTCCATCACCCGAGAGCCTGAAGGACCCTTAACCACGGCTCCACGGCTCCAAAACTGCCATATTTGCACACACAACCATGCTACCGCACGGTCGGTTCCAACGCGTCCTATGGCTCCTGGCACTGAGTCAAGCAAGCCCATACGCCATGGTTAAGGCATTTTGACACCTTTGGCCTCTCTACCATAGCGTTTGCCATAGCTTGAGAGCCTGAACGGCCCTTAACCTCGGCTCCACGGATCTAGAACTGCCATATTTGCACACACAACTTTGCTGCCGCACGGCCGGTTCCTGCGCGTCCTACGGCTCCTGGCACCAAGTAAAGCACGCCCATGTGCCATGGTTAAGGCGTTTTGACACCTCTGGCCTCTTTAGCACAGTGTTTGTTGCCGCCCGAGAACCCGAATGGCCCTTAACCATGGCTCCATAGCTCTAGAACTGCCACATTTGCACACACGACTATGCTACCGTACAGCCGGTTCCTGCGTGTCCTACAACTCTTGACACTAGGTCAAGCACAACCGTATGCCATGGTTAAGGCATTTTGACGCCTCTGGCCTCACCACCACAATGTTTGTCATCACCCGAGAGCCCGAACGGCCCTTAACTACAGCTCCACAACTCTAGAACATCCATAATTGCACACACGACTGTGCTGCCGCACGGCCAGATCCTGTGCATCCTACGGCTCTCGGCACCGGGTCAAGCACACCCGTACGCCATGGTTAAGCCATTTTGATGCCTCTCACCTCTCCACCATAGAGTTTTCCATCACTCGAGAGCCTGAAGGGCCCTTAACCATGGCTCCATGACTCCAAAACTGCCATATTTGCACACATGACCATGCTGCCGCACGGTCGGTTCCAACGCGTCCTATGGCTCCCGGCACTGAGTCAAGCATGCCTGTACGCCATGGTTAAGGCATTTTGACACCACTGGCCTCTCGACCATAGCATTTGCCATCGCTCGAGAGCCTGAACAGCCCTTAACCTCGGCTCCACGGCTCCAGAACTGCCATATTTGCACACATGACTTTGCTGCCGCATGGCCGGTTCCTGCGCGTCCTACGGCTCCTCGCACCAAGTCAAGCATGCCCATGCGCCATGGTTAAGGTGTTTTGACACCTCTGGCCTCTCCACCACAGCATTTGTTGCCGCCTGAGAACCCAAATGGCCCTTAACCATGGCTCCACAGGTCTAGAACTGCCATATTTGCACACACGATTATGCTACCGCACAGCCGGTTCCTGCGTGTCCTACAGCTCTCGGCACTAGTTCAAGCATGACCGTATGCCATAGTTAAGGCATTTTGATGCCTCTAGCCTCACCACCACAATGTTTGTCATCACCCGAGAGCCCGAACGGCCCTTAACCACAGCTCCATGACTCCAGAACTTCCATATTTGCACACACGACTGTGCTGCCACACGGCCGGATCCTGTGCATCCTATGGCTCTCGGCACTGGGTCAAGCATGCCCGTACACCATGGTTAAGCCATTTTGATGCCTCTGACCTCTCCACCATAGAGTTTTCCATCACCCGAGAGCCTGAAGGACCCTTAACCACGGCTCCACGGCTCCAAAACTGCCATATTTGCACACACAACCATGCTACCGCACGGTCGGTTCCAACGCGTCCTATGGCGCCTGGCACTGAGTCAAGCAAGCCCATACGCCATGGTTAAGGCATTTTGACACCTTTGGCCTCTCTACCATAGCGTTTGCCATAGCTTGAGAGCCTGAACGGCCCTTAACCTCGGCTCCACGGATCTAGAACTGCCATATTTGCACACACGACTTTGCTGCCGCACGGCCGGTTCCTGCGCGTCCTACGGCTCCTGGCACCAAGTAAAGCACGCCCATGTGCCATGGTTAAGGCGTTTTGACACCTCTGGCCTCTTTAGCACAGTGTTTGTTGCCGCCCGAGAACCCGAATGGCCCTTAACCATGGCTCCACAGCTCTAGAACTGCATATTTGCACACACGACTATGCTACCGCACAGCCGGCTCCTGCATGTCCTACAGCTCTCGGCACTAAGTTAAGCACGACCGTATGCCATGGTTAAGGCATTTTGACACCTCTGGCCTCACCACCACAATGTTTGTCATCACCCGAGAGCCCGAACGGCCCTTAACAACAGCTCCACGACTCCAGAACTTCCATATTTGCACACACGACTGTGCTGCCGCACGGCCGGATCCTTTGCATCACCCTAAACCCTAAACCCTAAACCCTAAACCCAAGAGGCCACGAATATGGAAGTTCTGGAGTCGTCGAGCTGTTGTTAAGGGCCGTTCGGGCTCTCGGGTGATGACAAACATTGTGGTGGTGAGGCCAGAGGTGTCAAAATGCCTTAACCATGGCATACGGTCGTGCTTGACTTAGTGCCGAGAGCTGTAGGACACGCTGGAACTGGCTGTGCGGTAGCATAGTCGTGTGTGCAAATATGGCAGTTCTAGAGCATTGGAGCCATGGTTAAGGGCCATTCGGGTTCTCGGGCGGCAACAAACGCTGTGCTGAAGAGGCCAGAGGTGTCAAAACGCCTTAACCATGGTGCATGGGCGTGCTTTACTTGGTGCCAGGAGATGTAGGACGCGCCGGAACTGGCCGTGCGGCAGCAAAGTCGTGTGTGCAAATATGGCGCCTGAGCCGTGGAGCCGAGGTTAAGGGCCGTTCGGGCTCTCGAGCGACGGCAAACGCTATGGTAGAGAGGCCAGAGGTGTCAAAATGCCTTAACCATGGCGTACGGGTATGCTTGACTCAGTGCCGGGAGCCATAGGACGCATTGGAACCGACCGTGCGGCAGCATGGTCGTGCGAGCAAATATGGCAGTTTTGGAGCCGTGGAGCCGTGGTTAAATGCCCTTCAGGCTCTCGGGTGATGGAAAACTCTATGGTGGAGAGGTAAGAGGCATCAAAATGGCTTAACCATGGAATACGAGCGTGCTTGACCCGGTGCCGAGAGCCGTAGGATGCACAGGATCCGGCCGTGTGGCAGCACAGTCATGTGTGCAATTGTGGATGTTCTAGAGTCGTGGAGCTGTAGTTAAGGGCCATTCGGGCTCTCGGGTGATGACAAACATTGAGGTGGTGAGGCCAGAGGCATGAAAACGCCTTAACCATGGCATACAGTCATGCTTGACCTAGTGTTGAGAGCTGTAGGATACGCAGGAACCGGCTGTGCGGTAGCATAGTCGTGTGTGCAAATATGGCAGTTCTAGAGCTGTGGAGCCATGGTTAAGGGCCATTCGGGTTCTCGGGTGGCAACAAACGCTATGCTAGAGAGGCTAGAGGTGTCTAAATGCCTTAACCATGGTGCATGGGCGTGCTTGACTTGGTGCGAGGAGCCGTAGGACGCGCAGGAACCGGCCGTGCGGCAGCAAAGTCGTGTGTGCAAATATGGCAGTTCTGGAGCCATGGAGCCGAGGTTAAGGGCCATTCAGGCTCTCAAGCTGTGGAAAACGCTATGGTAGAGAGGCTAAAGGTGTCAAAATGCCTTAACCATGGCGTATGTTCATGCTTGACTCAGTGCCAGGAGCCATAGGACGCGTTGGAACCGACCGTGCGGTAGCATGGTTGTGTGTGCAAATATGGCAGTTTTGGAGTCGTGGAGCCGTGGTTAAGGGCCCTTCAGGCTCTCGGGTCATGGAAAACTCTATGGTGGAGAGGTGAGAGGCATCAAAATGGCTTAACCATGGCATACGGGCATGCTTGACCCAGTGCCGAGAGCCATAGGATGCACAGGATCGGGCCGTGTGGCAGCACAGTCGTGTGTGCAAATATGGAAGTTCTGGAGTCATGGAGCTGTGGTTAAGGGCCATTCGGGCTCTCGGGTGATGACAAACATTGTGGTGGTGAGGCCAGAGGCATCAAAATGCCTTAACTATGGCATACGGTCGTGCTTGAACTAGAGCCGAGAGCTGTAGGACACGCAGGAACCGGCTTTGCGGTAGCATAGTCGTGTGTGCAAATATGGCTGTTCTAGAGCTGTGGAGCCATGGTTAAGGGCCATTCGGGTTCTCGGGCGGCAACAAATGCTGTGGTGGAGAGGCCAGAGGTGTCAAAACGCCTTAACCATGGCGCATGGGCGTGCTTGACTTGGTGCGAGGAGTCGTAGGACGCGCAGGAACCGGCTGTGCTGCAGCAAAGTCGTGTGTGCAAATATGGCAGTTCTGGAGCTGTGGAGCCGATGTTAAGGGCCATTCAGGCTCTTGAGCTATGGCAAACGCTATGATAGAGAGGCCAGAGGTATCAAAATGCCTAAACCACGGCGTACGGGCATGCTTGACTCGGTGTCAGGAGCCATAGGACGCGTTGGAACCGACCGTGCGGCAGCATGGTTGTGTGTGCAAATATGGCAGTTTTGGAGCCGTGGAGCCATGGTTAAGGGCCCTTCAGGCTCTCGGGTGATGGAAAACTCTATGGTGGAGAGGTAAGAGGCATCAAAATGGCTTAACCATGGTGTACGGACATGCTTGACCCAGTGCCGAGAGCCATAGGATGCACAGGATCTGGCCGTGCGGCAGCACAGTCGTGTGTGCAAATATGGAAGTTCTGGAGTCATGGAGCTATGGTTAAGGGCCGTTCGGGATCTCGGGTGATGACAAACATGGTGGTGGTGAGGCCAGAGGCATCAAAATGCCTTAACTATGGCATACGGTCGTGCTTGACCTAGTGTCGAGAGCTGTAGGACATGCAGGAACTGGCTGTGCGGTAGCATAGTCGTGTGTGCAAATATGGCAGTTCTAGAGCTGTCGAGCCATGGTTAAGGGCCATTCGAGTTCTCGGGCGGCAATAAATGCTGTGGTGGAGAGGCCAGAGGTGTCAAAATGCCTTAACCATGGCGCATGGGCATGCTTGACTTGGTGCGAGGAGCCGTAGGACGCGCAGGAACCGGCCGTGCGGCAGCAAAGTCGTGTGTGCAAATATGGCAGTTCTGGAGCCGTGGAGCCGAGGTTAAGGGCCGTTCAGGCTCTCGAGCGACGGCAAACGCTATGGTAGAGAGGCCAGAGGTGTCAAAATGCCTTAACCATGGTGTACGGGCATGCTTGACTCAGTGCCGGGAGCCATAGGACGCGTTGGAACCGACCATGCGGCAGCATGGTTGTGTCTGGCAATATGGTAGTTTAGGAGTCGTGGAGCCGTGGTTAAGGGCCCTTCAGGCTCTCGGGTGATGGAAAACTCTATGGTGGAGAGGTGAGAGGCATCAAAATGGCTTAACCATGGGGTACGAGCGTGCTTGAACCGGTGCCGAGAGCCGTAGGATGCACAGGATCCGACCGTGCGACAGCACAGTCGTGTGTGCAAATGTGGAAGTTCTAGAGTCGTGGAGCTGTTGTTAAGGGCCATTCGGGCTCTCGGGTGACCACAAACATTATGGTGGTGAGGCCAGAGGTGTCAAAATGCCTTAACCATGGCATACGGTCATGCTTGACCTAGTGCCGAGAGCTGTAGGACACACAAGAACTGGCTGTGCGGTAGCATAGTCGTGTGTGCAAATATGGCAGTTCTAGAGCTGTGGAGCCATGGTTAAGGGCCATTCGGGTTCTCGTGCGGCAACAAACACTATGCTGGAGAGGCCCGAGGTGTCAAAACGCCTTAACCATGGCGCATGGGCGTGCTTGACTTGGTGCCAGGAGCCGTAGGACGCGCAGGAACCGGCTGTGTGGTAGCAAAGTCGTGTGTGCAAATATGGCAGTTCTGGAGCTGTGGAGCCGAGGTTAAGGGCTGTTCAGGCTCTCGAGCAATGGCAAACGCTATGGTAGAGAGGCCAGAGGTGTCAAAATGCCTTAACCATGGCGTACAAGCATGCTTGACTCAGTGCCGGGAGCCATAGGACGCATTGGAACCGACCGTGCGGCAGCATGGTCGTGTGTGCAAATATGGCAGTTTTATAGCCGTGGAGCCGTGGTTAAGGGCCCTTCAGGCTCTCGGGAGATGGAAAACTCTATGGTGGAGAGGTGAGAGGCATCAAAATGGCTTAACCATGGCGTACGGGCGTGCTTGACCCGGTGCCGAGAGCCGTTGGATGCACAGGATCCGGCCGAGCGGCAGCACAGTCGTGTGTGCAATTATGGATGTTCTGGAGTCGTGGAGCTGTAGTTAAGGGCCATTCGGGCTCTCGAGTGATGACAAACATTGTGGTGGTGAGGCTAGAGGCATCAAAATGCCTTAACCATGGCATATGGTCGTGCTTGACCTAGTGTCGAGAGCTGTAGGACACGGAGGAACCGGCTGTACGGTAGCATAGTCGTGTGTGCAAATATGGCAGTTCTAGAGCTGTGGAGCCATGGTTAAGGGCCATTCGGGTTCTCGGGCGGCAACAAACACTGTGGTGGAGAGGCCAGAGGTGTCAAAACGCCTTAACCATGGCGCATGGGCATGCTTGACTTGGTGCGAGGAGCCGTAGGACGCGCAGGAACCGGCCGTGCGGCAGCAAAGTAGTGTGTGCAAATATGGCAGTTTTGGAGCCGTGGAGCCGAGGTTAAGGGTCGTTCAAGCTCTCGAGTGACGGAAAACGCTATGGTAGAGAGGACAGAGGTGTCAAAATGCCTTAACCATGGCATACAGGCATGCTTGACTCAGTGCCAGGAGCCATAGGACGCGTTGGAACCGACCGTGCGGCAGCATGGTCGTGTGTGCAAATATGGTAGTTTTGGAGCTGTGGAGCCATGGTTAAGGGCCCTTCAGGCTCTCGGGTGATGGAAAACTCTATGGTGGAGAGGTGAGAGGCATCAAAATGGCTTAACCATGGCGTACGGGCGTGCTTGACCCGGTGTCAAGAGCCGTAGGATGCACGAGGATCGGCCGTGCGGCGGCACGGTCGTGTGTGCAATTATGGATGCAGGTCGTGGGCAGTTAAGGGCCGTTCGGGCTCTCGGGTGATGACAAACAGTATGGTGGTGAGGCTAGAGGCGTCAAAATGCCTTAACCATGGCATACGGTCGTGCTTGAACTAATGTCAAGAGCTGTAGGACACTCACGAACTAGCTGTGCGGTAGCATATTAGTGTGTGCAAATATGGCAGTTCTAGAGCTATGGAGCCATGGTTAAGGGCCCTTTGGGTTCTCGGGCGGCAACAAACGCTGTGGTGGAGAGGCCAGAGGTGTCAAAACGCCTTAACCATGG